>CATORF010000723.1:0-56088 GCA_951804975.1 Anthophora plumipes
TAACGCTTGGAAATAGAAACACTTGATGTAGAAACGCGATGTACACTCCGGGAGTTCCGGAGTGGAACTGTCTTTGAGGCCTGGGCGCTTGCTTGTTTTATACTAGTGGAGTATGGAGATAAGATATGAGGAGCGTGAGACCGGGGTAGATTAGGTAGGTGGATGTTTATAAGATAGGAGAAGAATTCGTATGTTACTGGATCCGGTGTTTATGAGATAAGATAAGGAGTTGGAGTCGAGGAGGATGTTTATAAGATAGGAGAGGAATTCGTATGTTACAGGATCTGGTGTTTATGAGATAAGATAAGGAGTTGGTCGTGAGAGCGGATGTCGGTAGTTGACGTTTCGTCTGGAGATATTGGAGGAATGTGTTTATAGATAAGAGTTGGTCGTGAGAGCGGATGTCGATAGTCGAGGTTTAGTCTGGAGATAATGAAGGAATGTGTTTATAGATAAGAATATGTCGTGAGAGCGTATGTCGGTAATAGGATATGGTAGTGCTTAATATCTATGTTGTGGTTAATGCGGTCTTAAGGTTATTGGTTACGTGCTTACTTGCTATCTTAATATTCTAGAATGTTCTACGCTATCTTACATGCTAATAGCGTTCGTTGCTTCTCACTCTCACTGTCACAGGTAAGTGTCTAAGTCCAACGTCGCTAGACGTAACAGTGGAGTGCTGAAAACACCAGAAAACGTGTTTTTCGCATTCAAAAGCACGAAAACAGCGATTTCGGTGATTCTGCACACTTGTAACAGCAGAATCGTGAAGATTATCACTGAAAGTGCATATCTCAGCTGGAAACAATAACGATACCGAAGATATCGCAGTTTCCGCATATCAAACGCACTGTGGAGTGTTGAAAACACCAGAAAACGTGTTTTTCGCATTCAAAAGCACGAAAACAGCGATTTCGGTGATTCTGCACACTTGTAACAGCAGAATCATGAAGATTATCACTGAAGATGCATATCTCAGCTGGAAACAACAACGATACCGAAGATATCGTAGCTTCCGCATATCAAACGCACTGTGGAGTGCTGAAAACACCAGAAAACGTGTTTTTCGCATTCAAAAGCACGAAAACAGCGATTTCGGTGATTCTGCACACTTGTAACAGCAGAATCGTGAAGATTATCACTGAAAGTGCATATCTCAGCTGGAAACAACAACGATACCGAAGATATCGCAGTTTCCGCATATCAAACGCACTGTGGAGTGTTGAAAACACCAGAAAACGTGTTTTTCGCATTCAAAAGCACGAAAACAGCGATTTCGGTGATTCTGCACACTTGTAACAGCAGAATCATGAAGATTATCACTGAAAATGCATATCTCAGCTGGAAACAACAACGATACCGAAGATATCGTAGTTTCCGCATATCAAACGCACTGTGGAGTGCTGAAAACACCAGAAAACGTGTTTTTCGCATTGAATAGCGCGAAAACAGCGATTTCGGTGATTCTGCACACTTGTAACAGCAGAATCATGAAGATTATCACTGAAAATGCATATCTCAGCTGGAAACAACAACGATACCGAAGATATGGCAGTTTCCGCATATCAAACGCTCTGTGGCGTGCTGAAAACTCCAGAAAACGTGTTTTTCGCATTCAAAAGCACGAAAACAGCGATTTCGGTGATTCTGCACACTTGTAACAGCAGAATCGTGAAGATTATCACTGAAAATGCATATCTCAGCTGGAAACAACAACGATACCGAAGATATGGCAGTTTCCGCATATCAAACGCACTGTGGAGTGCTGAAAACACCAGAAAACGTGTTTTTCGCATTGAATAGCGCGAGAACAGCGATTTCGGTGATTCTGCACACTTGTAACAGCAGTATCATGAAGATTATCACTCATAATGCATATCTCAGCTGGAAACAACAACGATACCGAAGATATGGCAGTTTCCGCATATGAAACGCACTGTGGAGTGTTGTAAACACCAGAAAACGTGTTTTTCGCATTCAAAAGCACGAAAACAGCGATTTCGGTGATTCTGCACACTTGTAACAGCAGAATCGTGAAGATTATCACTGAAAGTGCATATCTCAGCTGGAAACAACAACGATACCGAAGATATCGCAGTTTCCGCATATCAAACGCACTGTGGAGTGCTGAAAACACCAGAAAACGTGTTTTTCGCATTCAATAGCACGAAAACAGCGATTTCGGTGATTCTGCACACTTGTAACAGCAGAATCATGAAGATTATCACTGAAAATGCATGTCTCAGCTGGAAACAACAACGATACCGAAGATATCGTAGTTTCCGCATATCAAACGCACTGTGGAGTGCTGAAAACACCAGAAAACGTGTTTTTCGCATTCAATAGCACGAAAACAGCGATTTCGGTGATTCTGCACACTTGTAGCAGCAGAATCGTGAAGATTATCACTGAAAGTGCATATCTCAGCTGGACACAACAACGATACCGAAGATATCGCAGTTTCCGCATATCAAACGCACTGTGGAGTGCTGAAAACACCAGAAAACGTGTTTTTCGCATTCAAAAGCACGAAAACAGCGTTTTCGGTGATTCTGCACACTTGTAACAGCAGAATCGTGAAGATTATCACTGAAAGTGCATATCTCAGCTGGAAACAACAACGATATCGAAGATATCGCAGTTTCCGCATATCAAACGCACTGTGGAGTGTTGAAAACACCAGAAAACGTGTTTTTCGCATTCAAAAGCACGAAAACAGCGATTTCGGTGATTCTGCACACTTGTAACAGCAGAATTATGAAGATTATCACTGATAACGCATATCTCAGCTGGAAACAACAACGATACCGAAGATATGGCAGTTTCCGCATATCAAACGCACTGTGGAGTGCTGAAAACACCAGAAAACGTGTTTTTCGCATTGAATAG
Organism: Anthophora plumipes; assembly: GCA_951804975.1. Taxonomy (NCBI): domain Eukaryota; kingdom Metazoa; phylum Arthropoda; class Insecta; order Hymenoptera; family Apidae; genus Anthophora; species Anthophora plumipes. Next base: position 2,890 of record CATORF010000723.1, read on the forward strand.
CGCGAAAACAGCGATTTCGGTGATTCTGCACACTTGTAACAGCAGAATCATGAACATTATCACTGATATTGCATATCTCAGCTGGAAACAACAACGATACCGAAGATATGGCAGTTTCCGCATATCAAACGCACTGTGGAGTGCTGAAAACACCAGAAAACGTGTTTTTCGCATTGAATAGCGCGAAAACAGCGATTTCGGTGATTCTGCACACTTGTAACAGCACAATCATGAAGATTATCACTGAAAATGCATGTCTCAGCTTGAAACAACAACGATACCGAAGATATCGTAGTTTGCGCATATCAAACGCACTGTGGAGTGCTGAAAACACCAGAAAACGTGTTTTTCGCATTCAAAAGCACGAAAACAGCGATTTCGGTGATTCTGCACACTTGTAACAGCAGAATCGTGAAGATTATCACTGAAAGTGCATATCTCAGCTGGAAACAACAACGATACCGAAGATATCGTAGTTTCCGCATATCAAACGCACTGTGGAGTGCTGAAAACCCCAGAAAACGTGTTTTTCGCATTCAAAAGCACGAAAACAGCGATTTCGGTGATTCTGCACACTTGTAACAGCAGAATCGTGAAGATTATCGCAGAAAATGCATATCTCAGCTTGAAACCTCACGAACATCAAGATGTCGCCGGTTCTGCATATCAAACGCACTGTGGAGTGCTGAAAACACCAGATAACGTGTTTCTCGCATTAAATAGCTCGATAAGAGCGATCGCGATGATTCTGCATACTACGGACAGAAGTCTCACCAAGATTATCGCAGAAAATGCATATCTCAGCTTGAAACCCCACGAAAACCAAATTATCTCCGGTTCTGCATATCAAACCAACTGTGGAGTAGTGAAAACCCCAGATAACGTGTTTCTCGCATCAAATAGCTCGAAAAGTGTGATCTCGATGATTCTGCATACTTCTGTCTGAAGTCTCCCCAATATTATCGCACAAAATGCATATCTGAGCTTGAAACCCCACGAAAAGCAGGATATCGTTGGTTCTGCACATCATACGCACTGTGGAGTGGAGAAAACACCAGATAACGTGTTTCTCGCATTAAATAGCTCGAAACGAGCGATCTCGATGATTCAGCATACTTCGGACAGAAGTCTCACCTAGATTATCGCAGGAATTGCATATCTCAGCTTGAACCCCGACGAAATCCAAGATGTCGCCGGTTCTGCATATCAAACGCACTGTGGAGTGGTGAAAACAGCAGAAAACTTGTTTTTTCGCATTAAATAGCTCGAAAAGAGCGATCTTGATGATTCTGCATACTTCGGACAGATGTTTCACCAAGATTATCGTAGAAAATGCATATCTCAACTTGAAACCCGACGAAAACCAAACATCGCCGGTTCTGCATATCAAACCAACTGTGGAGTGGTGAAAACCCCAGAAAACGTGTTTCTCGCATTAAATAGCTCGAAAAGTACGATCTCGATGACTCTGCATACCTCGGACAGAAGACTCACCAATATTTTCGCAGAAAATGCATATCTCAGCTAGAAACCCCACGAAAATCAAGATGTCGCCGGTTCTGCATATCAAACGCACTGTGGAGTGGTGAAAACAACCAGATAACGTGTTTCTCGCATTAAATAGCTCGAATAGAGCGATCTCGAAGATTCTGCATACTTCTGACAGAAGACTCACCAAGATTATCGCAGAAAATGTATGTCTCAGCTGGAAACCCCACGAAAACCAAGATATCGCCGGTTCTGCATATCAGATGCACTGTGGAGTGGTGAAAACACCAGAAAACTTGTTTTTTCGCATTAAATATCTCGAAACGAGCGATCAAGATGATTCTGCAAACTTCTGACAGAAGTCTCACCAAGATTATCGTAGAAAATGCATATCTCAGCTTGAAACCCGACGAAATCCAAGATGTCGCCAGTTCTGCATATCAAACCCACTGTGGAGTGGTGAAAACACCGGATAACGTGTTTCTCGCATTAAATAGCTCGAAAAGAGTGATCTAGATGATTCTGCATACTTCTGTCTGAAGTCTCACCAATATTATCGCAGAAAATGCATATCTCAGCTTGAAACCCGACGAAAACCACGATTTCGCCGGTTCTGCATATCAAACGCACTGTGGAGTGCTGAAAACACCAGATAACGTGTTTCTCGCATTAAATAGCTCGATAAGAGCGATCGCGATGATTCTGCATACTACGGACAGAAGTCTCACCAAGATTATCGCAGAAAATGCATATCTCAGCTTGAAACCCCACGAAAACCAAATTATTTCCGGTTCTGCATATCAAACCAACTGTGGAGTAGTGAAAACACCAGATAACGTGTTTCTCGCATTAAATAGCTCGAAAAGTGTGATCTCGATGATTCTGCATACTTCTGTCTGAAGTCTCCCCAATATTATCGCACAAAATGCATATTTCAGCTGGAAACCCCACGAAAACCAAGTTATCGGCGGCTCTACATATCAAACGCACTGTGGAGTGGTGAAAACGCCAGAAAACGTGTTCCTCGCATTAAATAGCTCGAAAAGAGCGATCCCGATGATTCTGCATACTTCGGACAGAAGTCTCACCAAGATTATCGCAGAAAATGCATATCTCAGCTTGAAACCCCAGGAAAACCAAGATATCTCCGGTTCTGCATATCCAACGAACAGAGGTGTGGTGAAAACCCCAGAAAACGTGTTTCTCGCATTAAATAGCTCGAAAAGAGCGCTCTCGATTTTTCTGCATACTTCTGACAGAAGTCTCACCAAGATTATCGCAGAAAATGCATATCTCAGCTTGAAACCCCACGAAAACCAAATTATCTCCGGTTCTGCATATCAAACCAACTGTGGAGTAGTGAAAACACCAGATAACGTGTTTCTCGCATTAAATAGCTCGAAAAGTGTGATCTCGATGATTCTGCATACTTCTGTCTGAAGTCTCCCCAATATTATCGCAGAAAATGCATATCCCAGCTGGAAACACCACGAAAATCAAGATGTCGCCGGTTCTGCATATCAAACGCACTGTGCAGTGGTGAAAACACCAGATAACGTGTTTCTCGCATTAAATAGCTCCAAACGAGCGATCTAGATGATTCTGCATACTTCGGACAGAAGTCTCACCAATATTATCGCAGAAAATGCATATCTCAGCTTGAAACCTCACGAACATCAACATGTCGCCGGTTCTGCATATCAAACGCACTGTGGAGTGCTGAAAACACCAGATAACGTGTTTCTCGCATTAAATAGCTCGATAAGAGCGATCGCGATGATTCTGCATACTACGGACAGAAGTCTCACCAAGATTATCGCAGAAAATGCATATCTCAGCTTGAAACCCCACGAAAACCAAATTATCTCCGGTTCTGCATATCAAACCAACTGTGGAGTAGTGAAAACACCAGATAACGTGTTTCTCGCATTAAATAGCTCGAATAGAGCGATCTCGAAGATTCTGCATACTTCTGACAGAAGACTCACCAAGATTATCGCAGAAAATGTATGTCTCAGCTGGAAACCCCACGAAAACCAAGATATCGCCGGTTCTGCATATCAGACGCATTGTGGAGTGGTGAAAACACCAGAAAACTTGTTTTTTCGCATTAAATATCTCGAAACGAGCGATCTAGATGATTCTGCAAACTTCTGACAGAAGTCTCACCAAGATTATCGTAGAAAATGCATATCTCAGCTTGAAACCCGACGAAATCCAAGATGTCGCCAGTTCTGCATATCAAACCCACTGTGGAGTGGTGAAAACACCAGTTAACGTGTCTCTCGCATTAAATAGCTCGAAAAGAGCGATCTCGATGATTCTGCATACATCGGACAGAAGTCTCACCAAGATTATCGCAGAAAATGCATATTTCAGCTTGAATCCCCACGAAAACCAAGATATCTCCGGTTCTGCATATCCAACGAACAGTGGTGTGGTGAAAACCCCAGAAAACGTGTTTCTCGCATTAAATAGCTCGAAAAGAGCGCTCTCGATTTTTCTGCATACTTCGGACAGAAGTCTCAACAAGATTATTGCAGAAAATGCATATCTCAGCATGAAACCCCACGAAAACCAAGATATCTCCGGTTCTGCATATCCAACGAACTGTGGTGTGGTGAAAACCCCAGAAAACGTGTTTCACGCATTAAATAGCTCGAAAAGAGCGCTCTCGATGTTTCTGCATACTTCGGACAGAAGTCTCACCAAGATTATCGCAGAAAATGCATATCTCAGCTTGAAACCCCACGAAAACCCAGATATCGCTGGTTCTACATATCAAACGCACTGCGGAGTGGTGAAAACACCAGATAACGTGTTTCTCGCATTAGATATCTCGAAAAAAGCGATCCCGATGATTCTGCATACTTCTGACAGAAGTCTCACCAAGATTATCGTAGAAAATGCATATCTCAGCTTGAACCCCGACGAAATCCAAGATGTCGCCGGTTCTGCATATCAAACGCACTGTGGAGTGGTGGAAACACCAGTTAACGTGTTTCTCGCATCAAATAGCTCGAAAAGAGCGATCTCGATGATTCTGCATACTTCGGACAGAAGTCTCACCAAGATTATCGTAAAAAATGCATATCTCAGCTTGAAACCCAACGAAAGCCAAGATATCGCTGGTTCTGCATATCAAACGCACTGTGGAGTGGTGAAAACCCCTGACAAGGTTTTTCTCGCATTAACTAGCTCGAAAAGAGCGATCTCGATGATTCAGCCTAATTCGGACAGAAGTCTCTCCATGATTATCGCAGAAAATGCATATCTCTGCTAGAAACCCCGCGAAAACCAAGATATCTCCGGTTCTGCACATCCAACGAACTGTGGTGTGGTGAAAACCCCAGAAAACGTGTTTCTCGCATTAAATAGCTCGAAAAGAGCGCTCTTGATGTTTCTGCATACTTCGGACAGATGTTTCACCAAGATTATCGTAGAAAAAGCATATCTCAACTTGAAACCCGACGAAAACCAAACATCGCCGGTTCTGCATATCAAACCAACTGTGGAGTGGTGAAAACACCAGATAACGTGTTTCTCGCATTAAATAGCTGGAAACGAGCGATCTCGATGATTAAGCATACTTCGGACAGATTTCTCACCAAGATTATCGCAGAAAATGCACATCTGAGCTTGAAACCCCACGAAAACCAGGATATCGTCGGTTCTGCATATCACACGCACTGTGGAGTGGTGAAAACACCAGATAACGTGTTTCTCGCATTAAATAGCTGGAAACGAGCGATCTCGATGATTAAGCATACTTCGGACAGATTTCTCACCAAGATTATCGCAGGAATTGCATATCTCAGCTTGAACCCCGACGAAATCCAAGATGTCGCCGGTTCTGCATATCAAACGCACTGTGGAGTGGTGAAAACACCAGAAAACTTGTTTTTTCGCATTAAATAGCTCGAAAAGTGCGATATTGATGATTCTGCATACTTCGGACAGATGTTTCTCCAAGATTATCGTAGAAAATGCATATCACAACTTGAAACCCGACGAAAACCAAACATCGCCGGTTCTGCATATCAAACCAACTGTGGAGTGGTGAAAACCCCAGAAAACGTGTTTCTCGCATTAAATAGCTCGAAAAGTACGATCTCGATGACTCTGCATACTTCGGACAGAAGTCTCACCAATATTTTCACAGAAAATGCATATCTCAGCTAGAAACCCCACGAAAATCAAGATGTCGCCGGTTCTGCATATCAAACCCACTGTGGAGTGGTGAAAACACCGGATAACGTGTTTCTCGCATTAAATAGCTCGAAAAGATCGATCTCGATGTTTCTGCATACATCGGACAGAAGTCTCACCAAGATTATCGCAGAAAATGCATATTTCAGCTTGACACCCCACGAAAACCAAGATATCTCCGGTTCTGCATATCCAACGAACAGTGGTGTGGTGAAATCGCCAGAAAACGTGTTTCTCGCATTAAATAGCTCGATAAGAGCGATCCCGATGATTCTGCATACTTCGGACAGAAGTCTCACCAAGATTGTCGCAGAAAATGCATATCTCAGCTTGAAACCCCAGGAAAACCAAGATATCTCCGGTTCTGCATATCCAACGAACAGAGGTGTGGTGAAAACCCCAGAAAACGTGTTTCTCGCATTAAATAGCTCGAAAAGAGCGCTCTCGATTTTTCTGCATACTTCGGACAGAAGTCTCAACAAGATTATTGCAGAAAATGCATATCTCAGCTTGAAACCCCACGAAAACCAAGATATCTCCGGTTTTGCATATCAAACGCACTGTGGGGTGGTGAAAACACCAGAAAACTTGTTTTTTCGCATTAAATATCTCGAAACGAGCGATCTAGATGATTCTGCAAACTTCTGACAGAAGTCTCACCAAGATTATCGTAGAAAATGCATATCTCAGCTTGAAACCCGACGAAATCCAAGATGTCGCCAGTTCTGCATATCAAACCCACTGTGGAGTGGTGAAAACACCGGATAACGTGTTTCTCGCATTAGATATCTCGAAAAAAGTGATCCCGATGATTCTGCATACTTCTGACAGAAGTCTCACCAAGATTATCGTAGAAAATGCATATCTCAGCTTGAACCCCGACGAAATCCAAGATGTCGCCGGTTCTGCATATCAAACGCACTGTGGAGTGGTGGAAACACCAGTTAACGTGTTTCTCGCATCAAATAGCTCGAAAAGAGCGATCTCGATGATTCTGCATACTTCGGACAGAAGTCTCACCAAGATTATCGTAAAAAATGCATATCTCAGCTTGAAACCCAACGAAAGCCAAGATATCGCTGGTTCTGCATATCAAACGCACTGTGGAGTGCTGAAAACACCAGATAACGTGTTTCTCGCATTAAATAGCTCGATAAGAGCGATCGCGATGATTCTGCATACTACGGACAGAAGTCTCACCAAGATTATCGCAGAAAATGCATATCTCAGCTTGAAACCCCACGAAAACCAAATTATCTCCGGTTCTGCATATCAAACCAACTGTGGAGTAGTGAAAACACCAGATAACGTGTTTCTCGCATTAAATAGCTCGAAAAGTGTGATCTCGATGATTCTGCATACTTCTGTCTGAAGTCTCCCCAATATTATCGCACAAAATGCATATCTGAGCTTGAAACCCCACGAAAAGCAGGATATCGTTGGTTCTGCACATCATACGCACTGTGGAGTGGAGAAAACACCAGATAACGTGTTTCTCGCATTAAATAGCTCGAAACGAGCGATCTCGATGATTCAGCATACTTCGGACAGAAGTCTCACCAAGATTATCGCAGGAATTGCATATCTCAGCTTGAACCCCGACGAAATCCAAGATGTCGCCGGTTCTGCATATCAAACGCACTGTGGAGTGGTGAAAACACCAGAAAACTTGTTTTTCGCATTAAATAGCTCGAAAAGAGCGATCTTGATGATTCTGCATACTTCGGACAGATGTTTCACCAAGATTATCGTAGAAAATGCATATCTCAACTTGAAACCCGACGAAAACCAAACATCGCCGGTTCTGCATATCAAACCAACTGTGGAGTGGTGAAAACCCCAGAAAACGTGTTTCTCGCATTAAATAGCTCGAAAAGTACGATCTCGATGACTCTGCATACTTCGGACAGAAGTCTCACCAATATTTTCGCAGAAAATGCATATCTCAGCTAGAAACCCCACGAAAATCAAGATGTCGCCGGTTCTGCATATCAAACGCACTGTGGAGTAGTGAAAACAACCAGATAACGTGTTTCTCGCATTAAATAGCTCGAATAGAGCGATCTCGAAGATTCTGCATACTTCTGACAGAAGACTCACCAAGATTATCGCAGAAAATGTATGTCTCAGCTGGAAACCCCACGAAAACCAAGATATCGCCGGTTCTGCATATCAGACGCACTGTGGAGTGGTGAAAACACCAGAAAACTTGTTTTTTCGCATTAAATATCTCGAAACGAGCGATCTAGATGATTCTGCAAACTTCTGACAGAAGTCTCACCAAGATTATCGTAGAAAATGCATATCTCAGCTTGAAACCCGACGAAATCCAAGATGTCGCCAGTTCTGCATATCAAACCCACTGTGGAGTGGTGAAAACACCGGATAACGTGTTTCTCGCATTAGATATCTCGAAAAAAGCGATCCCGATGATTCTGCATACTTCTGACAGAAGTCTCACCAAGATTATCGTAGAAAATGCATATCTCAGCTTGAACCCCGACGAAATCCAAGATGTCGCCGGTTCTGCATATCAAACGCACTGTGGAGTGGTGGAAACACCAGTTAACGTGTTTCTCGCATCAAATAGCTCGAAAAGAGCGATCTCGATGATTCTGCATACTTCGGACAGAAGTCTCACCAAGATTATCGTAAAAAATGCATATCTCAGCTTGAAACCCAACGAAAGCCAAGATATCGCTGGTTCTGCATATCAAACGCACTGTGGAGTGGTGAAAACCCCTGACAAGGTTTTTCTCGCATTAACTAGCTCGAAAAGAGCGATCTCGATGATTCAGCCTAATTCGGACAGAAGTCTCTCCATGTTTATCGGAGAAAATGCATATCTCAGCTTGAAACCCCACGAAAACCAAGATATCGCTGGTTCTGCATATCAAACGCACTGTGGAGTGCTGAAAACACCAGATAACGTTTTGTCGCGTTAAATAGCACGAATAGAGCGATCTCGATGATTCTGCATACTTCGGACAGAACTCTCACCAAGATTATCGCTGAAAATGCATATCTCAGCTTGAAACCCCACGAAAACCCAGATATCGCCGGTTCTGCATATCAAACCAACTGTGGAGTGGTGAAAACACCAGACAACGTGTTTCTCGCATTAAATAGATCGAAAAGTGCGATCTCGATGATTCTGCATACTTCTAACCGAAGTCTCACCATGATTATCGCAGAAAATGCATATCTCTGCTAGAAACCCCACGAAAACCAAGTTATCTCCGGTTCTGCACATCCAACGAACTGTGGTGTGGTGAAAACCCCAGAAAACGTGTTTCTCGCATTAAATAGCTCGAAAAGAGCGCTCTTGATGTTTCTGCATACTTCGGACAGATGTTTCACCAAGATTATCGTAGAAAAAGCATATCTCAACTTGAAACCCGACGAAAACCAAACATCGCCGGTTCTGCATATCAAACCAACTGTGGAGTGGTGAAAACACCAGATAACGTGTTTCTCGCATTAAATAGCTGGAAACGAGCGATCTCGATGATTAAGCATACTTCGGACAGATTTCTCACCAAGATTATCGCAGAAAATGCACATCTGAGCTTGAAACCCCACGAAAACCAGGATATCGTCGGTTCTGCATATCACACGCACTGTGGAGTGGTGAAAACACCAGATAACGTGTTTCTCGCATTAAATAGCTGGAAACGAGCGATCTCTATGATTAAGCATACTTCGGACAGATTTCTCACCAAGATTATCGCAGGAATTGCATATCTCAGCTTGAACCCCGACGAAATCCAAGATGTCGCCGGTTCTGCATATCAAACGCACTGTGGAGTGGTGAAAACACCAGAAAACTTGTTTTTTCGCATTAAATAGCTCGAAAAGAGCGATCTTGATGATTCTGCATACTTCGGAAAGATGTTTCTCCAAGATCATCGTAGAAAATGCATATCTCAACTTGAAACCCGACGAAAACCAAACATCGCCGGTTCTGCATATCAAACCAACTGTGGAGTGGTGAAAACCCCAGAAAACGTGTTTCTCGCATTAAATAGCTCGAAAAGTACGATCTCGATGACTCTGCATACTTCGGACAGAAGTCTCACCAATATTTTCGCAGAAAATGCATATCTCAGCTAGAAACCCCACGAAAATCAAGATGTCGCCGGTTCTGCATTTCAAACGCACTGTGGAGTGGTGAAAACAACCAGATAACGTGTTTCTCGCATTAAATAGCTCGAATAGAGCGATCTCGAAGATTCTGCATACTTCTGACAGAAGACTCACCATGATTATCGCAGAAAATGTATGTCTCAGCTGGAAACCCCACGAAAACCAAGATGTCGCCAGTTCTGCATATCAAACCCACTGTGGAGTGGTGAAAACACCGGATAACGTGTTTCTCGCATTAAATAGCTCGAAAAGATCGATCTCGATGATTCTGCATACATCGGACAGAAGTCTCACCAAGATTATCGTAGAAAATGCATATCTCAGCTTGAAACCCGACGAAATCCAAGATGTCGCTAGTTCTGTATATCAAACCCACTGTGGAGTGGTGAAAACACCGGATAACGTGTTTCTCGCATTAAATAGATCGAAATGTGCGATCTCGATGATTCTGCATACTTCGGACAGAAGTCTCACCAAGATTATCGCAGAAAATGCACATCTGAGCTTGAAACCCCACGAAAACCAGGATATCGTCGGTTCTGCATATCATACGCACTGTGGAGTGGTTAAAACACCAGATAACGTGTTTCTCGCATTAACTAGCTCGAAAAGATCGTTCTTGATGATTCTGCATACTTCTCATAGATGAAACACCAAGATTATCGCAGACAATGCATATTTCAGCTGGAAACCCCACGAAAACCAAGTTATCGGCGGTTCTACATATCAAACGCACTGTGGAGTGGTCAAAACTCCAGATAACGTGTTGCTCGCATTAAATAGCTCTAAAAGAGCGATATCGATGATTCTGCATACTTCGGACAGAAGTCTCACCAATATTATCGCAGAAAATGCATATCTCAGTTTGAAACCTCACGAAAATCAAGATGTCGCCGGTTCTGCATATCAAACGCACTGTGGAGTGCTGAAAACACCAGATAACGTGTTTCTCGCATTAAATAGCTCGAAAAGAGCGATCTCGATGATTCTGCATACTACGGACAGAAGTCTCACCAAGATTATCGCAGAAAATGCATATCTCAGCTTGAAACCCCACGAAAACCAAATTATCTCCGGTTCTGCATATCAAACCAACTGTGGAGTAGTGAAAACACCAGATAACGTGTTTCTCGCATTAAATAGCTCTAAAAGAGCGATATCGATGATTCTGCATACTTCGGACAGAAGTCTCACCAATATTATCGCACAAAATGCATATCTGAGCTTGAAACCCCACGAAAAGCAGGATATCGTTGGTTCTGCACATCATACGCACTGTGGAGTGGAGAAAACACCAGATAACGTGTTTCTCGCATTAAATAGCTCGAAAAGTACGATCTCGATGACTCTGCATACTTCGGACAGAAGTCTCACCAATATTTTCGCAGAAAATGCATATCTCAGCTAGAAACCCCACGAAAATCAAGATGTCGCCGGTTCTGCATTTCAAACGCACTGTGGAGTGGTGAAAACAACCAGATAACGTGTTTCTCGCATTAAATAGCTCGAATAGAGCGATCTCGAAGATTCTGCATACTTCTGACAGAAGACTCACCATGATTATCGCAGAAAATGTATGTCTCAGCTGGAAACCCCACGAAAACCAAGATGTCGCCAGTTCTGCATATCAAACCCACTGTGGAGTGGTGAAAACACCGGATAACGTGTTTCTCGCATTAAATAGCTCGAAAAGATCGATCTCGATGATTCTGCATACATCGGACAGAAGTCTCACCAAGATTATCGTAGAAAATGCATATCTCAGCTTGAAACCCGACGAAATCCAAGATGTCGCCAGTTCTGCATATCAAACCCACTGTGGAGTGGTGAAAACACCGGATAACGTGTTTCTCGCATTAAATAGATCGAAATGTGCGATCTCGATGATTCTGCATACTTCGGACAGAAGTCTCACCAAGATTATCGCAGAAAATGCACATCTGAGCTTGAAACCCCACGAAAACCAGGATATCGTCGGTTCTGCATATCATACGCACTGTGGAGTGGTTAAAACACCAGATAACGTGTTTCTCGCATTAACTAGCTCGAAAAGAGCGTTCTTGATGATTCTGCATACTTCTCATAGATGAAACACCAAGATTATCGCAGACAATGCATATTTCAGCTGGAAACCCCACGAAAACCAAGTTATCGGCGGTTCTACATATCAAACGCACTGTGGAGTGGTCAAAACACCAGATAACTTGTTTCTCGCATTAAATAGCTCGAAAAGAGCGATCTCGATGACTCTGCATACTTCGGACAGAAGTCTCACCTAGATTATCGCAGAAATTGCATATCTCAGCTTGAATCCCAACGAAAACCAAGATAACGCTGGTTCTACATATCAAACATACTGTGGAGTGCTGAAAACACCAGACAACGTGTTTCTCGCATTAAATAGCTCGAAAAGTGCGATCTCAATGATTAAGCATATTTCGGACAGAAGTCTCACCAAGATTATCGTAAAAAATGCATATCTCAGCTTGAAACCCCTCAAAAACCAAGATATCGCCGGTTCTGCATATCAAACGCACTGTGGAGTGGTGAAAACACCAGATAACGTGTTTCTCGCATTAAATAGCTCGAAAAGTACGATCTCGATGACTCTGCATACTTCGGACTGAAGTCTCACCAAGATTATCGTACAAAATGCATATCTCAGCTTGAAACCCCACAAAAACCAAGATATCGCCGGTTCTGCATATCAAACGAACTGTGGTGTCGTGAAAACACCAGACAACGTGTTTCTCGCATGAAATAGGTCGAAAAGAGCGATCTCGATGTTTCTGCATACTTCGGACAGAGGTCTCACCAATATTATCGTAAAAAATGCATATCTCATCTTGAAACCCCACGAAAACCAAGCTATCTCCTATTCTGCATATCCAACGAACTGTGGAGTGGGGAAAACCAAAGAAAACGTGTTTCTCGCATTAAATAGCTCGAAAAGAGCGATCTCGATGTTTCTGCATACTTCGGACAGAAGTCTCATCAAGATTATCGTAAAAAATGCATATCTCAGCTTGAAACCCGACGAAAACCAAACATCGCCGGTTCTGCATATCAAACCAACTGTGGAGTGGTGAAAACACCAGACAACGTGCTTCTCGCATTAAATGGCTCGAATAGAGCAATCTCGATGATTAAGCATACTTCGGACAGAAGTCTCACCAAGAATATCGCAGAAATTGCATATCTCAGCTTGAAACCCCACGAAAACCAAGATATCTCCTGTTCTGCATATCAAACCAACTGTGGAGTAGTGAAAACACCAGATAACGTGTTTCTCGCATTAAATAGCTCTAAAAGAGCGATATCGATGATTCTGCATACTTCGGACAGAAGTCTCACCAATATTATCGCACAAAATGCATATCTGAGCTTGAAACCCCACGAAAAGCAGGATATCGTTGGTTCTGCACATCATACGCACTGTGGAGTGGAGAAAACACCAGATAACGTGTTTCTCGCATTAAATAGCTCGAAACGAGCAATCTCGATGATTCAGCATACTTCGGACAGAAGTCTCACCAAGATTATCGCAGGAATTGCATATCTCAGCTTGAACCCCGACGAAATCCAAGATGTCGCCGGTTCTGCATATCAAACGCACTGTGGAGTGGTGAAAACACCAGAAAACTTGTTTTTTCGCATTAAATAGCTCGAATAGAGCGATCTTGATGATTCTGCATACTTCGGACAGATGTTTCTCCAAGATTATCGTAGAAAATGCATATCTCAACTTGAAACCCGACGAAAACCAAACATCGCCGGTTCTGCATATCAAACAAACTGTGGAGTGGTGAAAACCCCAGAAAACGTGTTTCTCGCATTAAATAGCTCGAAAAGTACGATCTCGATGACTCTGCATACTTCGGACAGAAGTCTCACCAATATTTTCGCAGAAAATGCATATCTCAGCTAGAAACCCCACGAAAATCAAGATGTCGCCGGTTCTGCATATCAAACGCACTGTGGAGTGGTGAAAACAACCAGATAACGTGTTTCTCGCATTAAATAGCTCGAAAAGTGCGATCTCAATGATTAAGCATATTTCGGACAGAAGTCTCACCAAGATTATCGAAAAAAATGCATATCTCAGCTTGAAACCCAACGAAAACCAAGCTATCTCCTGTTCTCCATATCCAACGAACTGTGGAGTGGTGAAAACCCAAGAAAACGTGTTTCTCGCATTGAATAGCTCGAAAACTACGATCTCGATGACTCTGCATACTTCGGACAGAAGTCTCACCAAGATTATCGCAGAAAATGCATATCTGAGCTTGAAACCCCACGAAAACCAAGATATCGCTGGTTCTGCATATCAAACGCACTGTGGAGTGGTGAAAACACCAGATAACTTGTTTCTCGCATTAAATAGCTCGAAAAGAGCGATCTCGATGACTCTGCATACTTCGGACAGAAGTCTCACCTAGATTATCGCAGAAATTGCATATCTCAGATTGAATCCCAACGAAAACCAAGATAACGCTGGTTCTACATATCAAACATACTGTGGAGTGCTGAAAACACCAGACAACGTGTTTCTCGCATTAAATAGCTCGAAAAGTGCGATCTCAATGATTAAGCATATTTCGGACAGAAGTCTCACCAAGATTATCGTAAAAAATGCATATCTCAGCTTGAAACCCCTCAAAAACCAAGATATCGCCGGTTCTGCATATCAAACGCACTGTGGAGTAGTGAAAACACCAGATAACGTGTTTCTCGCATTAAATAGGTCGAAAAGAGCGGACTCGATGTTTCTGCATACTTCGGACAGAGGTCTCACCAAGATTATCGTAAAAAATGCATATCTCAGCTTGAAACCCCACGAAAACCAAGCTATCTCCTGTTCTGCATATCCAACGAACTGTGGAGTGGTGAAAACCCCAGAAAACGTGTTTCTCGCATCAAATAGCTCGAAAAGTGCGATCGCGATGATTCTGCATACTTCGGACAGAAGTCTCACCAAGATTATCGCAGAAAATGCATATCTGAGCTTGAAACCCCACGAAACCCAAGATATCGCTGGTTCTGCATATCAAACGCACTGTGGCGTGCTGAAAACACCAGATAACGTGTTTCTCGCATTAAATAGCTCGAAAAGTACGATCTCGATGACTCTGCATACTTCGGACAGAAGTCTCACCAAGATTATCGTACAAAATGCATATCTCAGCTTGAAACCCCACAAAAACCAAGATATCGCCGGTTCTGCATATCAAACGAACTGTGGTGTCGTGAAAACACCAGACAACGTGTTTCTCGCATGAAATAGGTCGAAAAGAGCGATCTCGATGTTTCTGCATACTTCGGACAGAGGTCTCACCAATATTATCGTAAAAAATGCATATCTCATCTTGAAACCCCACGAAAACCAAGCTATCTCCTATTCTGCATATCCAACGAACTGTGGAGTGGGGAAAACCCCAGAAAACGTGTTTCTCGCATTAAATAGCTCGAAAAGAGCGATCTCGATGTTTCTGCATACTTCGGACAGAAGTCTCATCAAGATTATCGTAAAAAATGCATATCTCAGCTTGAAACCCGACGAAAACCAAACATCGCCGGTTCTGCATATCAAACCAACTGTGGAGTGGTGAAAACACCAGACAACGTGTTTCTCGCATTAAATGGCTCGAATAGAGCAATCTCGATGATTAAGCATACTTCGGACAGACGTCTCACCAAGATTATCGCAGAAATTGCATATCTCAGCTTGAAACCCCACGAAAACCAAGATATCTCCTGTTCTGCATATCCAACGAACTGTGGAGTGGTGAAAACCCCAGAATACGTGTTTCTCGCATTGAATAGCTCGAAAAGTACGATCTCGATGACTCTGCATACTTCGGACAGAAGTCTCACCAAGATTATCGCAGAAAATGCATATCTGAGCTTGAAACCCCACGAAAACCAAGATATCTCCGGTTCTGCACATCCAACGAACTGTGGTGTGGTGAAAACCTCAGAAAACGTGTTTCTCGCATTAAATAGCTCGAAAAGAGCGCTCTTGATGTTTCTGCATACTTCGGACAGATGTTTCACCAAGATTATCGTAGAAAATGCATATCTCAGCATGAAACCCGACGAAAACCAAACATCGCCGGTTCTGCATATCAAACGAACTGTGGTGTGGTGAAAACACCAGACAACGTGTTTCTCGCATTAAATAGCTCGAATAGAGCGATCTCGATGATTAAGCATACTTCGGACAGAAGTCTCACCAAGATTATCGTAAAAAATGCATATCTCAGCTTGAAACCCCACGAAAACCAAGCTATCTCCTGTTCTGCATATCCAACGAACTGTGGAGTGGTGAAAACCCCAGAAAACGTGTTTCTCGCATTAAATAACTCGAAAAGTGCGATCGCGATGATTCTCCATACTTCGGACAGAAGTGTCACCAAGATTATCGCAGAAAATGCATATCTGAGCTTAAAACCCCACGAAAACCAAGATATCGCTGGTTCTGCATATAAAACGCACTGTGGCGTGCTGAAAACACCAGATAACGTGTTTCTCGCATTAAATAGCTCGAAAAGAGCGATCTAGATGATTCAGCATACTTCGGACAGAAGTCTCACCATGATTATCGCAGGAAATGCATATCTCAGCTTGAAACCACACGAAAACCAAGATATCTCCGATTCTGCATATCCAACGAACTGTGGAGTGGTGAAAACCCCTAGAAAACGAGTTTCTCGCATTAAATAGCTCGAAAAGAGCGCTCTCGATGTTTCTGCATACTTCGGACAGATGTTTCACCAAGATTATGGTAGAAAATGCATATCTCAGCTTGACACCCGACGAAAACCAAAATATCGCCGGTTCTGCATATCAAACCAACTGTGGAGTGGTGAAAACTCCAGATAACGTGTTTCTCGCATTAAATAGCTCGAAAAGAGCGATCTCGATGATTCAGCATACTTCGGACAGAAGTCTCAACAAGATTATCGCAGAAAATGCATATCTCAGCTTGAAACCCCATGAAAACCAAGATATCGCCGGTTCTGCATATCATACGCACTGTGGTGTGGTGAAAACACCAGATAACGTGTTTCCCGCATTAAATAGCACGAAACGAGCGATCTCGACGATTCAGCATACTTCGGACAGAAGTCTCTCCAAGTTTATCGCAGAAAATGCATATCTGAGCTTGAAACCCCACGAAAACCAAGATATCGCCGGTTCTGAATATCAAACGCACTGTGGAGTGGTGAAAACACCAGATAACGTGTTTCTCGCATTAAATAGCTCGAAAAGAGCGATCTAGATGATTCAGCATACTTCGGACAGAAGTCTCACCAAGATTATCGCAGGAAATGCATATCTCAGCTTGAAACCACACGAAAACCAAGATATCTCCGATTCTGCATATCCAACGAACTGTGGAGTGGTGAAAACCCCAGAAAACGAGTTTCTCGCATTAAATAGCTCGAAAAGAGCGCTCTCGATGTTTCTGCATACTTCGGACAGATGTTTCACCAAGATTATGGTAGAATATGCATATCTCAGCTTGACACCCGACGAAAACCAAAATATCGCCGGTTCTGCATATCAAACCAACTGTGGAGTGGTGAAAACTCCAGATAACGTGTTTCTCGCATTAAATAGCTCGAAAAGAGCGATCTCGATGATTCAGCATACTTCGGACAGAAGTCTCAACAAGATTATCGCAGAAAATGCATATCTCAGCTTGAAACCCCACGAAAACCAAGATATCGCGGGTTCTGCATATCAAACGCACTGTGGAGTGGTGAAAACACCGGTTAAGGTTTTTCTCGCATTAACTAGCTCGAAAAGAGCGATCTCGATGTTTCAGCATACTTCTGACAGAAGTCTCACCAGGATTATCGTAGAAAATGCATATCTCAGCTTGAAACCCGACCGAAACCAAGATATCTCCGGTTCTGCATGTCAAACGTACTGTGGAGTGGTGAAAACACCAGAAAACGTGTTCCGTGCATTAAGTAGCTCGAAAAGAGCGATCTAGATGATTCTGCACACTTCTGACTGAAGTCTCACCAATATTATCGCAGAAAATGCATATCTGAGCTTGAAACCCCACGAAAACCAAGATATCGCCGGTTCTGAATATCAAACGCACTGTGGAGTAGTGAAAACACCAGATAACGTGTTTCCCGCATTAAATAGCACGAAACGAGCGATCTCGATGATTAAGCATACTTCGGACAGAAGTCTCACCAAGATTATCGTACAAAATGCATATCTCAGCTTGAAACCCCACAAAAACCAAGATTTCGCTGGTTCTGCATATCAAACGCACTGTGGAGTGGTGAAAACACCAGATAACGTGTTTCTCGCATTAAATAGCTCGAAAAGTGCGATCGCGATGATTCTGCATACTTCGGACAGAAGTGTCACCAAGATTATCGCAGAAAAAGGAAATCTGAGCTTACAACCCCACGAAAACCAAGATATCGCCGGTTCTGCATATCAAACGAACTGTGGTGTCGTGAAAACACCAGACAACGTGTTTCTCGCATGAAATAGGTCGAAAAGAGCGATCTCGATGTTTCTGCATACTTCGGACAGAGGTCTCACCAATATTATCGTAAAAAATGCATATCTCATCTTGAAACCCCACGAAAACCAAGCTATCTCCTATTCTGCATATCCAACGAACTGTGGAGTGGGGAAAACCCCAGAAAACGTGTTTCTCGCATTAAATAGCTCGAAAAGAGCGATCTCGATGTTTCTGCATACTTCGGACAGAAGTCTCATCAAGATTATCGTAAAAAATGCATATCTCAGCTTGAAACCCGACGAAAACCAAACATCGCCGGTTCTGCATATCAAACCAACTGTGGAGTGGTGAAAACACCAGACAACGTGTTTCTCGCATTAAATGGCTCGAATAGAGCAATCTCGATGATTAAGCATACTTCGGACAGAAGTCTCACCAAGATTATCGCAGAAATTGCATATCTCAGCTTGAAACCCCACGAAAACCACGATATCTCCTGTTCTGCATATCCAACGAACTGTGAAGTGGTGAAAACCCCAGAATACGTGTTTCTCGCATTGAATAGCTCGAAAAGTACGATCTCGATGACTCTGCATACTTCGGACAGAAGTCTCACCAAGATTATCGCAGAAAATGCATATCTGAGCTTGAAACCCCACGAAAACCAAGATATCTCCGGTTCTGCACATCCAACGAACTGTGGTGTGGTGAAAACCCCAGAAAACGTGTTTCTCGCATTAAATAGCTCGAAAAGAGCGCTCTTGATGTTTCTGCATACTTCGGACAGATGTTTCACCAAGATTATCGTAGAAAATGCATATCTCAGCATGAAACCCGACGAAAACCAAACATCACCGGTTCTGCATATCAAACGAACTGTGGTGTGGTGAAAACACCAGACAACGTGTTTCTCGCATTAAATAGCTCGAATAGAGCGATCTCGATGATTAAGCATACTTCGGACAGAAGTCTCACCAAGATTATCGTAAAAAATGCATATCTCAGCTTGAAACCCCACGAAAACCAAGCTATCTCCTGTTCTGCATATCCAACGAACTGTGGAGTGGTGAAAACCCCAGAAAACGTGTTTCTCGCATTAAATAACTCGAAAAGTGCGATCGCGATGATTCTCCATACTTCGGACAGAAGTGTCACCAAGATTATCGCAGAAAATGCATATCTGAGCTTAAAACCCCACGAAAACCAAGATATCGCTGGTTCTGCATATAAAACGCACTGTGGCGTGCTGAAAACACCAGATAACGTGTTTCTCGCATTAAATAGCTCGAAAAGAGCGATCTAGATGATTCAGCATACTTCGGACAGAAGTCTCACCAAGATTATCGCAGGAAATGCATATCTCAGCTTGAAACCACACGAAAACCAACATATCTCCGATTCTGCATATCCAACGAACTGTGGAGTGGTGAAAACCCCTAGAAAACGAGTTTCTCGCATTAAATAGCTCGAAAAGAGCGCTCTCGATGTTTCTGCATACTTCGGACAGATGTTTCACCAAGATTATGGTAGAAAATGCATATCTCAGCTTGACACCCGACGAAAACCAAAATATCGCCGGTTCTGCATATCAAACCAACTGTGGAGTGGTGAAAACTCCAGATAACGTGTTTCTCGCATTAAATAGCTCGAAAAGAGCGATCGCGATGATTCTGCATACTTCGGACAGAAGTGTCACCAAGATTATCGCAGAAAAAGGAAATCTGAGCTTACAACCCCACGAAAACCAAGATATCGCCGGTTCTGCATATCAAACGAACTGTGGTGTCGTGAAAACACCAGACAACGTGTTTCTCGCATGAAATAGGTCGAAAAGAGCGATCTCGATGTTTCTGCATACTTCGGACAGAGGTCTCACCAATATTATCGTAAAAAATGCATATCTCATCTTGAAACCCCACGAAAACCAAGCTATCTCCTATTCTGCATATCCAACGAACTGTGGAGTGGGGAAAACCAAAGAAAACGTGTTTCTCGCATTAAATAGCTCGAAAAGAGCGATCTCGATGTTTCTGCATACTTCGGACAGAAGTCTCATCAAGATTATCGTAAAAAATGCATATCTCAGCTTGAAACCCGACGAAAACCAAACATCGCCGGTTCTGCATATCAAACCAACTGTGGAGTGGTGAAAACACCAGACAACGTGTTTCTCGCATTAAATGGCTCGAATAGAGCAATCTCGATGATTAAGCATACTTCGGACAGAAGTCTCACCAAGATTATCGCAGAAATTGCATATCTCAGCTTGAAACCCCACGAAAACCAAGATATCTCCTGTTCTGCATATCAAAGCAACTGTGGAGTAGTGAAAACACCAGATAACGTGTTTCTCGCATTAAATAGCTCTAAAAGAGCGATATCGATGATTCTGCATACTTCGGACAGAAGTCTCACCAATATTATCGCACAAAATGCATATCTGAGCTTGAAACCCCACGAAAAGCAGGATATCGTTGGTTCTGCACATCATACGCACTGTGGAGTGGAGAAAACACCAGATAACGTGTTTCTCGCATTAAATAGCTCGAAACGAGCAATCTCGATGATTCAGCATACTTCGGACAGAAGTCTCACCAAGATTATCGCAGGAATTGCATATCTCAGCTTGAACCCCGACGAAATCCAAGATGTCGCCGGTTCTGCATATCAAACGCACTGTGGAGTGGTTTAAAACACCAGAAAACTTGTTTTTTCGCATTAAATAGCTCGAATAGAGCGATCTTGATGATTCTGCATACTTCGGACAGATGTTTCTCCAAGATTATCGTAGAAAATGCATATCTCAACTTGAAACCCGACGAAAACCAAACATCGCCGGTTCTGCATATCAAACAAACTGTGGAGTGGTGAAAACCCCAGAAAACGTGTTTCTCGCATTAAATAGCTCGAAAAGTACGATCTCGATGACTCTGCATACTTCGGACAGAAGTCTCACCAATATTTTCGCAGAAAATGCATATCTCAGCTAGAAACCCCACGAAAATCAAGATGTCGCCGGTTCTGCATATCAAACGCACTGTGGAGTGGTGAAAACAACCAGATAACGTGTTTCTCGCATTAAATAGCTCGAAAAGTGCGATCTCAATGATTAAGCATATTTCGGACAGAAGTCTCACCAAGATTATCGAAAAAAATGCATATCTCAGCTTGAAACCCAACGAAAACCAAGCTATCTCCTGTTCTCCATATCCAACGAACTGTGGAGTGGTGAAAACCCCAGAAAACGTGTTTCTCGCATTGAATAGCTCGAAAACTACGATCTCGATGACTCTGCATACTTCGGACAGAAGTCTCACCAAGATTATCGCAGAAAATGCATATCTGAGCTTGAAACCCCACGAAAACCAAGATATCGCTGGTTCTGCATATCAAACGCACTGTGGAGTGGTGAAAACACCAGATAACTTGTTTCTCGCATTAAATAGCTCGAAAAGAGCGATCTCGATGACTCTGCATACTTCGGACAGAAGTCTCACCTAGATTATCGCAGAAATTGCATATCTCAGCTTGAATCCCAACGAAAACCAAGATAACGCTGGTTCTACATATCAAACGCACTGTGGCGTGCTGAAAACACCAGATAACGTGTTTCTCGCATTAAATAGCTCGAAAAGTACGATCTCGATGACTCTGCATACTTCGGACTGAAGTCTCACCAAGATTATCGTACAAAATGCATATCTCAGCTTGAAACCCCACAAAAACCAAGATATCGCCGGTTCTGCATATCAAACGAACTGTGGTGTCGTGAAAACACCAGACAACGTGTTTCTCGCATGAAATAGGTCGAAAAGAGCGATCTCGATGTTTCTGCATACTTCGGACAGAGGTCTCACCAATATTATCGTAAAAAATGCATATCTCATCTTGAAACCCCACGAAAACCAAGCTATCTCCTATTCTGCATATCCAACGAACTGTGGAGTGGGGAAAACCCCAGAAAACGTGTTTCTCGCATTAAATAGCTCGAAAAGAGCGATCTCGATGTTTCTGCATACTTCGGACAGAAGTCTCATCAAGATTATCGTAAAAAATGCATATCTCAGCTTGAAACCCGACGAAAACCAAACATCGCCGGTTCTGCATATCAAACCAACTGTGGAGTGGTGAAAACACCAGACAACGTGTTTCTCGCATTAAATGGCTCGAATAGAGCAATCTCGATGATTAAGCATACTTCGGACAGAAGTCTCACCAAGATTATCGCAGAAATTGCATATCTCAGCTTGAAACCCCACGAAAACCAAGATATCTCCTGTTCTGCATATCCAACGAACTGTGGAGTGGTGAAAACCCCAGAATACGTGTTTCTCGCATTGAATAGCTCGAAAAGTACGATCTCGATGACTCTGCATACTTCGGACAGAAGTCTCACCAAGATTATCGCAGAAAATGCATATCTGAGCTTGAAACCCCACGAAAACCAAGATATCTCCGGTTCTGCACATCCAACGAACTGTGGTGTGGTGAAAACCCCAGAAAACGTGTTTCTCGCATTAAATAGCTCGAAAAGAGCGCTCTTGATGTTTCTGCATACTTCGGACAGATGTTTCACCAAGATTATCGTAGAAAATGCATATCTCAGCATGAAACCCGACGAAAACCAAACATCGCCGGTTCTGCATATCAAACGAACTGTGGTGTGGTGAAAACACCAGACAACGTGTTTCTCGCATTAAATAGCTCGAATAGAGCGATCTCGATGATTAAGCATACTTCGGACAGAAGTCTCACCAAGATTATCGTAAAAAATGCATATCTCAGCTTGAAACCCCACGAAAACCAAGCTATCTCCTGTTCTGCATATCCAACGAACTGTGGAGTGGTGAAAACCCCAGAAAACGTGTTTCTCGCATTAAATAACTCGAAAAGTGCGATCGCGATGATTCTCCATACTTCGGACAGAAGTGTCACCAAGATTATCGCAGAAAATGCATATCTGAGCTTAAAACCCCACGAAAACCAAGATATCGCTGGTTCTGCATATAAAACGCACTGTGGCGTGCTGAAAACACCAGATAACGTGTTTCTCGCATTAAATAGCTCGAAAAGAGCGATCTAGATGATTCAGCATACTTCGGACAGAAGTCTCACCATGATTATCGCAGGAAATGCATATCTCAGCTTGAAACCACACGAAAACCAAGATATCTCCGATTCTGCATATCCAACGAACTGTGGAGTGGTGAAAACCCCTAGAAAACGAGTTTCTCGCATTAAATAGCTCGAAAAGAGCGCTCTCGATGTTTCTGCATACTTCGGACAGATGTTTCACCAAGATTATGGTAGAAAATGCATATCTCAGCTTGACACCCGACGAAAACCAAAATATCGCCGGTTCTGCATATCAAACCAACTGTGGAGTGGTGAAAACTCCAGATAACGTGTTTCTCGCATTAAATAGCTCGAAAAGAGCGATCTCGATGATTCAGCATACTTCGGACAGAAGTCTCAACAAGATTATCGCAGAAAATGCATATCTCAGCTTGAAACCCCATGAAAACCAAGATATCGCGGGTTCTGCATATCAAACGCACTGTGGAGCGGTGAAAACACCGGATAAGGTTTTTCTCGCATTAACTAGCTCGAAAAGAGCGATCTCGATGTTTCAGCATACTTCGGACAGAACTCTCACTAAGATTATCGCAGAAAATGAATATCTCAGCTTGAAACCCCACGAAAACCAAGATATCGCCGGTTCTGCATATCATACGCACTGTGGTGTGGTGAAAACACCAGATAACGTGTTTCCCGCATTAAATAGCACGAAACGAGCGATCTCGACGATTCAGCATACTTCGGACAGAAGTCTCTCCAAGTTTATCGCAGAAAATGCATATCTGAGCTTGAAACCCCACGAAAACCAAGATATCGCCGGTTCTGAATATCAAACGCACTGTGGAGTGGTGAAAACACCAGATAACGTGTTTCTCGCATTAAATAGCTCGAAAAGAGCGATCTGGATGATTCAGCATACTTCGGACAGAAGTCTCACCAAGATTATCGCAGGAAATGCATATCTCAGCTTGAAACCACACGAAAACCAAGATATCTCCGATTCTGCATATCCAACGAACTGTGGAGTGGTGAAAACCCCAGAAAACGAGTTTCTCGCATTAAATAGCTCGAAAAGAGCGCTCTCGATGTTTCTGCATACTTCGGACAGATGTTTCACCAAGATTATGGTAGAATATGCATATCTCAGCTTGACACCCGACGAAAACCAAAATATCGCCGGTTCTGCATATCAAACGAACTGTGGTGTCGTGAAAACACCAGACAACGTGTTTCTCGCATGAAATAGGTCGAAAAGAGCGATCTCGATGTTTCTGCATACTTCGGACAGAGGTCTCACCAATATTATCGTAAAAAATGCATATCTCATCTTGAAACCCCACGAAAACCAAGCTATCTCCTATTCTGCATATCCAACGAACTGTGGAGTGGTGAAAACCCCAGAAAACGAGTTTCTCGCATTAAATAGCTCGAAAAGAGCGCTCTCGATGTTTCTGCATACTTCGGACAGATGTTTCACCAAGATTATGGTAGAATATGCATATCTCAGCTTGACACCCGACGAAAACCAAAATATCGCCGGTTCTGCATATCAAACGAACTGTGGTGTGGTGAAAACACCAGACAACGTGTTTCTCGCATTAAATAGCTCGAATAGAGCGATCTCGATGATTAAGCATACTTCGGAAAGAAGTCTCACCAAGATTATCGAAAAAAATGCATATCTCAGCTTGAAACCCCACGAAAACCAAGCTATCTCCTGTTCTGCATATCCAACGAACTGTGGAGTGGTGAAAACCCCAGAAAACGAGTTTCTCGCATTGAATAGCTCGAAAAGTACGATCTCGATGACTCTGCATACTTCGGACAGAAGTGTCACCAAGATTATCGCAGAAAATGCATATCTGAGCTTAAAACCCCACGAAAACCAAGATATCGCTGGTTCTGCATATAAAACGCACTGTGGCGTGCTGAAAACACCAGATAACGTGTTTCTCGCATTAAATAGCTCGAAAAGAGCGATCTAGATGATTCAGCATACTTCGGACAGAAGTCTCACCAAGATTATCGCAGGAAATGCATATCTCAGCTTGAAACCACACGAAAACCAAGATATCTCCGATTCTGCATATCCAACGAACTGTGGAGTGGTGAAAACCCCTAGAAAACGAGTTTCTCGCATTAAATAGCTCGAAAAGAGCGCTCTCGATGTTTCTGCATACTTCGGACAGATGTTTCACCAAGATTATGGTAGAAAATGCATATCTCAGCTTGACACCCGACGAAAACCAAAATATCGCCGGTTCTGCATATCAAACCAACTGTGGAGTGGTGAAAACTCCAGATAACGTGTTTCTCGCATTAAATAGCTCGAAAAGAGCGATCGCGATGATTCTGCATACTTCGGACAGAAGTGTCACCAAGATTATCGCAGAAAAAGGAAATCTGAGCTTACAACCCCACGAAAACCAAGATATCGCCGGTTCTGCATATCAAACGAACTGTGGTGTCGTGAAAACACCAGACAACGTGTTTCTCGCATGAAATAGGTCGAAAAGAGCGATCTCGATGATTAAGCATACTTCGGACAGAAGTCTCACCAAGATTATCGCAGAAATTGCATATCTCAGCTTGAAACCCCACGAAAACCAAGATATCTCCGGTTCTGCACATCCAACGAACTGTGGTGTGTTGAAAACCCCAGAAAACGTGTTTCTCGCATTAAATAGCTCGAAAAGAGCGCTCTTGATGTTTCTGCATACTTCGGACAGATGTTTCACCAAGATTATCGTAGAAAATGCATATCTCAGCATGAAACCCGACGAAAACCAAACATCGCCGGTTCTCCATATCAAACGAACTGTGGTGTGGTGAAAACACCAGACAACGTGTTTCTCGCATTAAATAGCTCGAATAGAGCGATCTCGATGATTAAGCATACTTCGGACAGAAGTCTCACCAAGATTATCGTAAAAAATGCATATCTCAGCTTGAAACCCCACGAAAACCAAGCTATCTCCTGTTCTGCATATCCAACGAACTGTGGAGTGGTGAAAACCCCAGAAAACGTGTTTCTCGCATTAAATAACTCGAAAAGTGCGATCGCGATGATTCTCCATACTTCGGACAGAAGTGTCACCAAGATTATCGCAGAAAATGCATATCTGAGCTTAAAACCCCACGAAAACCAAGATATCGCTGGTTCTGCATATAAAACGCACTGTGGCGTGCTGAAAACACCAGATAACGTGTTTCTCGCATTAAATAGCTCGAAAAGAGCGATCTAGATGATTCAGCATACTTCGGACAGAAGTCTCACCAAGATTATCGCAGGAAATGCATATCTCAGCTTGAAACCACACGAAAACCAAGATATCTCCGATTCTGCATATCCAACGAACTGTGGAGTGGTGAAAACCCCTAGAAAACGAGTTTCTCGCATTAAATAGCTCGAAAAGAGCGCTCTCGATGTTTCTGCATACTTCGGACAGATGTTTCACCAAGATTATGGTAGAAAATGCATATCTCAGCTTGACACCCGACGAAAACCAAAATATCGCCGGTTCTGCATATCAAACCAACTGTGGAGTGGTGAAAACTCCAGATAACGTGTTTCTCGCATTAAATAGCTCGAAAAGAGCGATCTCGATGATTCAGCATACTTCGGACAGAAGTCTCTCCAAGTTTATCGCAGAAAATGCATATCTCAGCTTGAAACCCCTCGAAAACCAAGATATCACCTGTTCTGCATATCCAACGAACTGTGGTGTGGTGAACACCCCCGAAAACGTGTTTCTCGCATTAAATAGCTCGAAGAGAGCGATCTCGATGATTCGGCACACTTCGGACAGAAGTCTCTCCAAGATTATGGTAGAAAATGCATATCTCACCTTGACACCCGACGAAAACCAAAATATCGCCGGTTCTGCATATCAAACCAACTGTGGAGTGGTGAAAACTCCAGATAACGTGTTTCTCGCATTAAATAGCTCGAAAAGAGCGATCTCGATGTTTCAGCATACTTCTGACAGAAGTCTCACCAGGATTATCGTAGAAAATGCATATCTCAGCTTGAAACCCGACCGAAACCAAGATATCTCCGGTTCTGCATGTCAAACGTACTGTGGAGTGGTGAAAACACCAGAAAACGTGTTTCGTGCATTAAGTAGCTCGAAAAGAGCGATCTAGATGATTCTGCACACTTCTGACTGAAGTCTCACCAATATTATCGCAGAAAATGCATATCTGAGCTTGAAACCCCACGAAAACCAAGATATCGCTGGTTCTGCATATAAAACGCACTGTGGCGTGCTGAAAACACCAGATAACGTGTTTCTCGCATTAAATAGCTCGAAAAGAGCGATCTAGATGATTCAGCATACTTCGGACAGAAGTCTCACCAAGATTATCGCAGGAAATGCATATCTCAGCTTGAAACCCCATGAAAACCAAGATATCGCGGGTTCTGCATATCAAACGCACTGTGGAGTGGTGAAAACACCGGATAAGGTTTTTCTCGCATTAACTAGCTCGAAAAGAGCGATCTCGATGTTTCAGCATACTTCGGACAGAAGTCTCACTAAGATTATCGCAGAAAATGTATATCTCAGCTTGAAACCCCACGAAAACCAAGATATCGCCGGTTCTGCATATCATACGCACTGTGGAGTGGTGAAAACCCCCGAAAACGTGTTTCTCGCATTAAATAGCTCGAAGAGAGCGATCTCGATGATTCGGCACACTTCGGACAGAAGTCTCTCCAAGATTATGGTAGAATATGCATATCTCAGCTTGACACCCGACGAAAACCAAAATATCGCCGGTTCTGCATATCAAACCAACTGTGGAGTGGTGAAAACTCCAGATAACGTGTTTCTCGCATTAAATATCTCGAAAAGAGCGATCTCGATGATTCAGCATACTTCGGACAGAAGTCTCACCAAGATTATCGCAGGAAATGCATATCTCAGCTTGAAACCACACGAAAACCAAGATATCTCCGATTCTGCATATCCAACGAACTGTGGAGTGGTGAAAACCCCAGAAAACGAGTTTCTCGCATTAAATAGCTCGAAAAGAGCGCCCTCGATGTTTCTGCATACTTCGGACAGATGTTTCACCAAGATTATGGTAGAAAATGCATATCTCAGCTTGACACCCGACGAAAACCAAAATATCGCCGGTTCTGCATATCAAACCAACTGTGGAGTGGTGAAAACTCCAGATAACGTGTTTCTCGCATTAACCAGCTCGAAAAGAGCGATCTCGACGATTCAGCATACTTCGGACAGAAGTCTCTCCAAGTTTATCGCAGAAAATGCATATCTCAGCTTGAAACCCCTCGAAAACCAAGATATCACCTGTTCTGCATATCCAACGAACTGTGGTGTGGTGAAAACCCCCGAAAACGTGTTTCTCGCATTAAATAGCTCGAAGAGAGCGATCTCGATGATTCGGCACACTTCGGACAGAAGTCTCTCCAAGATTATCGCAGACAATGCATATCTGAGCTTGAAACCCCACGAAAACCAATATATCGTCGGTTCTGCATATCATACGCACTGTGGAGTGGTGAAAACACCAGATAACGTGTTTCCCGCATTAAATTGCACGAAACGAGCGATCTCGATGATTAAGCATACTTCGGACAGAAGTCTCACCAAGATTATCGCAGAAATTGCATATCTCAGCTTGAATCCCCAAGAAAACCAAGATATCGTTGTTTCTGCATATCAAACGCACTGTGGAGTGCTGAAAACACCAGATAACGTGTTTCGCGCATTAAATAGCTCGAATAGAGCGATCTCGATGATTAAGCATACTTCGGACAGAAGTCTCACCAAGATTATCGCAGAAAATACATATTTCAGCTGGAAACCCCACGAAAACCAAGATATCGCCGGTTCTGCATATCCAACGCACTGTGGAGTGGTGAAAACACCAGATAACGTGTTTCTCGCATTAAATAGCTCGAAACGAGCGATCTCGATGATTCTGCATACTTCGGACAGAAGCTTCACCAAGATTATCGTAAAAAATGCATATCTCAGCTTTAAACCCCACGAAAACCAAGATATCGCTCGTACTGCATATCAAACGCACTGTGGAGTGGTGAAAAAACCAGATAACGTGTTTCTCGCATTAAGTAGCTCGAAAAGAGCGATCTAGATGATTCAGCATACTTCGGACAGAAGTCTCACCAATATTATCGCAGAAAATGCATATCTCAGCTTGAAACCCCACGAAAACAAAGATATCGCTGGTTCTGCATATCAAACGCACTGTGGAGTGGTGAAAACAACCAGGGAACGTGTTTCTCGCATTAAATAGCTCGAAAAGAGCGCTCTCGATGTTTCTGCATACTTCGGACAGATGTTTCACCAAGCTTATCGTAGAAAATGCATATCTCAGCTTGAAACCCGACGAAAACCAAAATATCGCCGGTTCTGCATATCCAACGCACTGTGGAGTGGTGAAAACACCAGATAACGTGTTTCTCGCATTAAGTAGCTCGAAACGAGCGATCTCAATGATTCTAAATACTTCGGACAGAAGTCTCAACACGATTATCGCAGAAAATGCATATCTCATCTTGAAATTCCACGAAAACCAAGATATCGCTTGTTCTCCATATCAAACGCACTGTGGAGTGGCGAAAACACCAGATAACGTGTTTCTCGCACTAAATAGCTCGAAAAGAGCGATCTAGATGATTCAGCATACTTCGGACAGAAGTCTCACCAAGATTATCGCAGGAAATACATATCTCAGCTTGAAACCACACGAAAACCAAGATATCTCCGGTTCTGCATATCCAACGAACTGTGGAGTGGTGAAAACCCCAGAAAACGAGTTTCTCGCACTAACTAGCTCGAAAAGAGCGATCTCGGTGATTCAGCATACTTCTGACTGATGTCTCACCAATATTATCGCAGAAAATGCATATCTCAGCTTGAAACCCCACGAAAACCAAGATATCGCTGGTTCTGCATATCAAACCAACTGTGGAGTGGTGAAAACACCAGATAACGAGTTTCACGCATTAAATAGCTCGAAAAGAGCGATCTCGATGATTCAGCATACTTCGGACAGAAGTCTCAACAATATTATCGCAGAAAATGCATATCTCAGCTGGAAACCCCACGAAAACCAAGATATCGCTGGTTCTGCATATCAAACCAACTGTGGAGTGGTGAAAACACCAGATAACGAGTTTCACGCATTAAATAGCTCGAAAAGAGCGATCTCGATGATTCTCCATACTTCGGACAGAAGTCTCAACAAGATTATCGCAGAAAATGCATATCTCAGCTTGAAACCCCACGAAAACCAAGATATCGCCGGTTTTGCATATCAAACGCACTGTGGAGTGGTGAAAACACCGGATAAGGTTTTTCTCGCATTAACTAGCACGAAAAGAGCGATCTCGATGTTTCAGCATACTTCGGACAGAAGTCTCACCAAGATTATCGCAGAAAATGCATATCTCACCTTGAAACCCCACGAAAACCAAGATATCGCCGGTTCTGCATATCATACGCACTGTGGAGTGGTGAAAACACCAGATTACGTGTTTCTCGCATTAAATAGCTCGAAAAGAGCGTTCTCGAAGATCCTGCATACTTCTGACAGAAGTCTCACCCAGATTATCGTAGAAAATGCATATCTCAGCTTGAAACCCGATGAAAACCGAGTTATCTCCGGTTCTGCATGTCAAACGTACTGTGGAGTGGTGAAAACACCAGAAAACGTGTTTCGTGCATTAAGTAGCTCGAAAAGAGCGATCTAGATGATTCTGCACACTTCTGACTGAAGTCTCACCAATATTATCGCAGAAAATGCATATCTGAGCTTGAAACCCCACGAAAACCAAGATATCGCCGGTTCTGAATATCAAACGCACTGTGGAGTGGTGAAAACACCAGATAACGTGTTTCTCGCATTAAATAGCTCGAAAAGAGCGATCTAAATGATTCAGCATACTTCGGACAGAAGTCTCACCAAGATTATCGCAGGAAATGCATATCTCAACTTGAAACCACACGAAAACCAAGATATCTCCGATTCTGCATATCCAACGAACTGTGGAGTGGTGAAAACCCCAGAAACCGAGTTTCTCGCATTAAATAGCTCGAAAAGAGCGCTCTCGATGTTTCTGCATACTTCGGACAGATGTTTCACCAAGATTATCGCAGAAAATGCATATCTCAGCTTGAAACCCCACGAAAACCAAGATATCGCGGGTTCTGCATATCAAACGCACTGTGGAGTGGTGAAAACACCGGATAAGGTTTTTCTCGCATTAACTAGCTCGAAAAGAGCGATCTCGATGTTTCAGCATACTTCGGACAGAAGTCTCACTAAGATTATCGCAGAAAATGTATATCTCAGCTTGAAACCCCACGAAAACCAAGATATCGTCGGTTCTGCATATCATACGCACTGTGGAGTGGTGAAAACACCAGATAACGTGTTTCTCGCATTAAATAGCTGGAAAAGAGCGTTCTCGAAGATCCTGCATACTTCTGACAGAAGTCTCACCAAGATTATCGTAGAAAATGCATATCTCAGCTTGAAACCCGACGAAAACCGAGTCATCTCCGGTTCTGCACATCAAACGTACCGTGGAGTGGTGAAAACACCAGAAAACGTGTTTCGCGCATTAAGTAGCTCGAAAAGAGCGGTCTCGAAGATTCTGCATACTTCTGACAGAAGTCTCACCAGGATTATCGTAGAAAATGCATATCTCAGCATGAAACCCGACCGAAACCAAGATATCTCCGGTTCTGCATGTCAAACGTACTGTGGAGTGGTGAAAACAGCAGAAAACGTGTTTCGTGCATTAAGTAGCTCGAAAAGAGCGATCTAGATGATTCTGCATACTTCTGACAGAAGTCTCACCAGGATTATCGTAGAAAATGCATATCTCAGCTTGAAACCCCACGAAAACAAAGATATCTACTGTTCTGCATATCCGACGAGCTGTGGAGTGGTGAAAACCTCAGAAAACGTGTTTCTCGCATTAAATAGCTCGAAAAGAGCGCTCTCGATGTGTCTGCATACTTCGGACAGATGTTTCACCAAGATTATGGTAGAAAATGCATATCTCAGCTTGACACCCGACGAAAACCAAAATATCGCCGGTTCTGCATATCAAACCAACTGTGGAGTGGTGAAAACTCCAGATAACGTGTTTCTCGCATTAAATAGCTCGAAAAGAGCGATCTCGATGATTCAGCATACTTCGGACAGAAGTCTCACCAAGATTATCGCAGGAAATGCATATCTCAGCTTGAAACCACACGAAAACCAAGATATCTCCGATTCTGCATATCCAACGAACTGTGGAGTGGTGAAAACCCCAGAAAACGAGTTTCTCGCATTAAATAGCTCGAAAAGAGCGCTCTCGATGTTTCTGCATACTTCGGACAGATGTTTCACCAAGATTATGGTAGAAAATGCATATCTCAGCTTGACACCCGACGAAAACCAAAATATCGCCGGTTCTGCATATCACACCAACTGTGGAGTGGTGAAAACTCCAGATAACGTGTTTCTCGCATTAACCAGCTCGAAAAGAGCGTTCTCGACGATTCAGCATACTTCGGACAGAAGTCTCTCCAAGTTTATCGCAGAAAATGCATATCTCAGCTTGAAACCCCTCGAAAACCAAGATATCACCTGTTCTGCATATCCAACGAACTGTGGTGTGGTGAAAACCCCCGAAAACGTGTTTCTCGCATTAAATAGCTCGAAGAGAGCGATCTCGATGATTCGGCACACTTCGGACAGAAGTCTCTCCAAGATTATCGCAGACAATGCATATCTGAGCTTGAAACCCCACGAAAACCAATATATCGTCGGTTCTGCATATCATACGCACTGTGGAGTGGTGAAAACACCAGATAACGTGTTTCCCGCATTAAATAGCACGAAACGAGCGATCTCGATGATTAAGCATACTTCGGACAGAAGTCTCACCAAGAATATCGCAGAAATTGCATATCTCAGCTTGTATCCCCAAGAAAACCAAGATATCGTTGGTTCTGCATATCAATCGCACTGTGGAGTGCTGAAAACACCAGATAACGTGTTTCGCGCATTAAATAGCTCGAATAGAGCGATCTCGATGATTAAGCATACTTCGGACAGAAGTCTCACCAAGATTATCGCAGAAAATACATATTTCAGCTGGAAACCCCACGAAAACCAAGATATCGCCGGTTCTGCATATCCAACGCACTGTGGAGTGGTGAAAACACCAGATAACGTGTTTCTCGCATTAAATAGCTCGAAACGAGCGATCTCGATGATTCTGCATACTTCGGACAGAAGCTTCACCAAGATTATCGTAAAAAATGCATATCTCAGCTTTAAACCCCACGAAAACCAAGATATCGCTCGTACTGCATATCAAACGCACTGTGGAGTGGTGAAAAAACCAGATAACGTGTTTCTCGCATTAAATAGCTCGAAAAGAGCGATCTAGATGATTCAGCATACTTCGGACAGAAGTCTCACCAATATTATCGCAGAAAATGCATATCTCAGCCTGAAACCCCACGAAAACAAAGATATCGCTGGTTCTGCATATCAAACGCACTGTGGAGTGGTGAAAACAACCAGGGAACGTGTTTCTCGCATTAAATAGCTCGAATAGAGCGATCACGATGATTCTGCATACTTCGGACAGTAGTCTCACCAAGATTATCGCAGTAAATGCATATCTCAGCTTGAAACCACACGAAAACCAAGATATCTCCGGTTCTACATATCCAACGATCTGTGGAGTGGTGAAAGCCCCAGAAAATGAGTTTCTCGCATTAAATAGCTCGAAAAGAGCGCTCTCGATGTTTCTGCATACTTCGGACAGATGTTTCACCAAGATTATCGTAGAAAATGCATATCTCTGCTTGAAACCCCATGAAAACCAAGATATCTACTGTTCTGCATATCCAACGAACTGTGGAGTGGTGAAAACGCCAGAAAACGTGTTTCTCGCATTAAATAGCTCGAAAAGAGCGCTCTCGATGTTTCTGCATACTTCGGACAGATGTTTCACCAAGATTATCGTAGAAAATGCATATCTCAGCTTGACACCCGACGAACACCAAAATATCGCCGGTTCTGCATATCAAACCCACTGTGGAGTGGTGAAAACACCAGGTAACGTGCTTCTCGCATTAAATAGCTCGAAAAGGGCGATCTCGATGATTCAGCATACTTCTAACAGAAGTCTCACGAAGATTATCGCAGAAAATGCATATCTCTGCTTGAAACCCCATGAAAACCAAGA
Organism: Anthophora plumipes; assembly: GCA_951804975.1. Lineage (NCBI taxonomy): Eukaryota > Metazoa > Arthropoda > Insecta > Hymenoptera > Apidae > Anthophora > Anthophora plumipes. The sequence goes on from CATORF010000723.1 coordinate 37,563, forward strand.
TATCTACAGTTCTGCATATCCAACGAACTGTGGAGTGGTGAAAACCCCAGAAAACGTGTTTCTCGCATTAAATAGCTCGAAAAGAGCGCTCTCGATGTTTCTGCATACTTCGGACTGATGTTTCACCAAGCTTATCGTAGAAAATGCATATCTCAGCTTGAAACCCGACGAAAACCAAAATATCGCCGGTTCTGCATATCCAACGCACTGTGGAGTGGTGAAAACACCAGATAACGTGTTTCTCGCATTAAGTAGCTCGAAACGAGCGATCTCAATGATTCTAAATACTTCGGACAGAAGTCTCAACATGATTATCGCAGAAAATGCATATCTCATCTTGAAATTCCACGAAAACCAAGATATCGCTTGTTCTGCATATCAAACGCACTGTGGAGTGGTGAAAACACCAGATAACGTGTTTCTCGCATTAAATAGCTCGAAAAGAGCGATCTAGATGATTCAGCATACTTCGGACAGAAGTCTCACCAAGATTATCGCAGGAAATGCATATCTCAGCTTGAAACCACACGAAAACCAAGATATCTCCGATTCTGCATATCCAACGAACTGTGGAGTGGTGAAAACCCCAGAAAACGAGTTTCTCGCATTAAATAGCTCGAAAAGAGCGCTCTCGATGTTTCTGCATACTTCGGACAGATGTTTCACCAAGATTATCGCAGAAAATGCATATCTCAGCTTGAAACCCCACGAAAACCAAGATATCGCGGGTTCTGCATATCAAACGCACTGTGGAGTGGTTAAAACACCGGATAAGGTTTTTCTCGCATTAACTAGCTCGAAAAGAGCGATCTCGATGTTTCAGCATACTTCGGACAGAAGTCTCACTAAGATTATCGCAGAAAATGTATATCTCAGCTTGAAACCCCACGAAAACCAAGATATCGTCGGTTCTGCATATCATACGCACTGTGGAGTGGTGAAAACACCAGATAACGTGTTTCTCGCATTAAATAGCTGGAAAAGAGCGTTCTCGAAGATCCTGCATACTTCTGACAGAAGTCTCACCAAGATTATCGTAGAAAATGCATATCTCAGCTTGAAACCCGACGAAAACCGAGTCATCTCCGGTTCTGCACATCAAACGTACCGTGGAGTGGTGAAAACACCAGAAAACGTGTTTCGCGCATTAAGTAGCTCGAAAAGAGCGGTCTCGAAGATTCTGCATACTTCTGACAGAAGTCTCACCAGGATTATCGTAGAAAATGCATATCTCAGCATGAAACTCGACCGAAACCAAGATATCTCCGGTTCTGCATGTCAAACGTACTGTGGAGTGGTGAAAACAGCAGAAAACGTGTTTCGTGCATTAAGTAGCTCGAAAAGAGCGATCTAGATGATTCTGCATACTTCTGACAGAAGTCTCACCAGGATTATCGTAGAAAATGCATATCTCAGCTTGAAACCCCACGAAAACAAAGATATCTACTGTTCTGCATATCCGACGAGCTGTGGAGTGGTGAAAACCTCAGAAAACGTGTTTCTCGCATTAAATAGCTCGAAAAGAGCGCTCTCGATGTTTCTGCATACTTCGGACAGATGTTTCACCAAGATTATGGTAGAAAATGCATATCTCAGCTTGACACCCGACGAAAACCAAAATATCGCCGGTTCTGCATATCAAACCAACTGTGGAGTGGTGAAAACTCCAGATAACGTGTTTCTCGCATTAAATAGCTCGAAAAGAGCGATCTCGATGATTCAGCATACTTCGGACAGAAGTCTCACCAAGATTATCGCAGGAAATGCATATCTCAGCTTGAAACCACACGAAAACCAAGATATCTCCGATTCTGCATATCCAACGAACTGTGGAGTGGTGAAAACCCCAGAAAACGAGTTTCTCGCATTAAATAGCTCGAAAAGAGCGCTCTCGATGTTTCTGCATACTTCGGACAGATGTTTCACCAAGATTATGGTAGAAAATGGATATCTCAGCTTGACACCCGACGAAAACCAAAATATCGCCGGTTCTGCATATCACACCAACTGTGGAGTGGTGAAAACTCCAGATAACGTGTTTCTCGCATTAACCAGCTCGAAAAGAGCGTTCTCGACGATTCAGCATACTTCGGACAGAAGTCTCTCCAAGTTTATCGCAGAAAATGCATATCTCAGCTTGAAACCCCTCGAAAACCAAGATATCACCTGTTCTGCATATCCAACGAACTGTGGTGTGGTGAAAACCCCCGAAAACGTGTTTCTCGCATTAAATAGCTCGAAGAGAGCGATCTCGATGATTCGGCACACTTCGGACAGAAGTCTCTCCAAGATTATCGCAGACAATGCATATCTGAGCTTGAAACCCCACGAAAACCAATATATCGTCGGTTCTGCATATCATACGCACTGTGGAGTGGTGAAAACACCAGATAACGTGTTTCCCGCATTAAATAGCACGAAACGAGCGATCTCGATGATTAAGCATACTTCGGACAGAAGTCTCACCAAGATTATCGCAGAAATTGCATATCTCAGCTTGTATCCCCAAGAAAACCAAGATATCGTTGTTTCTGCATATCAATCGCACTGTGGAGTGCTGAAAACACCAGATAACGTGTTTCGCGCATTAAATAGCTCGAATAGAGCGATCTCGATGATTAAGCATACTTCGGACTGAAGTCTCACCAAGATTATCGCAGAAAATACATATTTCAGCTGGAAACCCCACGAAAACCAAGATATCGCCGGTTCTGCATATCCAACGCACTGTGGAGTGGTGAAAACACCAGATAACGTGTTTCTCGCATTAAATAGCTCGAAACGAGCGATCTCGATGATTCTGCATACTTCGGACAGAAGCTTCACCAAGATTATCGTAAAAAATGCATATCTGAGCTTTAAACCCCACGAAAACCAAGATATCGCTCGTACTGCATATCAAACGCACTGTGGAGTGGTGAAAAAACCAGATAACGTGTTTCTCGCATTAAATAGCTCGAAAAGAGCGATCTAGATGATTCAGCATACTTCGGACAGAAGTCTCACCAATATTATCGCAGAAAATGCATATCTCAGCCTGAAACCCCACGAAAACAAAGATATCGCTGGTTCTGCATATCAAACGCACTGTGGAGTGGTGAAAACAACCAGGGAACGTGTTTCTTGCATTAAATAGCTCGAATAGAGCGATCACGATGATTCTGCATACTTCGGACAGTAGTCTCACCAAGATTATCGCAGGAAATGCATATCTCAGCTTGAAACCACACGAAAACCAAGATATCTCCGGTTCTACATATCCAACGATCTGTGGAGTGGTGAAAGCCCCAGAAAATGAGTTTCTCGCATTAAATAGCTCGAAAAGAGCGCTCTCGATGTTTCTGCATACTTCGGATAGATGTTTCACCAAGATTATCGTAGAAAATGCATATCTCTGCTTGAAACCCCATGAAAACCAAGATATCTACTGTTCTGCATATCCAACGAACTGTGGAGTGGTGAAAACGCCAGAAAACGTGTTTCTCGCATTAAATAGCTCGAAAAGAGCGCTCTCGATGTTTCTGCATACTTCGGACAGATGTTTCACCAAGATTATCGTAGAAAATGCATATCTCAGCTTGACACCCGACGAACACCAAAATATCGCCGGTTCTGCATATCAAACCCACTGTGGAGTGGTGAAAACACCAGGTAACGTGCTTCTCGCATTAAATAGCTCGAAAAGGGCGATCTCGATGATTCAGCATACTTCTAACAGAAGTCTCACGAAGATTATCGCAGAAAATGCATATCTCTGCTTGAAACCCCATGAAAACCAAGATATCTACAGTTCTGCATATCCAACGAACTGTGGAGTGGTGAAAACCCCAGAAAACGTGTTTCTCGCATTAAATAGCTCGAAAAGAGCGCTCTCGATGTTTCTGCATACTTCGGACTGATGTTTCACCAAGCTTATCGTAGAAAATGCATATCTCAGCTTGAAACCCGACGAAAACCAAAATATCGCCGGTTCTGCATATCCAACGCACTGTGGAGTGGTGAAAACACCAGATAACGTGTTTCTCGCATTAAGTAGCTCGAAACGAGCGATCTCAATGATTCTAAATACTTCGGACAGAAGTCTCAACACGATTATCGCAGAAAATGCATATCTCATCTTGAAATTCCACGAAAACCAAGATATCGCTTGTTCTGCATATCAAACGCACTGTGGAGTGGTGAAAACACCAGATAACGTGTTTCTCGCATTAAATAGCTCGAAAAGAGCGATCTAGATGATTCAGCATACTTCGGACAGAAGTCTCACCAAGATTATCGCAGGAAATACATATCTCAGCTTGAAACCACACGAAAACCAAGATATCTCCGGTTCTGCATATCCAACGAACTGTGGAGTGGTGAAAACCCCAGAAAACGAGTTTCTCGCACTAACTAGCTCGAAAAGAGCGATCTCGGTGATTCAGCATACTTCTGACTGATGTCTCACCAATATTATCGCAGAAAATGCATATCTCATCTTGAAACCCCACGAAAACCAAGATATCGCTGGTTCTGCATATCAAACCAACTGTGGAGTGGTGAAAACACCAGATAACGAGTTTCACGCATTAAATAGCTCGAAAAGAGCGATCTCGATGATTCAGCATACTTCGGACAGAAGTCTCAACAAGATTATCGCAGAAAATGCATATCTCAGCTTGAAACCCCACGAAAACAAAGATATCTACTGTTCTGCATATCCGACGAACTGTGGAGTGGTGAAAACCTCAGAAAACGTGCTTCTCGCATTAAATAGCTCGAAAAGAGCGCTCTCGATGTTTCTGCATACTTTGGACAGATGTTTCACCAAGCTTATCGTAGAAAATGCATATCTCAGCTTGAAACCCGACGAAAACCAAAATATCACCGGTTCTGCATATCCAACGCACTGTGGAGTGGTGAAAACACCAGATAACGTGTTTCTCGCATTAAGTAGCTCGAAACGAGCGATCTCGATGATTCTGCATACTTCGGACAGAAGTCTCAACAAGATTATCGCAGAAAATGCATATCTCAGCTTGAAACCCCACGAAAACCAAGATATCGCCGGTTTTGCATATCAAACGCACTGCGGAGTGGTGAAAACACCAGATAACGTGTTTCTCGCATTAAATAGCTGGAAAAGAGCGTTCTCGAAGATCCTGCATACTTCTGACAGAAGTCTCACCAAGATTATCGTAGAAAATGCATATCTCAGCTTGAAACCCGACGAAAACCGAGTCATCTCCGGTTCTGCACATCAAACGTACCGTGGAGTGGTGAAAACACCAGAAAACGTGTTTCGCGCATTAAGTAGCTCGAAAAGAGCGGTCTCGAAGATTCTGCATACTTCTGACAGAAGTCTCACCAGGATTATCGTAGAAAATGCATATCTCAGCTTGAAACCCCACGAAAACAAAGATATCTACTGTTCTGCATATCCGACGAACTGTGGAGTGGTGAAAACCTCAGACAACGTGTTTCTCGCATTAAATAGCTCGAAAAGAGCGCTCTCGATGTTTCTGCATACTTTGGACAGATGTTTCACCAAGATTATCGTAGAAAATGCATATCTCAGCATGAAACCCGACCGAAACCAAGATATCTCCGGTTCTGCATGTCAAACGTACTGTGGAGTGGTGAAAACACCAGAAAACGTGTTTCGCGCATTAAGTAGCTCGAAAATAGCGGTCTCGAAGATTCTGCATACTTCTGACAGAAGTCTCACCAGGATTATCGTAGAAAATGCATATCTCAGCTTGAAACCCCACGAAAACAAAGATATCTACTGTTCTGCATATCCGACGAACTGTGGAGTGGTGAAAACCTCAGAAAACGTGTTTCTCGCATTAAATAGCTCGAAAAGAGCGCTCTCGATGTTTCTGCATACTTTGGACAGATGTTTCACCAAGATTATCGTAGAAAATGCATATCTCAGCATGAAACCCGACCGAAACCAAGATATCTCCGGTTCTGCATGTCAAACGTACTGTGGAGTGGTGAAAACAGCAGAAAACGTGTTTCGTGCATTAAGTAGCTCGAAAAGAGCGATCTAGATGATTCTGCATACTTCTGACAGATGTCTCACCAGGATTATCGTAGAAAATCCATATCTCAGCTTGAAACCCCACGAAAACAAAGATATCTACTGTTCTCCATATCCGACGAACTGTGGAGTGGTGAAAACCTCAGAAAACGTGTTTCTCGCATTAAATAGCTCGAAAAGAGCGCTCTCGATGTTTCTGCATACTTTGGACAGATGTTTCACCAAGCTTATCGTAGAAAATGCATATCTCAGCTTGTAACCCGACGAAAACCAAAATATCACCGGTTCTGCATATCCAACGCACTGTGGAGTGGTGAAAACACCAGATAACGTGTTTCTCGCATTAAGTTGCTCGAAACGAGCGATCTCGATGATTCTGCATACTTCGGACAGAAGTCTCAACAAGATTATCGCAGAAAATGCATATCTCAGCTTGAAACCCCACGAAAACCAAGATATCGCCGGTTTTGCATATAAAACGCACTGTGGAGTGGTGAAAACACCGGATAAGGTTTTTCTCGCATTAACTAGCACGAAAAGAGCGATCTCGATGTTTCAGCATACTGCGGACAGAAGTCTCACCAAGATTATCGCAGAAAATGCATATCTCACCTTGAAACCCCACGAAAACCAAGATATCGCCGGTTCTGCATATCACACGCACTGTGGAGTGGTGAAAACTCCAGATTACGTGTTTCTCGCATTAAATAGCTCGAAAAGAGCGTTCTCGAAGATCCTGCATACTTCTGACAGAAGTCTCACCAAGATTATCGTAGAGAATGCATATCTCAGCTTGAAACCCGATGAAAACCGAGTTATCTCCGGTTCTGCACATCAAACGTACCGTGGAGTGGTGAAAACACCAGAAAACGTGTTTCGCGCATTAAGTAGCTCGAAAAGAGCGTTCTCGAAGATTCTGCATACTTCTGACAGCCGTCTCACCAGGAATATCGTAGAAATGCATATCTCAGCTTGAAACCCGACCGAATCCAAGATATCTCCGGTTCTGCATGTCAAACGTACTGTGGAGTGGAGAAAACACCAGAAAACGTGTTTCGTGCATTAAGTAGCTCGAAAAGAGCGATCTAGATGATTCTGCACACTTCTGACTGAAGTCTCACCAATATTATCGCAGAAAATGCATATCTCAGCTCGAAACCTCACGAAAATCAATATGTTGCCGGTTCTGCATATCAAACGCACTGTGGAGTGGTGAAAACACCAGAAAACGTGTTTCGTGCATTAGATAGCTCGAAAAGAGCGATATCGAAGATCCTGCATACTTCTGACAGAAGTCTCACCAAGATTATCGTAGAAAATGCGTATCTCAGCATGAAACCCGACGAAAACCGAGATATCGCCGGTTCTGCATGTCAAACGTACTGTGGAGTGGTGAAAACACCAGAAAACGTGATTCGTGCATTAAGTAGCTCGAAAAGAGCGATCTAGTTGATTCTGCATACTTCTGACAAAAGACCCACCAAGATTATCGCAGAAAATGCATATCTCAGCTGGAAACACCACGAAAACCAAGATATCTCCGGTTCTGCAAATCCAACGAACTGTGGGGTCGTGAAAACCCCAGAAAACGTGTTTCTCGCATTAAATAGCTCGAAAAGAGCGCTCTCGATGTTTCTGCATACTTCGGACATATGTTTCACCAAGATTATCGTAGAAAATGCATATCTCAGCTTGAAACCCGACCGAAACCAAGATATCTCCGGTTCTGCATGTCAAACGTACTGTGGAGTGGTGAAAACACCAGAAAACGTGTTTCGTACATTAAGTAGCTCGAAAAGAGCGATCTAGATGATTCTGCATACTTCTGACTGAAGTCTCACCAATATTATCGCAGAAAATGCATATCTCATCTTGAAACCCCACGAAAACCAAGATATCGCCGGTTCTGCATATCATACGCACTGTGGAGTGGTGAAAACACCAGATAACGTGTTTCTCGCATTAAATAGCTCGAAACGAGCGATCTCGATGATTAAGCATACTTCGGATAGAAGTCTCACCAAGATTATCGTAAAAACTGCATATCTCAGCTTGAAACCCCACGAAAACCAAGATATCGCTGGTTCTGCATATCAAACGCACTGTGGAGTGCTGAAAACACCAGATAACGTGTTTGTCGCATTAAATAGCTCGAATAGAGCGATCTCGATGATTCTGCATACTTCGGACAGAAGTCTCACCAAGATTATCGTAAAAAATGCATATCTCAGCTTGAAACCCCACGAAAACCAAGATATCGCTGGTACTGCATATCAAACGCACTGTGGAGTGGTGAAAACACAAGATAACGTGTTTCTCGCATTAAATAGCTCGAAAAGAGCGATCTCGATGATTCTGCATACTTCGGACAGAAGCCTCACCAAGATTATCGCAGAAAATGCATATCTCAGCTTGAAACCCCACGAAAACCAAGATGTCGCCGGTTCTGCATATCAAACACACTGTGGAGTGGTGAAAATACCAGAAAACGTGTTTCTCGCATTAAGTAGCTCGAAAAGAGCGTTCTCGAAGATCCTGCATACTGCTGACAGCCGTCTCACCAGGAATATCGTAGAAAATGCATATCTCAGCTTGAAACCCGACCGAATCCAAGATATCTGCGGTTCTGCATGTCAAATGCACTGTGGAGTGGTGAAAACACCAGAAAACGTGTTTCGTGCATTAAGTAGCTCGAAAAGAGCGATCTAGATGATTCTGCATACTTCTGACTGAAGTCTCACCAATATTATCGCAGAAAATGCATATCTCAGCTGGAAACCCCACGAAAACCAGGATATCTACTGTTCTGCATATCAAACGCACTGTGGAGTGCTGAAAACACCAGATAACGTGTTTGTCGCATTAAATAGCTCGAATAGAGCGATCTCGATGATTCAGCATACTTCGGACAGAAGTCTCACCAAGATTATCGTAGAAAAAGCATATCTCAGCTTGAACCCCGACGAAATCAAAGATGTCGCCGGTTCTGCATATCAAACGCACTGTGGAGTGGTGAAAACAAAATCTTAAAAAAGTAATCCTGGTCGCATACAATATAAATTTGATTGATTAATACGTCCAGGAACAGCATCAACTTTAATTCCAACTGATTGAATAGCTCATGAATGAATTACATCAGTTGATGATAATAATAATCGAATCGGAAAATTTATTGGAATGACCATACGATTATCAACATTTAATAAATGAAAACTATTCATAACCCTATCAGATAATATATAAGAATCAAATTCCAAATCTTTAAATTCTGAATATTCATAAGACCAAAATCACTGATGACCTATAATTTTAATTGTAAAATAAGGATTTAAAATTTCATCAATATAATATAAAATCTTTAAAGAAGGAAAACAAATTGTTATTAAAATAAAAATTGGAATAATAGTTCAAATAATTTCCAATAAATGATTCTTCAATAAATACCGATTAACATACTTATTAGTAATAATATCTAAAATAATTAATATTGAAAATACAATAATAACTAACATTAATATTATAACTAAATTATGAAAAGAAATTAAATTGTCAGAATAAGGTGAATTAGAATCTTGAAATCTATATATAAATCATGTTGCAATTTTTAATAAAAAATAATATATTTTTATAAATAAATCTTAAATCTATCGCACTTATCTGCCATATTAAATAAAATAAAATATTAAAAATAAAAATTAAATCAATCATTAAAACTCAACATTATTAAATATTCAAAAATAATTCCTTTTTATTATTTAACACAATAGGTACTTCTAAATATACATGATCTAAAGGAGGTATAAAACCAATTCATTCTAATGAACTATTAAATTTAAAAACTACTAACCGTATTGAAATAAATCTTTCTAAAATTAAAAAAATTAATAAAATTAATCTATTTTAAGAAATTAATGAACCAATTGAAGAAAATAAATTCCAACAATAATATGCATCAGGATAATCTGAATATCGTCGAGGTATACCCATTAATCCTAAAAAATGTTGAGGAAAAAAAGTTATATTAACACCAATAAACATTATATAAAACTGAATTTTCAATCAATTCTGATGTATAACAACACCAAAAATTAAAGGAAATCAATGAATAAATCTTCCAACAATTGCAAAAACTGCTCCTATAGATAAAACATAATGAAAATGACCAGCAACATAATAAGTATCATGTAAAATAATATCAATAGAAGAATTTGATAATACAATACCCGTCAATCCACCAATAATAAATATTATAACAAACCCTAATGATCATAAAATTGAATTATTATAACCTAATTTAGCTCCATGATAAGTAGCTAATCAACTAAAAACTTTAATTCCTGTAGGAACTGCAATAACTATAGTTGCTGAAGTAAAATAAGCTCGAGTATCTACATCTAACCCAACTGTAAATATATGATGTGCTCATACAATAAATCCTAAAAATCCAATTCCTAATATAGCATAAATCATTCCTAAATTACCAAATACCTCTTTTTTACCCCTCTCATTTATAATAATATGTGAAATCAACCCAAACCCCGGTAAAATTAAAATATAAACTTCAGGATGCCCAAAAAATCAAAATAAATGTTGATATAAAATTGGATCACCTCCCCCTAAAGGATCAAAAAACGAAGTATTAATATTTCGATCAAAAATTAATATTGTAATTGCTCCAGCTAAAACTGGCAATGATAATAATAATAAAATAGCTGTAATAAACACTGATCAAGGAAATAAAGCTATTTGATCATAATTTAAAGATAAATTTTTTATTATTATAATAGTTACTATAAAATTTATTGCCCCAATAATTGAAGAAATTCCTGATAAATGTAAAGAAAAAATAGTAATATCAACAGAAGGAGAAGAATGAAATAAATATGAAGATAAAGGAGGATAAACCGTTCAACCAGTCCCTGGTCTAACTTGAAATAAATTTCTTGAAAGTAATAATGTTAATGATGGCGGTAATAATCAAAATCTAATATTATTTATACGAGGAAATGCCATATCTGGAGATCCTAATATTAATGGAACTAATCAATTACCAAATCCACCAATTATAAATGGTATTACTATAAAAAAAATTATTAAAAATGCATGAACAGTAACAATTGAATTATAAACTTGAACATTATTAATTCATATACCTGGGGTACTTAACTCCATACGAATAATTATTCTCATAGAAGTTCCAATTATCCCTGATCATAAAGCAAACACAAAATAAATTATACCAATATTTTTATGATTAGTAGAATAAAATCATTTATCAAACATAAATAAAACATAATTATATAATATTTAAATATTAATAAATATATTTATATATTATAAGATTTATTATAAATCAATATATATATATATATATATATATATATATATATATATATATATATATATATATATATATATATATATATATATATATAACTTTGAAAATTAAAAGTTTATTTTAACTTAAAATCTTCAAATCAAAAAAAGTATCATGTCTGATAAAAGAATTAAATTGTAAATTTAAACATGTAAGAAAAACTTACTGATACTAATTTTCTATAGTTTAAAAAAAACTTAAAATTGCAAATTTTAAAATATAAATAATTATTAGAAAATATTAATCATAAATATCTCACACTATATTAAATTTAACAAATTGATCAATACTTAAATTATATTAAATTAAAACCTTTAAGTAACATAAACATTAACCAATAAAAACCTAAAAAAAAATAACATAATAATAAATAAAACAATATAAGACTTAAATATCTAACTCTTACAAAAATATTTTTTAGCTCTAGGATAATTCCTACTAATATATAATAATAATCTAAAATAATTTCAAATAATTATAACTGATGCTAATATCATAATAAATAATAAAACATAAAAATTAACATAATCCTCTAAAAAATAATAATTCAAAATTCACTTTAACACTAAAGACAAAAATGGAGGTAAAGAAGAATAAATTAAAACTATAATAATAAAATATACCTTCAAATATTTATCAACTAATAAAAACCCCAAATCATTAAAAGTTACCACATCAAATTTTTCAAAAAAATACAACAATATATAAAAAATAAATGCATAAAAAGAAAAATATACCAAATAAATTTTTACATTTACATACATAATTATTAATAAAAAAGTTGATTGAATAATAGAAGAACATCTAATAAATATTTTTATAGAATTATAAACTTTCATAATAATAGGAACAAAAATTAAATTTAATAAAATTAAACCTATAAAAAAAAAATTTATACCACTCACATTAGCTAAAAAATATATAGGTACTATTTTTATAACCGTTGAAAATATAAAAATTCTTGTTCAACACATATATCTATGAATATAAATAGATCATTGATGAAAAGGAAATATTCCTAATTTTACTAACATAATTAATTGAATAAAAATTTCAAAAAAAACTCTTACTTCTTTCATAGATACATAAAAATACAATCTTATAATAAAAACTAACCTTCTTACTACTGATACTATATAATAAAAAACACTAGCATATTTTGAATCTCTAGTTAAATTTATATAAATAATTAAAACTAATGTTATAACTTCATAAATTAATCACATAAAAAATAAATCTCTTACAAAAAGAATGATTAAATAATTAATAATAATATATCTAAGACATATTACATTTTTAAATATTATTTTCTTCACAAAAAACCAATTCAAAATTATCTTTTAATTAAAAATTAAATAGTTTATAATACTAAAATTTTTACCTATTATATTTTAGTGTCAAAGCACCTAAATTTTTGAAATTTAAAGTATTAATAAAATTAATAAATATAAAAAAAATCAATTAGTAACAATAAATATAAAATTTATTTAAGTATCTTATCAAAATAATCCTTTAATCAGGCATATTACTTTAATACATATATATATAAAATATATAAAAGATACATATAATCTATAACTAGGGTATGAACCTAACAGCTTTAAACTTAGCTTATTTATATAGATATATTTAAAAATTACTTTTAATTGCAAATTAAATATTATAGATTAAAATTAACTAATATCCATTTAAAGATATATATATATATATATATATATATATATATATATATATATATATATATATATATCTTTATATATGGATATATATTTATATTCATCCTTAGGGAAAGAATGAAGCCATTGAAATAAACTAAAGCTAAGGTAAATTCGAAAGGTTAATATCCAAAATCCTCTACTTGCAAGGGACAAATGAGGCTATTTAAATAAATTCAAGCTAAAGTAGAATTGAAAGGTTTATTTCAATATATTCATCCTTAGGGAAAGAATGAAGCCATTGAAATAAACTAAAGCTAAGGTAAATTCGAAAGGTTAATATCCAAAATCCTCTACTTGCGAGGGACAAATGAGGCTATTTAAATAAATTCAAGCTAAAGTAGAATTGAAAGGTTTATTTCAATATATTCATCCTTAGGGAAAGAATGAAGCCATTGAAATAAACTAAAGCTAAGGTAAATTCGAAAGGTTAATATCCAAAATCCTCTACTTGCGAGGGACAAATGAGGTTATTTAAATAAATTCAAGCTAAAGTAGAATTGAAAGGTTAATATACAAATCCTCTACTTGCAAGGGACAAATGAGGCTATTTAAATAAATTCAAGCTAAAGTAGAATTGAAAGGTTTATTTCAATATATTCATCCTTAGGAAAAGAGTGAAGCCATTGAAATAAACTAAAGCTAATGTAAATTCGAAAGGTTAATATCCAAATCCTCTACTTGCAAGGGACAAATGGGGCTATTTAAATAAATTCAAGCTAAAGTAGAATTGAAAGGTTTATTTCAATATATTCATCCTTAGGGAAAGAATGAAGCCATTGAAATAAACTAAAGCTAATGTAAATTCGAAAGGTTAATATCCAAATCCTCTACTTGCAAGGAACAAATGAGGCTATTTAAATAAATTCAAGCTAAAGTAGAATTGAAAGGTTTATTTCAATATATTCATCCTTAGGGAAAGAGTGAAGCCATTGAAATAAACTAAAGCTAATGTAAATTCGAAAGGTTAATATCCAAATCCTCTACTTGCAAGGGACAAATGAGGCTATTTAAATAAATTCAAGCTAAAGTAGAATTGAAAGGTTTATTTCAATATATTCATCCTTAGGAAAAGAGTGAAGCCATTGAAATAAACTAAAATCGAATATTAATAATAAATTTATTTATTAATTAAATTCTCTACTTATAAAAACAAATAAAACTATTTAAATAAATTCAAACTAAAGTAGAATTGAAAGGTTTATTTCAATATATTCATCTTTAAGGGAAAAATAAAGCCATTGAAATAAACTAAAATCAACTATTAATAATAAATTTATTTATTAATTAAATTCTCTACTTATAAAAAACAAATAAAACTATTTAAATAAATTCAAGCTAAAGTAGAATTAAAAGGTTTATTTCAATATATTCATTCTTAGGGAAAGAATGAAACCATTGAAATAAACTAAAATCGAATATTAATAATAAATTTATTTATTAATTAAATTCTCTACTTATAAAAACAAATAAAACTATTTAAATAAATTCAAACTAAAGTAGAATTGAAAGGTTTATTTCAATATATTCATCTTTAAGGGAAAAATAAAGCCATTGAAATAAACTAAAATCGACTATTAATAATAAATTTATTTATTAATTAAATTCTCTAAGATACAAATTTAATTATAAATTATATATAAATTATATATAAATACCCCCCCCCCAATAATTAATAATTTTATTTAATTCATAAATAAAAATTTTTAATTTTTTTTTGTTATTAAGTAACGCTATAATCTTATTAATAATATTAAACTATAATTTTATTACATAATAAATTTAAATATAAGTAAATAAAATCAATTTTTAATTTGAAAAAATTTTTATTAATATATATATATATATATTAATATTAAAATGTATATATATATATAAATAATTTATTAACCAATATATTTATATATATATAAATCATAGGTGGGTTCCAAAATTTATAAAAGATTATATTAACCTTTATATATTAATATTAATATTAATTAATTAAATATTTATATAATCATATATATTATTTTATATCTATAATATATGTAAATTATATTATGAATACATTAGATTATAATAAATTATTGAAAAGAAAAGAAATATAAATATAAATATAAAAATTATTTATTAATTAATAAATATTTATATATATATATATATATAAATCTATATATATACATATATATATATTTATTATATATATATATATAAATCTATATATATACATATATATATATTTATTAAATATTAATCAATTTATTAAATATAGTGCATTTATAAGTTATTAAATAATTTATAAATTATATGAAAGCATAAATAATCATAATTTAATTCTACCTTAGGATATATTTATAAATGTATATATATTCTCAGATTTATATATTGTAATATTTATATATATATCTTGTTATATATAAAATGTATATATATTTATCAGTTGGCCTCCATCTATTTATAATAGTATATAAATATATATATATATAAATAATTTATTAATTAATAGATATATATATTAATATTAAGATGTATATATATATATATAAATAATTTATTAATCAATATATCTATATATATATAAATCATAGGTGAGTTCGCAAGTTTATAAAAGATTATATTAACCTTTATATATTAATATTAATATTAATTAATTAAATATTTATATAATTATATATACTATGTTACATCTATGATATATGTAAATTATATTATAAATACATTAGAGTACCATAAATTATTAAATAAAGATATATACATATATATAAATATATAAATTATTTATTAATTAATAGATATTTAAATATATAATAACATATTTATATATATTAATAGGTATTTATTAATTAATAAATAATTTATGATTCATAGGTTATATATAAATAAATAAAAAATTTATATGCGCTTATTAAACATTAATTGATTTATTAAACATAGCGCATTTATAAGTTATTAAATAATTTATAAATTATATAAAAGCATAAATAATCATAATTTAATCCTACCTTAGGATATATTTATAAATGTATATATATTCTCAGATTTATATATTGTAATATTTATATATATATCTTGTTATATATAAAATGTATATATATTTATCAGTTGGCCTCCATCTATTTATAATAGTATATAAATATGTATATATATATAAATAATTTATTAATTAATAGATATATATATTAATATTAAGATGTGTATATATATATAAATAATTTATTAATCAATATATATATATATATATATATATATATATATATATATATATATATATACTACTATTATAATAGTCTTTATTATTAAAAATTTTGTATTAAAATTTTAATCTAATATAGTTAATAATATTTTAGGGCTATTTAATAACAATTTATTTCTATATAATTTTTTTTATATAAAAATTAATTTTTTTATTATTTATAATTTTCTATAGAAAAATCAAAGCTTTAAATAGTTAATTAAGGGGTTAACTATTATAAAGATTAGATTTACCTATAGATAGATTAATCTTTGTATATTTAATTAAAAAATTAGTTACATTATAGAAATTGATACCTACTATAGAAAAATCAAAGCTTTAAATAGTTAATTGGGGGGTTAACTATTATAAAGATTAGATTTACCTATAGATAGATTAATCTTTGTATATTTAATTAAAAAATTAATTACATTATAGAAATTGATACCTTCTATAGAAAAATCAAAGCTTTAAATAGTTAATTGGGGGGGTTAACTATTATAAAGATTAGATTTACCTATAGATAGATTAATCTTTGTATATTTAATTAAAAAATTAATTACATTATAGAAATTGATACCTTCTATAGAAAAATCAAAGCTTTAAATAGTTAATTGGGGGGTTAACCATTATAAAGATTAGATTTACCTATAGATAGATTAATCTTTGTATATTTAATTAAAAAATTAATTACATTATAGAAATTGATACCTTCTATAGAAAAATCAAAGCTTTAAATAGTTAATTGGGGGGTTAACTATTATAAAGATTAGATTTACCTATAGATAGATTAATCTTTGTATATTTAATTAAAAAATTAATTACATTATAGAAATTGATACCTTCTATAGAAAAATCAAAGCTTTAAATAGTTAATTGGGGGGTTAACTATTATAAAGATTAGATTTACCTATAGATAGGTGTATATCTAATTAAAAATTAATTACATTATAGAAATTGATACCTTCTATAGAAAAATCAAAGCTTTAAATAGTTAATTAAGGGGTTAGCTATTATAAAGATTAGATTTACCTATAGATAGGTGTATATCTAATTAAAAATTAATTACATTATAGAAATTGATACCTTCTATAGAAAAATCAAAGCTTTAAATAGTTAATTGGGGGGTTAACTATTATAAAGATTAGATTTACCTATAGATAGGTGTATATCTAATTAAAAATTAATTACATTATAGAAATTGATACCTTCTATAGAAAAATCAAAACTTTAATTTATTTAAAATTTTTAAATAAATTCAAATCAATAAAATTGAATTTAAGTTACAAATTAATTAAATTTATTTTATATATATAATTAGATTAAAAAATAATTTTTTATTAATAATAAAATCTGCAACACTAAATAAAAATTTTATTCGGAAATAAATTTTAATAATGGTAAATTTTGGTGCCAGCAACAGCGGTTAAACCAATTTTATAAATTAATTAATCATAATATTTTAATTACTTAAAAATTAATATATTTTAATTAAAAAATTAAATTTTTAGTGAAATATACAATTTAGTTCAAATAATTAAAATTTATTATTAAATTAATTAATAAATTTTATAAAAAAACTAGGATTAGATACCCTACTATAAAATTAAATAAAAAATTAACTATTAAATGTAAATCATTAAAATTAATAAATATGGCGGCTTATTAATTCCATTAGAGGAACTTATAATTTAATCGATATTCCACGATAAGACTCACTTAAATTACATTTATATATAGCTGTTTACAAATTTTTTTTAATTGATAATGTTAATAAATTTTAATAAATTAAAATTCAAGTAAATATGTAGTGCATTTAAGATATTAAGAGTTATAATATAATATTATATTTTGAATAAATAATTTTAAAATTATTTTGAAAGAAAATTTAAAAGTAAATTTACTTCAATTAATTAAATTGAACTATATGCTAATAAGCGTACAAATCGCCCGTCAATTTCACCAAAATAAAATAAGTCGTAACATAGTAATTGTACTGGAAAGTGTAATTAGGAACTAAAAATTTTAGTTTAAACTGAAATAAAATTTTTCATTTACACTGAAAAGATTAATTTAATTAAAATTTTATTTTAATTAAAATAATAAAAAATATTATAAATTAATCAATTTTATATAAATAAAATTTTATCAAATAACAATTATTTTAGTAATTATTTATTAAAAAATAATTTTTT
>CATORF010000724.1:10000-27500 GCA_951804975.1 Anthophora plumipes
TATACAAAACAGCTTCCGTTCCAATTTTATGTGGACTTTGATATATATTTCATTTTTCGTCGTCGGGTCTCTCGGAGATCCGATCGACGATGCTCTCCCAATTTATATGTTCTGGCCTTTTACTCTGCGAGTAAGACCCTTTTCTCTTAGCGATCCCAACATTCGCTCTCAAAGTCCACTTCATATTTCTGACACCTCTTGATTTTCAATTCCCAAGTAACACTTTTCGTCTTTCTTAGAGTGTAAAATTAGCTATGTTATACGGTACACTCTTTCAATACTTTAAAATTATTCAAACCTTCCTCTCTTCGCTCAAGGCTACTCCACACGCATCGCGTGTTTACGCACCCTCGTACGTCTAAAGTGTTTGAAAAATATTCAACATTCCCCTTTATGTAAAAGAGTAGAATAAATTCTATCTCTGATACGGAGTGTTTACAATTCCTTTCGCTCGGAACAAGCCCCTTAATAATTAAAGGAGAGAGTAGATGCTCAGTCGTACAAGCACGCCGATAAAACGAACGTACAGGTCACCAACACCCCGGCAGGGTGCTCGCCACATATAGGCCATTCGGTCAAAGACACCGACCCGTGGCAATGCTGTGAAGAGAATTATCCAGGACGACGCAAGGAGATAGAACAGTCGAAAGAACTACAAGAGTCCTACCGAGGAGCGGTGACTGCTTCTCAACCGAGGTCATAGAATAGCCACACGCCCGCTCCGCTCCACGCCAAGCGCGTCGGATCGTCGTCTCTCTTATAGATACGAAACGAGCGGCCGGGCGGTCGGCGACGCCTGGGCTACGCCACGCGCACTTACCGTGCGAACTCGCTAAACGAGCGCGCCAACCGGAAGGCGCGTTGGAACTTAAACGATCAAAACACGCACCTCAAGAAAAAGGACGCAAAAAAAATTATACCAGGCCCTTCAGCAAGATTATAGCAAGCATACGAAAAAAAAAATTTTCAAAAATGTTAAAATTTTTTTTCGGCGCAGGTAAAAAATTTTTAAAAAAGGATGTATTTAAAAACAAACTGCAGACTAATGTGTAGAATGAACATACGCACCTACACGTATAAAACAAATTGTAAGTCCACCTGACGGTTTTCGAGAAAAACTCAAGAAACCGACCGCTTTCGGAGTTTCTCCGAGCGGCCGAGGCGAATTTTTCTAAGTCCCTGCGCGCCGTAGCCTGGCCGTACGTGCGACGCGTGTAACTTCGCCCGTTCGGATCGTTGTTGCGCCCGATCTACGGGTCGGATCGAGGAGACAGCTATATGGTTCGCTTCGCATTGCTACTGGCTACGTGATGAGCGTGAAACATTTTGCAAAATCGAAAATTTTTCGTTCGGTCCAGGTGGAAAATTTTCAAAAAAATTTTCGGACGGACGGGAACGTTAGATCATTGTGTGGGACGCCGAGACGGACACGTACGTGCAAAAAAAGTGTATGGTCGACCTGACGGTTTTCGAGAAAAACTCAAGAAACCGACCGCTTTCGGAGTTTCTCCGAGCGGCCGAGGCGAATTTTTCTAAGTCCCTGCGCGCCGTAGCCTGGCCGTACGTGCGACGCGTGTAACTTCGCCCGTTCGGATCGTTGTTGCGCCCGATCTACGGGTCGGATCGAGGAGACAGCTATATGGTTCGCTTCGCATTGCTACTGGCTACGTGATGAGCGTGAAACATTTTGCAAAATCGAAAATTTTTCGTTCGGTCCAGGTGGAAAATTTTCAAAAAAATTTTCGGACGGACGGGAACGTTAGATCATTGTGTGGGACGCCGAGACGGACACGTACGTGCAAAAAAAGTGTATGGTCGACCTGACGGTTTTCGAGAAAAACTCAAGAAACCGACCGCTTTCGGAGTTTCTCCGAGCGGCCGAGGCGAATTTTTCTAAGTCCCTGCGCGCCGTAGCCTGGCCGTACGTGCGACGCGTGTAACTTCGCCCGTTCGGATCGTTGTTGCGCCCGATCTACGGGTCGGATCGAGGAGACAGCTATATGGTTCGCTTCGCATTGCTACTGGCTACGTGATGAGCGTGAAACATTTTGCAAAATCGAAAATTTTTCGTTCGGTCCAGGTGGAAAATTTTCAAAAAAATTTTCGGACGGACGGGAACGTTAGATCATTGTGTGGGACGCCGAGACGGACACGTACGTGCAAAAAAAGTGTATGGTCGACCTGACGGTTTTCGAGAAAAACTCAAGAAACCGACCGCTTTCGGAGTTTCTCCGAGCGGCCGAGGCGAATTTTTCTAAGTCCCTGCGCGCCGTAGCCTGGCCGTACGTGCGACGCGTGTAACTTCGCCCGTTCGGATCGTTGTTGCGCCCGATCTACGGGTCGGATCGAGGAGACAGCTATATGGTTCGCTTCGCATTGCTACTGGCTACGTGATGAGCGTGAAACATTTTGCAAAATCGAAAATTTTTCGTTCGGTCCAGGTGGAAAATTTTCAAAAAAATTTTCGGACGGACGGGAACGTTAGATCATTGTGTGGGACGCCGAGACGGACACGTACGTGCAAAAAAAGTGTATGGTCGACCTGACGGTTTTCGAGAAAAACTCAAGAAACCGACCGCTTTCGGAGTTTCTCCGAGCGGCCGAGGCGAATTTTTCTAAGTCCCTGCGCGCCGTAGCCTGGCCGTACGTGCGACGCGTGTAACTTCGCCCGTTCGGATCGTTGTTGCGCCCGATCTACGGGTCGGATCGAGGAGACAGCTATATGGTTCGCTTCGCATTGCTACTGGCTACGTGATGAGCGTGAAACATTTTGCAAAATCGAAAATTTTTCGTTCGGTCCAGGTGGAAAATTTTCAAAAAAATTTTCGGACGGACGGGAACGTTAGATCATTGTGTGGGACGCCGAGACGGACACGTACGTGCAAAAAAAGTGTATGGTCGACCTGACGGTTTTCGAGAAAAACTCAAGAAACCGACCGCTTTCGGAGTTTCTCCGAGCGGCCGAGGCGAATTTTTCTAAGTCCCTGCGCGCCGTAGCCTGGCCGTACGTGCGACGCGTGTAACTTCGCCCGTTCGGATCGTTGTTGCGCCCGATCTACGGGTCGGATCGAGGAGACAGCTATATGGTTCGCTTCGCATTGCTACTGGCTACGTGATGAGCGTGAAACATTTTGCAAAATCGAAAATTTTTCGTTCGGTCCAGGTGGAAAATTTTCAAAAAAATTTTCGGACGGACGGGAACGTTAGATCATTGTGTGGGACGCCGAGACGGACACGTACGTGCAAAAAAAGTGTATGGTCGACCTGACGGTTTTCGAGAAAAACTCAAGAAACCGACCGCTTTCGGAGTTTCTCCGAGCGGCCGAGGCGAATTTTTCTAAGTCCCTGCGCGCCGTAGCCTGGCCGTACGTGCGACGCGTGTAACTTCGCCCGTTCGGATCGTTGTTGCGCCCGATCTACGGGTCGGATCGAGGAGACAGCTGTATGGTTCGCTTCGCATTGCTACTGGCTACGTGATGAGCGTGAAACATTTTGCAAAATCGAAAATTTTTCGTTCGGTCCAGGTGGAAAATTTTCAAAAAAATTTTCGGACGGACGGGAACGTTAGATCATTGTGTGGGACGCCGAGACGGACACGTACGTGCAAAAAAAGTGTATGGTCGACCTGACGGTTTTCGAGAAAAACTCAAGAAACCGACCGCTTTCGGAGTTTCTCCGAGCGGCCGAGGCGAATTTTTCTAAGTCCCTGCGCGCCGTAGCCTGGCCGTACGTGCGACGCGTGTAACTTCGCCCGTTCGGATCGTTGTTGCGCCCGATCTACGGGTCGGATCGAGGAGACAGCTATATGGTTCGCTTCGCATTGCTACTGGCTACGTGATGAGCGTGAAACATTTTGCAAAATCGAAAATTTTTCGTTCGGTCCAGGTGGAAAATTTTCAAAAAAATTTTCGGACGGACGGGAACGTTAGATCATTGTGTGGGACGCCGAGACGGACACGTACGTGCAAAAAAAGTGTATGGTCGACCTGACGGTTTTCGAGAAAAACTCAAGAAACCGACCGCTTTCGGAGTTTCTCCGAGCGGCCGAGGCGAATTTTTCTAAGTCCCTGCGCGCCGTAGCCTGGCCGTACGTGCGACGCGTGTAACTTCGCCCGTTCGGATCGTTGTTGCGCCCGATCTACGGGTCGGATCGAGGAGACAGCTGTATGGTTCGCTTCGCATTGCTACTGGCTACGTGATGAGCGTGAAACATTTTGCAAAATCGAAAATTTTTCGTTCGGTCCAGGTGGAAAATTTTCAAAAAAATTTTCGGACGGACGGGAACGTTAGATCATTGTGTGGGACGCCGAGACGGACACGTACGTGCAAAAAAAGTGTATGGTCGACCTGACGGTTTTCGAGAAAAACTCAAGAAACCGACCGCTTTCGGAGTTTCTCCGAGCGGCCGAGGCGAATTTTTCTAAGTCCCTGCGCGCCGTAGCCTGGCCGTACGTGCGACGCGTGTAACTTCGCCCGTTCGGATCGTTGTTGCGCCCGATCTACGGGTCGGATCGAGGAGACAGCTATATGGTTCGCTTCGCATTGCTACTGGCTACGTGATGAGCGTGAAACATTTTGCAAAATCGAAAATTTTTCGTTCGGTCCAGGTGGAAAATTTTCAAAAAAATTTTCGGACGGACGGGAACGTTAGATCATTGTGTGGGACGCCGAGACGGACACGTACGTGCAAAAAAAGTGTATGGTCGACCTGACGGTTTTCGAGAAAAACTCAAGAAACCGACCGCTTTCGGAGTTTCTCCGAGCGGCCGAGGCGAATTTTTCTAAGTCCCTGCGCGCCGTAGCCTGGCCGTACGTGCGACGCGTGTAACTTCGCCCGTTCGGATCGTTGTTGCGCCCGATCTACGGGTCGGATCGAGGAGACAGCTGTATGGTTCGCTTCGCATTGCTACTGGCTACGTGATGAGCGTGAAACATTTTGCAAAATCGAAAATTTTTCGTTCGGTCCAGGTGGAAAATTTTCAAAAAAATTTTCGGACGGACGGGAACGTTAGATCATTGTGTGGGACGCCGAGACGGACACGTACGTGCAAAAAAAGTGTATGGTCGACCTGACGGTTTTCGAGAAAAACTCAAGAAACCGACCGCTTTCGGAGTTTCTCCGAGCGGCCGAGGCGAATTTTTCTAAGTCCCTGCGCGCCGTAGCCTGGCCGTACGTGCGACGCGTGTAACTTCGCCCGTTCGGATCGTTGTTGCGCCCGATCTACGGGTCGGATCGAGGAGACAGCTATATGGTTCGCTTCGCATTGCTACTGGCTACGTGATGAGCGTGAAACATTTTGCAAAATCGAAAATTTTTCGTTCGGTCCAGGTGGAAAATTTTCAAAAAAATTTTCGGACGGACGGGAACGTTAGATCATTGTGTGGGACGCCGAGACGGACACGTACGTGCAAAAAAAGTGTATGGTCGACCTGACGGTTTTCGAGAAAAACTCAAGAAACCGACCGCTTTCGGAGTTTCTCCGAGCGGCCGAGGCGAATTTTTCTAAGTCCCTGCGCGCCGTAGCCTGGCCGTACGTGCGACGCGTGTAACTTCGCCCGTTCGGATCGTTGTTGCGCCCGATCTACGGGTCGGATCGAGGAGACAGCTATATGGTTCGCTTCGCATTGCTACTGGCTACGTGATGAGCGTGAAACATTTTGCAAAATCGAAAATTTTTCGTTCGGTCCAGGTGGAAAATTTTCAAAAAAATTTTCGGACGGACGGGAACGTTAGATCATTGTGTGGGACGCCGAGACGGACACGTACGTGCAAAAAAAGTGTATGGTCGACCTGACGGTTTTCGAGAAAAACTCAAGAAACCGACCGCTTTCGGAGTTTCTCCGAGCGGCCGAGGCGAATTTTTCTAAGTCCCTGCGCGCCGTAGCCTGGCCGTACGTGCGACGCGTGTAACTTCGCCCGTTCGGATCGTTGTTGCGCCCGATCTACGGGTCGGATCGAGGAGACAGCTGTATGGTTCGCTTCGCATTGCTACTGGCTACGTGATGAGCGTGAAACATTTTGCAAAATCGAAAATTTTTCGTTCGGTCCAGGTGGAAAATTTTCAAAAAAATTTTCGGACGGACGGGAACGTTAGATCATTGTGTGGGACGCCGAGACGGACACGTACGTGCAAAAAAAGTGTATGGTCGACCTGACGGTTTTCGAGAAAAACTCAAGAAACCGACCGCTTTCGGAGTTTCTCCGAGCGGCCGAGGCGAATTTTTCTAAGTCCCTGCGCGCCGTAGCCTGGCCGTACGTGCGACGCGTGTAACTTCGCCCGTTCGGATCGTTGTTGCGCCCGATCTACGGGTCGGATCGAGGAGACAGCTATATGGTTCGCTTCGCATTGCTACTGGCTACGTGATGAGCGTGAAACATTTTGCAAAATCGAAAATTTTTCGTTCGGTCCAGGTGGAAAATTTTCAAAAAAATTTTCGGACGGACGGGAACGTTAGATCATTGTGTGGGACGCCGAGACGGACACGTACGTGCAAAAAAAGTGTATGGTCGACCTGACGGTTTTCGAGAAAAACTCAAGAAACCGACCGCTTTCGGAGTTTCTCCGAGCGGCCGAGGCGAATTTTTCTAAGTCCCTGCGCGCCGTAGCCTGGCCGTACGTGCGACGCGTGTAACTTCGCCCGTTCGGATCGTTGTTGCGCCCGATCTACGGGTCGGATCGAGGAGACAGCTGTATGGTTCGCTTCGCATTGCTACTGGCTACGTGATGAGCGTGAAACATTTTGCAAAATCGAAAATTTTTCGTTCGGTCCAGGTGGAAAATTTTCAAAAAAATTTTCGGACGGACGGGAACGTTAGATCATTGTGTGGGACGCCGAGACGGACACGTACGTGCAAAAAAAGTGTATGGTCGACCTGACGGTTTTCGAGAAAAACTCAAGAAACCGACCGCTTTCGGAGTTTCTCCGAGCGGCCGAGGCGAATTTTTCTAAGTCCCTGCGCGCCGTAGCCTGGCCGTACGTGCGACGCGTGTAACTTCGCCCGTTCGGATCGTTGTTGCGCCCGATCTACGGGTCGGATCGAGGAGACAGCTATATGGTTCGCTTCGCATTGCTACTGGCTACGTGATGAGCGTGAAACATTTTGCAAAATCGAAAATTTTTCGTTCGGTCCAGGTGGAAAATTTTCAAAAAAATTTTCGGACGGACGGGAACGTTAGATCATTGTGTGGGACGCCGAGACGGACACGTACGTGCAAAAAAAGTGTATGGTCGACCTGACGGTTTTCGAGAAAAACTCAAGAAACCGACCGCTTTCGGAGTTTCTCCGAGCGGCCGAGGCGAATTTTTCTAAGTCCCTGCGCGCCGTAGCCTGGCCGTACGTGCGACGCGTGTAACTTCGCCCGTTCGGATCGTTGTTGCGCCCGATCTACGGGTCGGATCGAGGAGACAGCTATATGGTTCGCTTCGCATTGCTACTGGCTACGTGATGAGCGTGAAACATTTTGCAAAATCGAAAATTTTTCGTTCGGTCCAGGTGGAAAATTTTCAAAAAAATTTTCGGACGGACGGGAACGTTAGATCATTGTGTGGGACGCCGAGACGGACACGTACGTGCAAAAAAAGTGTATGGTCGACCTGACGGTTTTCGAGAAAAACTCAAGAAACCGACCGCTTTCGGAGTTTCTCCGAGCGGCCGAGGCGAATTTTTCTAAGTCCCTGCGCGCCGTAGCCTGGCCGTACGTGCGACGCGTGTAACTTCGCCCGTTCGGATCGTTGTTGCGCCCGATCTACGGGTCGGATCGAGGAGACAGCTGTATGGTTCGCTTCGCATTGCTACTGGCTACGTGATGAGCGTGAAACATTTTGCAAAATCGAAAATTTTTCGTTCGGTCCAGGTGGAAAATTTTCAAAAAAATTTTCGGACGGACGGGAACGTTAGATCATTGTGTGGGACGCCGAGACGGACACGTACGTGCAAAAAAAGTGTATGGTCGACCTGACGGTTTTCGAGAAAAACTCAAGAAACCGACCGCTTTCGGAGTTTCTCCGAGCGGCCGAGGCGAATTTTTCTAAGTCCCTGCGCGCCGTAGCCTGGCCGTACGTGCGACGCGTGTAACTTCGCCCGTTCGGATCGTTGTTGCGCCCGATCTACGGGTCGGATCGAGGAGACAGCTATATGGTTCGCTTCGCATTGCTACTGGCTACGTGATGAGCGTGAAACATTTTGCAAAATCGAAAATTTTTCGTTCGGTCCAGGTGGAAAATTTTCAAAAAAATTTTCGGACGGACGGGAACGTTAGATCATTGTGTGGGACGCCGAGACGGACACGTACGTGCAAAAAAAGTGTATGGTCGACCTGACGGTTTTCGAGAAAAACTCAAGAAACCGACCGCTTTCGGAGTTTCTCCGAGCGGCCGAGGCGAATTTTTCTAAGTCCCTGCGCGCCGTAGCCTGGCCGTACGTGCGACGCGTGTAACTTCGCCCGTTCGGATCGTTGTTGCGCCCGATCTACGGGTCGGATCGAGGAGACAGCTATATGGTTCGCTTCGCATTGCTACTGGCTACGTGATGAGCGTGAAACATTTTGCAAAATCGAAAATTTTTCGTTCGGTCCAGGTGGAAAATTTTCAAAAAAATTTTCGGACGGACGGGAACGTTAGATCATTGTGTGGGACGCCGAGACGGACACGTACGTGCAAAAAAAGTGTATGGTCGACCTGACGGTTTTCGAGAAAAACTCAAGAAACCGACCGCTTTCGGAGTTTCTCCGAGCGGCCGAGGCGAATTTTTCTAAGTCCCTGCGCGCCGTAGCCTGGCCGTACGTGCGACGCGTGTAACTTCGCCCGTTCGGATCGTTGTTGCGCCCGATCTACGGGTCGGATCGAGGAGACAGCTATATGGTTCGCTTCGCATTGCTACTGGCTACGTGATGAGCGTGAAACATTTTGCAAAATCGAAAATTTTTCGTTCGGTCCAGGTGGAAAATTTTCAAAAAAATTTTCGGACGGACGGGAACGTTAGATCATTGTGTGGGACGCCGAGACGGACACGTACGTGCAAAAAAAGTGTATGGTCGACCTGACGGTTTTCGAGAAAAACTCAAGAAACCGACCGCTTTCGGAGTTTCTCCGAGCGGCCGAGGCGAATTTTTCTAAGTCCCTGCGCGCCGTAGCCTGGCCGTACGTGCGACGCGTGTAACTTCGCCCGTTCGGATCGTTGTTGCGCCCGATCTACGGGTCGGATCGAGGAGACAGCTGTATGGTTCGCTTCGCATTGCTACTGGCTACGTGATGAGCGTGAAACATTTTGCAAAATCGAAAATTTTTCGTTCGGTCCAGGTGGAAAATTTTCAAAAAAATTTTCGGACGGACGGGAACGTTAGATCATTGTGTGGGACGCCGAGACGGACACGTACGTGCAAAAAAAGTGTATGGTCGACCTGACGGTTTTCGAGAAAAACTCAAGAAACCGACCGCTTTCGGAGTTTCTCCGAGCGGCCGAGGCGAATTTTTCTAAGTCCCTGCGCGCCGTAGCCTGGCCGTACGTGCGACGCGTGTAACTTCGCCCGTTCGGATCGTTGTTGCGCCCGATCTACGGGTCGGATCG
Organism: Anthophora plumipes; assembly: GCA_951804975.1. NCBI lineage: Eukaryota > Metazoa > Arthropoda > Insecta > Hymenoptera > Apidae > Anthophora > Anthophora plumipes. Next base: position 19,569 of record CATORF010000724.1, read on the forward strand.
AGGAGACAGCTATATGGTTCGCTTCGCATTGCTACTGGCTACGTGATGAGCGTGAAACATTTTGCAAAATCGAAAATTTTTCGTTCGGTCCAGGTGGAAAATTTTCAAAAAAATTTTCGGACGGACGGGAACGTTAGATCATTGTGTGGGACGCCGAGACGGACACGTACGTGCAAAAAAAGTGTATGGTCGACCTGACGGTTTTCGAGAAAAACTCAAGAAACCGACCGCTTTCGGAGTTTCTCCGAGCGGCCGAGGCGAATTTTTCTAAGTCCCTGCGCGCCGTAGCCTGGCCGTACGTGCGACGCGTGTAACTTCGCCCGTTCGGATCGTTGTTGCGCCCGATCTACGGGTCGGATCGAGGAGACAGCTGTATGGTTCGCTTCGCATTGCTACTGGCTACGTGATGAGCGTGAAACATTTTGCAAAATCGAAAATTTTTCGTTCGGTCCAGGTGGAAAATTTTCAAAAAAATTTTCGGACGGACGGGAACGTTAGATCATTGTGTGGGACGCCGAGACGGACACGTACGTGCAAAAAAAGTGTATGGTCGACCTGACGGTTTTCGAGAAAAACTCAAGAAACCGACCGCTTTCGGAGTTTCTCCGAGCGGCCGAGGCGAATTTTTCTAAGTCCCTGCGCGCCGTAGCCTGGCCGTACGTGCGACGCGTGTAACTTCGCCCGTTCGGATCGTTGTTGCGCCCGATCTACGGGTCGGATCGAGGAGACAGCTATATGGTTCGCTTCGCATTGCTACTGGCTACGTGATGAGCGTGAAACATTTTGCAAAATCGAAAATTTTTCGTTCGGTCCAGGTGGAAAATTTTCAAAAAAATTTTCGGACGGACGGGAACGTTAGATCATTGTGTGGGACGCCGAGACGGACACGTACGTGCAAAAAAAGTGTATGGTCGACCTGACGGTTTTCGAGAAAAACTCAAGAAACCGACCGCTTTCGGAGTTTCTCCGAGCGGCCGAGGCGAATTTTTCTAAGTCCCTGCGCGCCGTAGCCTGGCCGTACGTGCGACGCGTGTAACTTCGCCCGTTCGGATCGTTGTTGCGCCCGATCTACGGGTCGGATCGAGGAGACAGCTATATGGTTCGCTTCGCATTGCTACTGGCTACGTGATGAGCGTGAAACATTTTGCAAAATCGAAAATTTTTCGTTCGGTCCAGGTGGAAAATTTTCAAAAAAATTTTCGGACGGACGGGAACGTTAGATCATTGTGTGGGACGCCGAGACGGACACGTACGTGCAAAAAAAGTGTATGGTCGACCTGACGGTTTTCGAGAAAAACTCAAGAAACCGACCGCTTTCGGAGTTTCTCCGAGCGGCCGAGGCGAATTTTTCTAAGTCCCTGCGCGCCGTAGCCTGGCCGTACGTGCGACGCGTGTAACTTCGCCCGTTCGGATCGTTGTTGCGCCCGATCTACGGGTCGGATCGAGGAGACAGCTGTATGGTTCGCTTCGCATTGCTACTGGCTACGTGATGAGCGTGAAACATTTTGCAAAATCGAAAATTTTTCGTTCGGTCCAGGTGGAAAATTTTCAAAAAAATTTTCGGACGGACGGGAACGTTAGATCATTGTGTGGGACGCCGAGACGGACACGTACGTGCAAAAAAAGTGTATGGTCGACCTGACGGTTTTCGAGAAAAACTCAAGAAACCGACCGCTTTCGGAGTTTCTCCGAGCGGCCGAGGCGAATTTTTCTAAGTCCCTGCGCGCCGTAGCCTGGCCGTACGTGCGACGCGTGTAACTTCGCCCGTTCGGATCGTTGTTGCGCCCGATCTACGGGTCGGATCGAGGAGACAGCTATATGGTTCGCTTCGCATTGCTACTGGCTACGTGATGAGCGTGAAACATTTTGCAAAATCGAAAATTTTTCGTTCGGTCCAGGTGGAAAATTTTCAAAAAAATTTTCGGACGGACGGGAACGTTAGATCATTGTGTGGGACGCCGAGACGGACACGTACGTGCAAAAAAAGTGTATGGTCGACCTGACGGTTTTCGAGAAAAACTCAAGAAACCGACCGCTTTCGGAGTTTCTCCGAGCGGCCGAGGCGAATTTTTCTAAGTCCCTGCGCGCCGTAGCCTGGCCGTACGTGCGACGCGTGTAACTTCGCCCGTTCGGATCGTTGTTGCGCCCGATCTACGGGTCGGATCGAGGAGACAGCTATATGGTTCGCTTCGCATTGCTACTGGCTACGTGATGAGCGTGAAACATTTTGCAAAATCGAAAATTTTTCGTTCGGTCCAGGTGGAAAATTTTCAAAAAAATTTTCGGACGGACGGGAACGTTAGATCATTGTGTGGGACGCCGAGACGGACACGTACGTGCAAAAAAAGTGTATGGTCGACCTGACGGTTTTCGAGAAAAACTCAAGAAACCGACCGCTTTCGGAGTTTCTCCGAGCGGCCGAGGCGAATTTTTCTAAGTCCCTGCGCGCCGTAGCCTGGCCGTACGTGCGACGCGTGTAACTTCGCCCGTTCGGATCGTTGTTGCGCCCGATCTACGGGTCGGATCGAGGAGACAGCTATATGGTTCGCTTCGCATTGCTACTGGCTACGTGATGAGCGTGAAACATTTTGCAAAATCGAAAATTTTTCGTTCGGTCCAGGTGGAAAATTTTCAAAAAAATTTTCGGACGGACGGGAACGTTAGATCATTGTGTGGGACGCCGAGACGGACACGTACGTGCAAAAAAAGTGTATGGTCGACCTGACGGTTTTCGAGAAAAACTCAAGAAACCGACCGCTTTCGGAGTTTCTCCGAGCGGCCGAGGCGAATTTTTCTAAGTCCCTGCGCGCCGTAGCCTGGCCGTACGTGCGACGCGTGTAACTTCGCCCGTTCGGATCGTTGTTGCGCCCGATCTACGGGTCGGATCGAGGAGACAGCTATATGGTTCGCTTCGCATTGCTACTGGCTACGTGATGAGCGTGAAACATTTTGCAAAATCGAAAATTTTTCGTTCGGTCCAGGTGGAAAATTTTCAAAAAAATTTTCGGACGGACGGGAACGTTAGATCATTGTGTGGGACGCCGAGACGGACACGTACGTGCAAAAAAAGTGTATGGTCGACCTGACGGTTTTCGAGAAAAACTCAAGAAACCGACAGCTTTCGGAGTTTCTCCGAGCGGCCGAGGCGAATTTTTCTAAGTCCCTGCGCGCCGTAGCCTGGCCGTACGTGCGACGCGTGTAACTTCGCCCGTTCGGATCGTTGTTGCGCCCGATCTACGGGTCGGATCGAGGAGACAGCTGTATGGTTCGCTTCGCATTGCTACTGGCTACGTGATGAGCGTGAAACATTTTGCAAAATCGAAAATTTTTCGTTCGGTCCAGGTGGAAAATTTTCAAAAAAATTTTCGGACGGACGGGAACGTTAGATCATTGTGTGGGACGCCGAGACGGACACGTACGTGCAAAAAAAGTGTATGGTCGACCTGACGGTTTTCGAGAAAAACTCAAGAAACCGACCGCTTTCGGAGTTTCTCCGAGCGGCCGAGGCGAATTTTTCTAAGTCCCTGCGCGCCGTAGCCTGGCCGTACGTGCGACGCGTGTAACTTCGCCCGTTCGGATCGTTGTTGCGCCCGATCTACGGGTCGGATCGAGGAGACAGCTATATGGTTCGCTTCGCATTGCTACTGGCTACGTGATGAGCGTGAAACATTTTGCAAAATCGAAAATTTTTCGTTCGGTCCAGGTGGAAAATTTTCAAAAAAATTTTCGGACGGACGGGAACGTTAGATCATTGTGTGGGACGCCGAGACGGACACGTACGTGCAAAAAAAGTGTATGGTCGACCTGACGGTTTTCGAGAAAAACTCAAGAAACCGACCGCTTTCGGAGTTTCTCCGAGCGGCCGAGGCGAATTTTTCTAAGTCCCTGCGCGCCGTAGCCTGGCCGTACGTGCGACGCGTGTAACTTCGCCCGTTCGGATCGTTGTTGCGCCCGATCTACGGGTCGGATCGAGGAGACAGCTATATGGTTCGCTTCGCATTGCTACTGGCTACGTGATGAGCGTGAAACATTTTGCAAAATCGAAAATTTTTCGTTCGGTCCAGGTGGAAAATTTTCAAAAAAATTTTCGGACGGACGGGAACGTTAGATCATTGTGTGGGACGCCGAGACGGACACGTACGTGCAAAAAAAGTGTATGGTCGACCTGACGGTTTTCGAGAAAAACTCAAGAAACCGACCGCTTTCGGAGTTTCTCCGAGCGGCCGAGGCGAATTTTTCTAAGTCCCTGCGCGCCGTAGCCTGGCCGTACGTGCGACGCGTGTAACTTCGCCCGTTCGGATCGTTGTTGCGCCCGATCTACGGGTCGGATCGAGGAGACAGCTATATGGTTCGCTTCGCATTGCTACTGGCTACGTGATGAGCGTGAAACATTTTGCAAAATCGAAAATTTTTCGTTCGGTCCAGGTGGAAAATTTTCAAAAAAATTTTCGGACGGACGGGAACGTTAGATCATTGTGTGGGACGCCGAGACGGACACGTACGTGCAAAAAAAGTGTATGGTCGACCTGACGGTTTTCGAGAAAAACTCAAGAAACCGACCGCTTTCGGAGTTTCTCCGAGCGGCCGAGGCGAATTTTTCTAAGTCCCTGCGCGCCGTAGCCTGGCCGTACGTGCGACGCGTGTAACTTCGCCCGTTCGGATCGTTGTTGCGCCCGATCTACGGGTCGGATCGAGGAGACAGCTGTATGGTTCGCTTCGCATTGCTACTGGCTACGTGATGAGCGTGAAACATTTTGCAAAATCGAAAATTTTTCGTTCGGTCCAGGTGGAAAATTTTCAAAAAAATTTTCGGACGGACGGGAACGTTAGATCATTGTGTGGGACGCCGAGACGGACACGTACGTGCAAAAAAAGTGTATGGTCGACCTGACGGTTTTCGAGAAAAACTCAAGAAACCGACCGCTTTCGGAGTTTCTCCGAGCGGCCGAGGCGAATTTTTCTAAGTCCCTGCGCGCCGTAGCCTGGCCGTACGTGCGACGCGTGTAACTTCGCCCGTTCGGATCGTTGTTGCGCCCGATCTACGGGTCGGATCGAGGAGACAGCTATATGGTTCGCTTCGCATTGCTACTGGCTACGTGATGAGCGTGAAACATTTTGCAAAATCGAAAATTTTTCGTTCGGTCCAGGTGGAAAATTTTCAAAAAAATTTTCGGACGGACGGGAACGTTAGATCATTGTGTGGGACGCCGAGACGGACACGTACGTGCAAAAAAAGTGTATGGTCGACCTGACGGTTTTCGAGAAAAACTCAAGAAACCGACCGCTTTCGGAGTTTCTCCGAGCGGCCGAGGCGAATTTTTCTAAGTCCCTGCGCGCCGTAGCCTGGCCGTACGTGCGACGCGTGTAACTTCGCCCGTTCGGATCGTTGTTGCGCCCGATCTACGGGTCGGATCGAGGAGACAGCTGTATGGTTCGCTTCGCATTGCTACTGGCTACGTGATGAGCGTGAAACATTTTGCAAAATCGAAAATTTTTCGTTCGGTCCAGGTGGAAAATTTTCAAAAAAATTTTCGGACGGACGGGAACGTTAGATCATTGTGTGGGACGCCGAGACGGACACGTACGTGCAAAAAAAGTGTATGGTCGACCTGACGGTTTTCGAGAAAAACTCAAGAAACCGACCGCTTTCGGAGTTTCTCCGAGCGGCCGAGGCGAATTTTTCTAAGTCCCTGCGCGCCGTAGCCTGGCCGTACGTGCGACGCGTGTAACTTCGCCCGTTCGGATCGTTGTTGCGCCCGATCTACGGGTCGGATCGAGGAGACAGCTATATGGTTCGCTTCGCATTGCTACTGGCTACGTGATGAGCGTGAAACATTTTGCAAAATCGAAAATTTTTCGTTCGGTCCAGGTGGAAAATTTTCAAAAAAATTTTCGGACGGACGGGAACGTTAGATCATTGTGTGGGACGCCGAGACGGACACGTACGTGCAAAAAAAGTGTATGGTCGACCTGACGGTTTTCGAGAAAAACTCAAGAAACCGACCGCTTTCGGAGTTTCTCCGAGCGGCCGAGGCGAATTTTTCTAAGTCCCTGCGCGCCGTAGCCTGGCCGTACGTGCGACGCGTGTAACTTCGCCCGTTCGGATCGTTGTTGCGCCCGATCTACGGGTCGGATCGAGGAGACAGCTATATGGTTCGCTTCGCATTGCTACTGGCTACGTGATGAGCGTGAAACATTTTGCAAAATCGAAAATTTTTCGTTCGGTCCAGGTGGAAAATTTTCAAAAAAATTTTCGGACGGACGGGAACGTTAGATCATTGTGTGGGACGCCGAGACGGACACGTACGTGCAAAAAAAGTGTATGGTCGACCTGACGGTTTTCGAGAAAAACTCAAGAAACCGACCGCTTTCGGAGTTTCTCCGAGCGGCCGAGGCGAATTTTTCTAAGTCCCTGCGCGCCGTAGCCTGGCCGTACGTGCGACGCGTGTAACTTCGCCCGTTCGGATCGTTGTTGCGCCCGATCTACGGGTCGGATCGAGGAGACAGCTGTATGGTTCGCTTCGCATTGCTACTGGCTACGTGATGAGCGTGAAACATTTTGCAAAATCGAAAATTTTTCGTTCGGTCCAGGTGGAAAATTTTCAAAAAAATTTTCGGACGGACGGGAACGTTAGATCATTGTGTGGGACGCCGAGACGGACACGTACGTGCAAAAAAAGTGTATGGTCGACCTGACGGTTTTCGAGAAAAACTCAAGAAACCGACCGCTTTCGGAGTTTCTCCGAGCGGCCGAGGCGAATTTTTCTAAGTCCCTGCGCGCCGTAGCCTGGCCGTACGTGCGACGCGTGTAACTTCGCCCGTTCGGATCGTTGTTGCGCCCGATCTACGGGTCGGATCGAGGAGACAGCTATATGGTTCGCTTCGCATTGCTACTGGCTACGTGATGAGCGTGAAACATTTTGCAAAATCGAAAATTTTTCGTTCGGTCCAGGTGGAAAATTTTCAAAAAAATTTTCGGACGGACGGGAACGTTAGATCATTGTGTGGGACGCCGAGACGGACACGTACGTGCAAAAAAAGTGTATGGTCGACCTGACGGTTTTCGAGAAAAACTCAAGAAACCGACCGCTTTCGGAGTTTCTCCGAGCGGCCGAGGCGAATTTTTCTAAGTCCCTGCGCGCCGTAGCCTGGCCGTACGTGCGACGCGTGTAACTTCGCCCGTTCGGATCGTTGTTGCGCCCGATCTACGGGTCGGATCGAGGAGACAGCTATATGGTTCGCTTCGCATTGCTACTGGCTACGTGATGAGCGTGAAACATTTTGCAAAATCGAAAATTTTTCGTTCGGTCCAGGTGGAAAATTTTCAAAAAAATTTTCGGACGGACGGGAACGTTAGATCATTGTGTGGGACGCCGAGACGGACACGTACGTGCAAAAAAAGTGTATGGTCGACCTGACGGTTTTCGAGAAAAACTCAAGAAACCGACCGCTTTCGGAGTTTCTCCGAGCGGCCGAGGCGAATTTTTCTAAGTCCCTGCGCGCCGTAGCCTGGCCGTACGTGCGACGCGTGTAACTTCGCCCGTTCGGATCGTTGTTGCGCCCGATCTACGGGTCGGATCGAGGAGACAGCTATATGGTTCGCTTCGCATTGCTACTGGCTACGTGATGAGCGTGAAACATTTTGCAAAATCGAAAATTTTTCGTTCGGTCCAGGTGGAAAATTTTCAAAAAAATTTTCGGACGGACGGGAACGTTAGATCATTGTGTGGGACGCCGAGACGGACACGTACGTGCAAAAAAAGTGTATGGTCGACCTGACGGTTTTCGAGAAAAACTCAAGAAACCGACCGCTTTCGGAGTTTCTCCGAGCGGCCGAGGCGAATTTTTCTAAGTCCCGCCTGCGTATTGCTTTCTCAGGCGGGCGAATTTTTCCAAGTCCCGCCTGCGTATTGCTTTCTCAGGCGGGCGAAT
>CATORF010000724.1:35000-37500 GCA_951804975.1 Anthophora plumipes
TGTGAAACGTTCGCATAATATTTTCGCAACATATGCGTAGAACACAAATCGAGGCATGCCCGCGGCAAACGCCGACGAACGCCCAACAATCGCTCGTACGCCACGTTCTCTCCAGCGGCTAGCTCCATATCACACACCCCGTTTACGCGCGCCCGACTCGGAACGTTCTTCAAGAACGTCGCGGCGGGGATATTCGCGAAAGGAATATGAAGAAATGGAGAGACAGGGAGATACGCGACGCAAGCAGTATATGGGTTACGTGAACGACCCTCAGCCAAGCGTGGTCCAGGAATTGTATCCGTGGACCGCAATGTGCGTTCGAAATGTCGATGTTCATGTGTCCTGCAGTTCACACGTTGACGCGCAATTAGCTGCGTTCTTCATCGACCCACGAGCCAAGTGATCCACCGTTCAGGGTAATCGTATTTGTTATAATTTTATATAAACTCAAGTACTTTTTCGGAATCACACTGGAAACCGAGACTCGAACACCTCCAACCAGCGCCACAGAAGGAGGTGTCGAGCGTCACCATTTCGTAACGGTAGAACCGTGTACGCATCGACCGAAGTCGACTAGGCGACACAAAAGTGTGTCCGAGACGAAATTCGCCGGCACGCGCAAGCAAGCACGTCACCAGCGACCAGGCGCAAAGAACATTTTCCAACATAAAAATTGAAAAAGAAACCATCGAAGGATTGAGGAGGAGGAAACGACGGGGATACCCCGATACAAAGAATCCTCGTTCGACCTCGCACCTTCGGAAGAGTATACGCAAAGAATGGCAGTGCCCGTACACGCACTCTGTGGCACTTGAACGCAATAGCCGTAGGCGAAATTCAACAGAAGCACGGAAGCTAATTAACGGCATAGACGATGGGTCTTTCTTCCCAAATAGCCGACGACGAAGACCAGAACAGCCTTGCCGCGGAATGGGAGTCCGACTATATCATCATCTTTTGCATGCGTATTGCTTTTGAAACTGGAGCAGCAAAAAAAAAAGAGCGTGCGAAGAACTTCGACGGACCCGCGGAGGCTTGATACGGCTTCGACCGGTCTTTCGTCCCAATAGCCGACGACGAAGGTTAAAACAACTTTGTCGCGGAACGGGTGTCCGACTCCGACGTCTTTGAAGCGCGCAAAGCAACCGTGTTCCTCCTACTGGCTAATGAGCAGGCGAAGAACTTCAACGGACCCGCGGAGGCTTGATACGGCTTCGACCGGCCTTTCGTCCCAATAGCCGACGACGAAGGTTAAAGCAACCATGCCGCGGAACGGGTGTCCGACTCCGACGTCTTTGAAGCGCGCAAAGCGACCATCAGTCCTCACTCCTCTCTCCTCCTACTGCTGCTGTTTAGAGTGCTGGTGAATTTCAACGGACGCGCGGAGGCTTGATACGGCTTCGACCGGTCTTTCGTCCCAGTAACCGACGACGAAGGTTAAAACAACCTTGTCGCGGAACGGGTGTCCGACTCCGACGTCTTTGAAGCGCGCAAAGCGACCGTGTTCCTCCTACTGCTAGTGAGCAGGCGAAGAACTTCAACGGACCCGCGGAGGCTTGATACGGCTTCGACCGGTCTTTCGTCCCAATAGCCGACGACGAAGGTTAAAACAACCTTGTCGCGGAACGGGTGTCCGACTCCGACGTCTTTGAAGCGCGCAAAGCGACCGTGTTCCTCCTACTGCTAGTGAGCAGGCGAAGAACTTCAACGGACCCGCGGAGGCTTGATACGGCTTCGACCGGTCTTTCGTCCCAATAGCCGACGACGAAGGTTAAAACAACCTTGTCGCGGAACGGGTGTCCGACTCCGACGTCTTTGAAGCGCGCAAAGCGACCGTGTTCCTCCTACTGCTAGTGAGCAGGCGAAGAACTTCAACGGACCCGCGGAGGCTTGATACGGCTTCGACCGGTCTTTCGTCCCAATAGCCGACGACGAAGGTTAAAACAACCTTGTCGCGGAACGGGTGTCCGACTCCGACGTCTTTGAAGCGCGCAAAGCGACCGTGTTCCTCCTACTGCTAGTGAGCAGGCGAAGAACTTCAACGGACCCGCGGAGGCTTGATACGGCTTCGACCGGTCTTTCGTCCCAATAGCCGACGACGAAGGTTAAAACAACCTTGTCGCGGAACGGGTGTCCGACTCCGACGTCTTTGAAGCGCGCAAAGCGACCGTGTTCCTCCTCTGCCTCTGAATATGTTCGAGATTATTTGCGTTCGATTGAGATTGCGATCGCAGGGCGAAACATTCCATAACTCCTTGCGTTCCATCTTCGTGGTTACCCGGTACTTCCGTCCCTTTAGGACACGCATTTCGGGGACCTGTCGAAACGCTGGAGGAGTACGATTACCACGGATCGCATTTGAATCGAAAGGTAGGTGCGTCGTCTCTTGGACACGGGGTAATTTTTTCTGGTTACGTTCACCAGTTTTGTTTTCTCTACCTAAAAGGTATGACAGAGTCGATGCATGTTTGTATCTCTTCCCGTTTGTCGCAAGAGAGAG
>CATORF010000724.1:40000-43222 GCA_951804975.1 Anthophora plumipes
GGGTCTCTCGGAGATCCGATCGACGATGCTCTCCCAATTTATATGTTCTGGCCTTTTACTCTGCGAGTAAGACCCTTTTCTCTTAGCGATCCCAACATTCGCTCTCAAAGTCCACTTCATATTTCTGACACCTCTTGATTTTCAATTCCCAAGTAACACTTTTCGTCTTTCTTAGAGTGTAAAATTAGCTATGTTATACGGTACACTCTTTCAATACTTTAAAATTATTCAAACCTTCCTCTCTTCGCTCAAGGCTACTCCACACGCATCGCGTGTTTACGCACCCTCGTACGTCTAAAGTGTTTGAAAAATATTCAACATTCCCCTTTATGTAAAAGAGTAGAATAAATTCTATCTCTGATACGGAGTGTTTACAATTCCTTTCGCTCGGAACAAGCCCCTTAATAATTAAAGGAGAGAGTAGATGCTCAGTCGTACAAGCACGCCGATAAAACGAACGTACAGGTCACCAACACCCCGGCAGGGTGCTCGCCACATATAGGCCATTCGGTCAAAGACACCGACCCGTGGCAATGCTGTGAAGAGAATTATCCAGGACGACGCAAGGAGATAGAACAGTCGAAAGAACTACAAGAGTCCTACCGAGGAGCGGTGACTGCTTCTCAACCGAGGTCATAGAATAGCCACACGCCCGCTCCGCTCCACGCCAAGCGCGTCGGATCGTCGTCTCTCTTATAGATACGAAACGAGCGGCCGGGCGGTCGGCGACGCCTGGGCTACGCCACGCGCACTTACCGTGCGAACTCGCTAAACGAGCGCGCCAACCGGAAGGCGCGTTGGAACTTAAACGATCAAAACACGCACCTCAAGAAAAAGGACGCAAAAAAAATTATACCAGGCCCTTCAGCAAGATTATAGCAAGCATACGAAAAAAAAAATTTTCAAAAATGTTAAAATTTTTTTTCGGCGCAGGTAAAAAATTTTTAAAAAAGGATGTATTTAAAAACAAACTGCAGACTAATGTGTAGAATGAACATACGCACCTACACGTATAAAACAAATTGTAAGTCCACCTGACGGTTTTCGAGAAAAACTCAAGAAACCGACCGCTTTCGGAGTTTCTCCGAGCGGCCGAGGCGAATTTTTCTAAGTCCCTGCGCGCCGTAGCCTGGCCGTACGTGCGACGCGTGTAACTTCGCCCGTTCGGATCGTTGTTGCGCCCGATCTACGGGTCGGATCGAGGAGACAGCTATATGGTTCGCTTCGCATTGCTACTGGCTACGTGATGAGCGTGAAACATTTTGCAAAATCGAAAATTTTTCGTTCGGTCCAGGTGGAAAATTTTCAAAAAAATTTTCGGACGGACGGGAACGTTAGATCATTGTGTGGGACGCCGAGACGGACACGTACGTGCAAAAAAAGTGTATGGTCGACCTGACGGTTTTCGAGAAAAACTCAAGAAACCGACCGCTTTCGGAGTTTCTCCGAGCGGCCGAGGCGAATTTTTCTAAGTCCCTGCGCGCCGTAGCCTGGCCGTACGTGCGACGCGTGTAACTTCGCCCGTTCGGATCGTTGTTGCGCCCGATCTACGGGTCGGATCGAGGAGACAGCTATATGGTTCGCTTCGCATTGCTACTGGCTACGTGATGAGCGTGAAACATTTTGCAAAATCGAAAATTTTTCGTTCGGTCCAGGTGGAAAATTTTCAAAAAAATTTTCGGACGGACGGGAACGTTAGATCATTGTGTGGGACGCCGAGACGGACACGTACGTGCAAAAAAAGTGTATGGTCGACCTGACGGTTTTCGAGAAAAACTCAAGAAACCGACCGCTTTCGGAGTTTCTCCGAGCGGCCGAGGCGAATTTTTCTAAGTCCCTGCGCGCCGTAGCCTGGCCGTACGTGCGACGCGTGTAACTTCGCCCGTTCGGATCGTTGTTGCGCCCGATCTACGGGTCGGATCGAGGAGACAGCTATATGGTTCGCTTCGCATTGCTACTGGCTACGTGATGAGCGTGAAACATTTTGCAAAATCGAAAATTTTTCGTTCGGTCCAGGTGGAAAATTTTCAAAAAAATTTTCGGACGGACGGGAACGTTAGATCATTGTGTGGGACGCCGAGACGGACACGTACGTGCAAAAAAAGTGTATGGTCGACCTGACGGTTTTCGAGAAAAACTCAAGAAACCGACCGCTTTCGGAGTTTCTCCGAGCGGCCGAGGCGAATTTTTCTAAGTCCCTGCGCGCCGTAGCCTGGCCGTACGTGCGACGCGTGTAACTTCGCCCGTTCGGATCGTTGTTGCGCCCGATCTACGGGTCGGATCGAGGAGACAGCTATATGGTTCGCTTCGCATTGCTACTGGCTACGTGATGAGCGTGAAACATTTTGCAAAATCGAAAATTTTTCGTTCGGTCCAGGTGGAAAATTTTCAAAAAAATTTTCGGACGGACGGGAACGTTAGATCATTGTGTGGGACGCCGAGACGGACACGTACGTGCAAAAAAAGTGTATGGTCGACCTGACGGTTTTCGAGAAAAACTCAAGAAACCGACCGCTTTCGGAGTTTCTCCGAGCGGCCGAGGCGAATTTTTCTAAGTCCCTGCGCGCCGTAGCCTGGCCGTACGTGCGACGCGTGTAACTTCGCCCGTTCGGATCGTTGTTGCGCCCGATCTACGGGTCGGATCGAGGAGACAGCTATATGGTTCGCTTCGCATTGCTACTGGCTACGTGATGAGCGTGAAACATTTTGCAAAATCGAAAATTTTTCGTTCGGTCCAGGTGGAAAATTTTCAAAAAAATTTTCGGACGGACGGGAACGTTAGATCATTGTGTGGGACGCCGAGACGGACACGTACGTGCAAAAAAAGTGTATGGTCGACCTGACGGTTTTCGAGAAAAACTCAAGAAACCGACCGCTTTCGGAGTTTCTCCGAGCGGCCGAGGCGAATTTTTCTAAGTCCCTGCGCGCCGTAGCCTGGCCGTACGTGCGACGCGTGTAACTTCGCCCGTTCGGATCGTTGTTGCGCCCGATCTACGGGTCGGATCGAGGAGACAGCTATATGGTTCGCTTCGCATTGCTACTGGCTACGTGATGAGCGTGAAACATTTTGCAAAATCGAAAATTTTTCGTTCGGTCCAGGTGGAAAATTTTCAAAAAAATTTTCGGACGGACGGGAACGTTAGATCATTGTGTGGGACGCCGAGACGGACACGTACGTGCAAAAAAAGTGTATGGTCGACCTGACGGTTTTCGAGAAAAACT
>CATORF010000724.1:43422-53422 GCA_951804975.1 Anthophora plumipes
AACGAAAAATTTTCGATTTTGCAAAATGTTTCACGCTCATCACGTAGCCAGTAGCAATGCGAAGCGAACCATATAGCTGTCTCCTCGATCCGACCCGTAGATCGGGCGCAACAACGATCCGAACGGGCGAAGTTACACGCGTCGCACGTACGGCCAGGCTACGGCGCGCAGGGACTTAGAAAAATTCGCCTCGGCCGCTCGGAGAAACTCCGAAAGCGGTCGGTTTCTTGAGTTTTTCTCGAAAACCGTCAGGTCGACCATACACTTTTTTTGCACGTACGTGTCCGTCTCGGCGTCCCACACAATGATCTAACGTTCCCGTCCGTCCGAAAATTTTTTTGAAAATTTTCCACCTGGACCGAACGAAAAATTTTCGATTTTGCAAAATGTTTCACGCTCATCACGTAGCCAGTAGCAATGCGAAGCGAACCATATAGCTGTCTCCTCGATCCGACCCGTAGATCGGGCGCAACAACGATCCGAACGGGCGAAGTTACACGCGTCGCACGTACGGCCAGGCTACGGCGCGCAGGGACTTAGAAAAATTCGCCTCGGCCGCTCGGAGAAACTCCGAAAGCGGTCGGTTTCTTGAGTTTTTCTCGAAAACCGTCAGGTCGACCATACACTTTTTTTGCACGTACGTGTCCGTCTCGGCGTCCCACACAATGATCTAACGTTCCCGTCCGTCCGAAAATTTTTTTGAAAATTTTCCACCTGGACCGAACGAAAAATTTTCGATTTTGCAAACTGTTTCACGCTCATCACGTAGCCAGTAGCAATGCGAAGCGAACCATATAGCTGTCTCCTCGATCCGACCCGTAGATCGGGCGCAACAACGATCCGAACGGGCGAAGTTACACGCGTCGCACGTACGGCCAGGCTACGGCGCGCAGGGACTTAGAAAAATTCGCCTCGGCCGCTCGGAGAAACTCCGAAAGCGGTCGGTTTCTTGAGTTTTTCTCGAAAACCGTCAGGTCGACCATACACTTTTTTTGCACGTACGTGTCCGTCTCGGCGTCCCACACAATGATCTAACGTTCCCGTCCGTCCGAAAATTTTTTTGAAAATTTTCCACCTGGACCGAACGAAAAATTTTCGATTTTGCAAAATGTTTCACGCTCATCACGTAGCCAGTAGCAATGCGAAGCGAACCATATAGCTGTCTCCTCGATCCGACCCGTAGATCGGGCGCAACAACGATCCGAACGGGCGAAGTTACACGCGTCGCACGTACGGCCAGGCTACGGCGCGCAGGGACTTAGAAAAATTCGCCTCGGCCGCTCGGAGAAACTCCGAAAGCGGTCGGTTTCTTGAGTTTTTCTCGAAAACCGTCAGGTCGACCATACACTTTTTTTGCACGTACGTGTCCGTCTCGGCGTCCCACACAATGATCTAACGTTCCCGTCCGTCCGAAAATTTTTTTGAAAATTTTCCACCTGGACCGAACGAAAAATTTTCGATTTTGCAAAATGTTTCACGCTCATCACGTAGCCAGTAGCAATGCGAAGCGAACCATATAGCTGTCTCCTCGATCCGACCCGTAGATCGGGCGCAACAACGATCCGAACGGGCGAAGTTACACGCGTCGCACGTACGGCCAGGCTACGGCGCGCAGGGACTTAGAAAAATTCGCCTCGGCCGCTCGGAGAAACTCCGAAAGCGGTCGGTTTCTTGAGTTTTTCTCGAAAACCGTCAGGTCGACCATACACTTTTTTTGCACGTACGTGTCCGTCTCGGCGTCCCACACAATGATCTAACGTTCCCGTCCGTCCGAAAATTTTTTTGAAAATTTTCCACCTGGACCGAACGAAAAATTTTCGATTTTGCAAAATGTTTCACGCTCATCACGTAGCCAGTAGCAATGCGAAGCGAACCATATAGCTGTCTCCTCGATCCGACCCGTAGATCGGGCGCAACAACGATCCGAACGGGCGAAGTTACACGCGTCGCACGTACGGCCAGGCTACGGCGCGCAGGGACTTAGAAAAATTCGCCTCGGCCGCTCGGAGAAACTCCGAAAGCGGTCGGTTTCTTGAGTTTTTCTCGAAAACCGTCAGGTCGACCATACACTTTTTTTGCACGTACGTGTCCGTCTCGGCGTCCCACACAATGATCTAACGTTCCCGTCCGTCCGAAAATTTTTTTGAAAATTTTCCACCTGGACCGAACGAAAAATTTTCGATTTTGCAAAATGTTTCACGCTCATCACGTAGCCAGTAGCAATGCGAAGCGAACCATATAGCTGTCTCCTCGATCCGACCCGTAGATCGGGCGCAACAACGATCCGAACGGGCGAAGTTACACGCGTCGCACGTACGGCCAGGCTACGGCGCGCAGGGACTTAGAAAAATTCGCCTCGGCCGCTCGGAGAAACTCCGAAAGCGGTCGGTTTCTTGAGTTTTTCTCGAAAACCGTCAGGTCGACCATACACTTTTTTTGCACGTACGTGTCCGTCTCGGCGTCCCACACAATGATCTAACGTTCCCGTCCGTCCGAAAATTTTTTTGAAAATTTTCCACCTGGACCGAACGAAAAATTTTCGATTTTGCAAAATGTTTCACGCTCATCACGTAGCCAGTAGCAATGCGAAGCGAACCATATAGCTGTCTCCTCGATCCGACCCGTAGATCGGGCGCAACAACGATCCGAACGGGCGAAGTTACACGCGTCGCACGTACGGCCAGGCTACGGCGCGCAGGGACTTAGAAAAATTCGCCTCGGCCGCTCGGAGAAACTCCGAAAGCGGTCGGTTTCTTGAGTTTTTCTCGAAAACCGTCAGGTCGACCATACACTTTTTTTGCACGTACGTGTCCGTCTCGGCGTCCCACACAATGATCTAACGTTCCCGTCCGTCCGAAAATTTTTTTGAAAATTTTCCACCTGGACCGAACGAAAAATTTTCGATTTTGCAAAATGTTTCACGCTCATCACGTAGCCAGTAGCAATGCGAAGCGAACCATATAGCTGTCTCCTCGATCCGACCCGTAGATCGGGCGCAACAACGATCCGAACGGGCGAAGTTACACGCGTCGCACGTACGGCCAGGCTACGGCGCGCAGGGACTTAGAAAAATTCGCCTCGGCCGCTCGGAGAAACTCCGAAAGCGGTCGGTTTCTTGAGTTTTTCTCGAAAACCGTCAGGTCGACCATACACTTTTTTTGCACGTACGTGTCCGTCTCGGCGTCCCACACAATGATCTAACGTTCCCGTCCGTCCGAAAATTTTTTTGAAAATTTTCCACCTGGACCGAACGAAAAATTTTCGATTTTGCAAAATGTTTCACGCTCATCACGTAGCCAGTAGCAATGCGAAGCGAACCATATAGCTGTCTCCTCGATCCGACCCGTAGATCGGGCGCAACAACGATCCGAACGGGCGAAGTTACACGCGTCGCACGTACGGCCAGGCTACGGCGCGCAGGGACTTAGAAAAATTCGCCTCGGCCGCTCGGAGAAACTCCGAAAGCGGTCGGTTTCTTGAGTTTTTCTCGAAAACCGTCAGGTCGACCATACACTTTTTTTGCACGTACGTGTCCGTCTCGGCGTCCCACACAATGATCTAACGTTCCCGTCCGTCCGAAAATTTTTTTGAAAATTTTCCACCTGGACCGAACGAAAAATTTTCGATTTTGCAAAATGTTTCACGCTCATCACGTAGCCAGTAGCAATGCGAAGCGAACCATATAGCTGTCTCCTCGATCCGACCCGTAGATCGGGCGCAACAACGATCCGAACGGGCGAAGTTACACGCGTCGCACGTACGGCCAGGCTACGGCGCGCAGGGACTTAGAAAAATTCGCCTCGGCCGCTCGGAGAAACTCCGAAAGCGGTCGGTTTCTTGAGTTTTTCTCGAAAACCGTCAGGTCGACCATACACTTTTTTTGCACGTACGTGTCCGTCTCGGCGTCCCACACAATGATCTAACGTTCCCGTCCGTCCGAAAATTTTTTTGAAAATTTTCCACCTGGACCGAACGAAAAATTTTCGATTTTGCAAAATGTTTCACGCTCATCACGTAGCCAGTAGCAATGCGAAGCGAACCATATAGCTGTCTCCTCGATCCGACCCGTAGATCGGGCGCAACAACGATCCGAACGGGCGAAGTTACACGCGTCGCACGTACGGCCAGGCTACGGCGCGCAGGGACTTAGAAAAATTCGCCTCGGCCGCTCGGAGAAACTCCGAAAGCGGTCGGTTTCTTGAGTTTTTCTCGAAAACCGTCAGGTCGACCATACACTTTTTTTGCACGTACGTGTCCGTCTCGGCGTCCCACACAATGATCTAACGTTCCCGTCCGTCCGAAAATTTTTTTGAAAATTTTCCACCTGGACCGAACGAAAAATTTTCGATTTTGCAAAATGTTTCACGCTCATCACGTAGCCAGTAGCAATGCGAAGCGAACCATATAGCTGTCTCCTCGATCCGACCCGTAGATCGGGCGCAACAACGATCCGAACGGGCGAAGTTACACGCGTCGCACGTACGGCCAGGCTACGGCGCGCAGGGACTTAGAAAAATTCGCCTCGGCCGCTCGGAGAAACTCCGAAAGCGGTCGGTTTCTTGAGTTTTTCTCGAAAACCGTCAGGTCGACCATACACTTTTTTTGCACGTACGTGTCCGTCTCGGCGTCCCACACAATGATCTAACGTTCCCGTCCGTCCGAAAATTTTTTTGAAAATTTTCCACCTGGACCGAACGAAAAATTTTCGATTTTGCAAAATGTTTCACGCTCATCACGTAGCCAGTAGCAATGCGAAGCGAACCATATAGCTGTCTCCTCGATCCGACCCGTAGATCGGGCGCAACAACGATCCGAACGGGCGAAGTTACACGCGTCGCACGTACGGCCAGGCTACGGCGCGCAGGGACTTAGAAAAATTCGCCTCGGCCGCTCGGAGAAACTCCGAAAGCGGTCGGTTTCTTGAGTTTTTCTCGAAAACCGTCAGGTCGACCATACACTTTTTTTGCACGTACGTGTCCGTCTCGGCGTCCCACACAATGATCTAACGTTCCCGTCCGTCCGAAAATTTTTTTGAAAATTTTCCACCTGGACCGAACGAAAAATTTTCGATTTTGCAAAATGTTTCACGCTCATCACGTAGCCAGTAGCAATGCGAAGCGAACCATATAGCTGTCTCCTCGATCCGACCCGTAGATCGGGCGCAACAACGATCCGAACGGGCGAAGTTACACGCGTCGCACGTACGGCCAGGCTACGGCGCGCAGGGACTTAGAAAAATTCGCCTCGGCCGCTCGGAGAAACTCCGAAAGCGGTCGGTTTCTTGAGTTTTTCTCGAAAACCGTCAGGTCGACCATACACTTTTTTTGCACGTACGTGTCCGTCTCGGCGTCCCACACAATGATCTAACGTTCCCGTCCGTCCGAAAATTTTTTTGAAAATTTTCCACCTGGACCGAACGAAAAATTTTCGATTTTGCAAAATGTTTCACGCTCATCACGTAGCCAGTAGCAATGCGAAGCGAACCATATAGCTGTCTCCTCGATCCGACCCGTAGATCGGGCGCAACAACGATCCGAACGGGCGAAGTTACACGCGTCGCACGTACGGCCAGGCTACGGCGCGCAGGGACTTAGAAAAATTCGCCTCGGCCGCTCGGAGAAACTCCGAAAGCGGTCGGTTTCTTGAGTTTTTCTCGAAAACCGTCAGGTCGACCATACACTTTTTTTGCACGTACGTGTCCGTCTCGGCGTCCCACACAATGATCTAACGTTCCCGTCCGTCCGAAAATTTTTTTGAAAATTTTCCACCTGGACCGAACGAAAAATTTTCGATTTTGCAAAATGTTTCACGCTCATCACGTAGCCAGTAGCAATGCGAAGCGAACCATATAGCTGTCTCCTCGATCCGACCCGTAGATCGGGCGCAACAACGATCCGAACGGGCGAAGTTACACGCGTCGCACGTACGGCCAGGCTACGGCGCGCAGGGACTTAGAAAAATTCGCCTCGGCCGCTCGGAGAAACTCCGAAAGCGGTCGGTTTCTTGAGTTTTTCTCGAAAACCGTCAGGTCGACCATACACTTTTTTTGCACGTACGTGTCCGTCTCGGCGTCCCACACAATGATCTAACGTTCCCGTCCGTCCGAAAATTTTTTTGAAAATTTTCCACCTGGACCGAACGAAAAATTTTCGATTTTGCAAAATGTTTCACGCTCATCACGTAGCCAGTAGCAATGCGAAGCGAACCATATAGCTGTCTCCTCGATCCGACCCGTAGATCGGGCGCAACAACGATCCGAACGGGCGAAGTTACACGCGTCGCACGTACGGCCAGGCTACGGCGCGCAGGGACTTAGAAAAATTCGCCTCGGCCGCTCGGAGAAACTCCGAAAGCGGTCGGTTTCTTGAGTTTTTCTCGAAAACCGTCAGGTCGACCATACACTTTTTTTGCACGTACGTGTCCGTCTCGGCGTCCCACACAATGATCTAACGTTCCCGTCCGTCCGAAAATTTTTTTGAAAATTTTCCACCTGGACCGAACGAAAAATTTTCGATTTTGCAAAATGTTTCACGCTCATCACGTAGCCAGTAGCAATGCGAAGCGAACCATATAGCTGTCTCCTCGATCCGACCCGTAGATCGGGCGCAACAACGATCCGAACGGGCGAAGTTACACGCGTCGCACGTACGGCCAGGCTACGGCGCGCAGGGACTTAGAAAAATTCGCCTCGGCCGCTCGGAGAAACTCCGAAAGCGGTCGGTTTCTTGAGTTTTTCTCGAAAACCGTCAGGTCGACCATACACTTTTTTTGCACGTACGTGTCCGTCTCGGCGTCCCACACAATGATCTAACGTTCCCGTCCGTCCGAAAATTTTTTTGAAAATTTTCCACCTGGACCGAACGAAAAATTTTCGATTTTGCAAAATGTTTCACGCTCATCACGTAGCCAGTAGCAATGCGAAGCGAACCATATAGCTGTCTCCTCGATCCGACCCGTAGATCGGGCGCAACAACGATCCGAACGGGCGAAGTTACACGCGTCGCACGTACGGCCAGGCTACGGCGCGCAGGGACTTAGAAAAATTCGCCTCGGCCGCTCGGAGAAACTCCGAAAGCGGTCGGTTTCTTGAGTTTTTCTCGAAAACCGTCAGGTCGACCATACACTTTTTTTTGCACGTACGTGTCCGTCTCGGCGTCCCACACAATGATCTAACGTTCCCGTCCGTCCGAAAATTTTTTTGAAAATTTTCCACCTGGACCGAACGAAAAATTTTCGATTTTGCAAAATGTTTCACGCTCATCACGTAGCCAGTAGCAATGCGAAGCGAACCATATAGCTGTCTCCTCGATCCGACCCGTAGATCGGGCGCAACAACGATCCGAACGGGCGAAGTTACACGCGTCGCACGTACGGCCAGGCTACGGCGCGCAGGGACTTAGAAAAATTCGCCTCGGCCGCTCGGAGAAACTCCGAAAGCGGTCGGTTTCTTGAGTTTTTCTCGAAAACCGTCAGGTGGACTTACAATTTGTTTTATACGTGTAGGTGCGTATGTTCATTCTACACATTAGTCTGCAGTTTGTTTTTAAATACATCCTTTTTTAAAAATTTTTTACCTGCGCCGAAAAAAAATTTTAACATTTTTGAAAATTTTTTTTTTCGTATGCTTGCTATAATCTTGCTGAAGGGCCTGGTATAATTTTTTTGCGTCCTTTTTCTTGAGGTGCGTGTTTTGATCGTTTAAGTTCCAACGCGCCTTCCGGTTGGCGCGCTCGTTTAGCGAGTTCGCACGGTAAGTGCGCGTGGCGTAGCCCAGGCGTCGCCGACCGCCCGGCCGCTCGTTTCGTATCTATAAGAGAGACGACGATCCGACGCGCTTGGCGTGGAGCGGAGCGGGCGTGTGGCTATTCTATGACCTCGGTTGAGAAGCAGTCACCGCTCCTCGGTAGGACTCTTGTAGTTCTTTCGACTGTTCTATCTCCTTGCGTCGTCCTGGATAATTCTCTTCACAGCATTGCCACGGGTCGGTGTCTTTGACCGAATGGCCTATATGTGGCGAGCACCCTGCCGGGGTGTTGGTGACCTGTACGTTCGTTTTATCGGCGTGCTTGTACGACTGAGCATCTACTCTCTCCTTTAATTATTAAGGGGCTTGTTCCGAGCGAAAGGAATTGTAAACACTCCGTATCAGAGATAGAATTTATTCTACTCTTTTACATAAAGGGGAATGTTGAATATTTTTCAAACACTTTAGACGTACGAGGGTGCGTAAACACGCGATGCGTGTGGAGTAGCCTTGAGCGAAGAGAGGAAGGTTTGAATAATTTTAAAGTATTGAAAGAGTGTACCGTATAACATAGCTAATTTTACACTCTAAGAAAGACGAAAAGTGTTACTTGGGAATT
This sequence comes from Anthophora plumipes, assembly GCA_951804975.1. Taxonomy (NCBI): domain Eukaryota; kingdom Metazoa; phylum Arthropoda; class Insecta; order Hymenoptera; family Apidae; genus Anthophora; species Anthophora plumipes. The sequence goes on from CATORF010000724.1 coordinate 51,786, forward strand.
GAAAATCAAGAGGTGTCAGAAATATGAAGTGGACTTTGAGAGCGAATGTTGGGATCGCTAAGAGAAAAGGGTCTTACTCGCAGAGTAAAAGGCCAGAACATATAAATTGGGAGAGCATCGTCGATCGGATCTCCGAGAGACCCGACGACGAAAAATGAAATATATATCAAAGTCCACATAAAATTGGAACGGAAGCTGTTTTGTATATAATTCTCGAGTGACGACAATCTCACTCCCTGGTTGATCCTGCCAGTAGTCATATGCTTGTCTCAAAGATTAAGCCATGCATGTCTCAGTACATACCGAACTAAGGTGAAACCGCGAATGGCTCATTAAATCAGTTATGGTTCATTGGATTGTACCAAAACTTACTTGGACAACTGTGGTAATTCTAGAGCTAATACATGCAAACCAGAATTCCTTCCAGAGATGGAAGGAATGCTTTTATTAGATCAAAACCAATCGGTGGCGGGTGGTTCGCTGCTCGTCCATCGTTTGCTTTGGTGACTCTGAATAACTTTGTGCTGATCGCATGGTCTTCCAGTACCGGCGACGCATCTTTCAAATGTCTGCCTTATCAACTGTCGATGGTAGGTTCTGCGCCTACCATGGTTGTAACGGGTAACGGGGAATCAGGGTTCGATTCCGGAGAGGGAGCCTGAGAAACGGCTACCACATCCAAGGAAGGCAGCAGGCGCGCAAATTACCCACTCCCGGCACGGGGAGGTAGTGACGAAAAATAACGATACGGGACTCATCCGAGGCCCCGTAATCGGAATGAGAACATTTTAAATCCTTTAACGAGGACCAATTGGAGGGCAAGTCTGGTGCCAGCAGCCGCGGTAATTCCAGCTCCAATAGCGTATATTAAAGTTGTTGCGGTTAAAAAGCTCGTAGTTGAATCTGTGTGTCACAGTGTCAGTTCACCGCTCGCGGTGTTTAACTGGCATTATGTGGTACGTCCTACCGGTGGATTTAGCTCTTCACGGGGCGGTCCAACCAGTATCCTATCGCGGTGCTCTTGACTGAGTGTCGAGGTGGGCCGGTACGTTTACTTTGAACAAATTAGAGTGCTTAAAGCAGGCTACTTTCGCCTGAATATTCTGTGCATGGAATAATGAAATAGGACCTCGGTTCTATTTTGTTGGTTTTCGGAACTCCGAGGTAATGATTAATAGGGACAGATGGGGGCATTCGTATTGCGACGTTAGAGGTGAAATTCTTGGATCGTCGCAAGACGGACAGAAGCGAAAGCATTTGCCAAAAATGTTTTCATTAATCAAGAACGAAAGTTAGAGGTTCGAAGGCGATCAGATACCGCCCTAGTTCTAACCATAAACGATGCCAGCTAGCGATCCGCCGAAGTTCCTCCGATGACTCGACGGGCAGCTTCCGGGAAACCAAAGCTTTTGGGTTCCGGGGGAAGTATGGTTGCAAAGCTGAAACTTAAAGGAATTGACGGAAGGGCACCACCAGGAGTGGAGCCTGCGGCTTAATTTGACTCAACACGGGAAACCTCACCAGGCCCAGACACCGGAAGGATTGACAGATTGATAGCTCTTTCTTGATTCGGTGGGTGGTGGTGCATGGCCGTTCTTAGTTGGTGGAGCGATTTGTCTGGTTAATTCCGATAACGA
>CATORF010000724.1:55922-58422 GCA_951804975.1 Anthophora plumipes
ACGCTCTTTTTTTTTTGCTGCTCCAGTTTCAAAAGCAATACGCATGCAAAAGATGATGATATAGTCGGACTCCCATTCCGCGGCAAGGCTGTTCTGGTCTTCGTCGTCGGCTATTTGGGAAGAAAGACCCATCGTCTATGCCGTTAATTAGCTTCCGTGCTTCTGTTGAATTTCGCCTACGGCTATTGCGTTCAAGTGCCACAGAGTGCGTGTACGGGCACTGCCATTCTTTGCGTATACTCTTCCGAAGGTGCGAGGTCGAACGAGGATTCTTTGTATCGGGGTATCCCCGTCGTTTCCTCCTCCTCAATCCTTCGATGGTTTCTTTTTCAATTTTTATGTTGGAAAATGTTCTTTGCGCCTGGTCGCTGGTGACGTGCTTGCTTGCACGTGCCGGCGAATTTCGTCTCGGACACACTTTTGTGTCGCCTAGTCGACTTCGGTCGATGCGTACACGGTTCTACCGTTACGAAATGGTGACGCTCGACACCTCCTTCTGTGGCGCTGGTTGGAGGTGTTCGAGTCTCGGTTTCCAGTGTGATTCCGAAAAAGTACTTGAGTTTATATAAAATTATAACAAATACGATTACCCTGAACGGTGGATCACTTGGCTCGTGGGTCGATGAAGAACGCAGCTAATTGCGCGTCAACGTGTGAACTGCAGGACACATGAACATCGACATTTCGAACGCACATTGCGGTCCACGGATACAATTCCTGGACCACGCTTGGCTGAGGGTCGTTCACGTAACCCATATACTGCTTGCGTCGCGTATCTCCCTGTCTCTCCATTTCTTCATATTCCTTTCGCGAATATCCCCGCCGCGACGTTCTTGAAGAACGTTCCGAGTCGGGCGCGCGTAAACGGGGTGTGTGATATGGAGCTAGCCGCTGGAGAGAACGTGGCGTACGAGCGATTGTTGGGCGTTCGTCGGCGTTTGCCGCGGGCATGCCTCGATTTGTGTTCTACGCATATGTTGCGAAAATATTATGCGAACGTTTCACAGGAACGATAAAATCGTACGGACTTGCGTGCTGGTGGCTTGCGTGCGTCGCGATGCGACCGCCCACCGTGTACCGCTCCGTCGTAATACAGTCTCCTTGTGGTCGTTTCGCGTAATACGCTCATATTGATGGTTCGCAATCTTGAGTATGCAAGGACCGCGCTCCCTACGTCGTCTGAAACGATTTCATCGTGCTAGACTGAAAGAGAGAAGTTTTGAACTCAGTCTAGAGAGAAGTGAATTGGAGACATCGAGATTGTTCAAATGGAGTGCGTCCGAATGGTCGTGCACCTACCCGGTGGTGTGTCTAGCACCTACGCGGTGTTGGGTATTGCAGATCGTTGTTCGGAATGGCCCCAGGGATATAGGAAATTTTTTGCATTCCCTCTCCTGTCTCTTCAACAATACTGTACAACACTACTCTCTGCTGCAGAACAATGTACACCGTCGTGGTGGATGTTTAAGGGTCGTCGTTGCAAGGCAAATACTATCCTGGAGTGTTGTGTGCTCTACGAGAGGAACATCGTGCGAGGTATCTTTCTCCGAACGCTGATGTGTGGGAACTTAGGCAGTAGGTGTACCGTTGCGGTTAACAAGTCCGCTCGTCGTCTGTCGCCAAACCCAGCCACGTTCGTCGAACATGGGAAAGGTAGCGCGCGGGTTTTCTCGATGGATCCACACACCTTTTGGAAGAGTTGCAGCAACGTTTCGGTAACCCAGTCCCCATAGACGCGCGTGTTATTGAATTTGCCTCACAGAGAGAGCGTGTTTCAGTAGGAAGGAAGAGGCCTGTTGCAGAGGACGAGACAAATATAATTTCTTTTTCCTCTTTGGTGTGGCTCGAGCAAAGAAGCGAGATGCATGCAACCTTCACACGCGAAAAGGGGACAGACACGAAGGAACTCCGGAGAGCTTAGACGTTGGTCGCCCCATGTCTTCTTCACTGCCGATCACGGGACCGCGCAACCAAAGCCGATCGTCCAGTCCCAGAACGCATAGACAGAGGACGGACGTTAAAATTCGGTATTTGGTTGTCTTGCGAGAGAGTCTCGTGATTCGAACATGGGCAGAGGAAAAGGGCACTTTGGCGAGGCGCATAAAACTCTACTCTCCGACCATATGCGGAGTTCTTTTCCATTCGCTCAGTTTTCGCTCTTCTTTCCTTTTGAAATTTCTTTTTCTTCCTGTAATTCCCATTGGAATATACGAGAGATATAAAGAAGAGGAAGAGTTGTCGTTCGTGTGTACCGTCGTGTTATTGCTCTCTTCAGGATTTTGCGTCGGGACGTGCAAGTTTTTCTCTCTTTCGATCGTGTTATAACGGCGTGTTCTTGGGAGTTTCCGAGTGAAACACGACCCAGCCCCGTTTCTCGAGCGAAGAGCAAAAGACTGATCCCCGCCTGCCTTGAAGTTACAGAGTGTTCTCGACGTCCGCGCGGCGGCACCTCCTCGCAAATATATTCTCATTTCCTACGGTGAGGAAGAGGAGAAGTTCG
>CATORF010000724.1:63422-73422 GCA_951804975.1 Anthophora plumipes
AGATCGGGCGCAACAACGATCCGAACGGGCGAAGTTACACGCGTCGCACGTACGGCCAGGCTACGGCGCGCAGGGACTTAGAAAAATTCGCCTCGGCCGCTCGGAGAAACTCCGAAAGCGGTCGGTTTCTTGAGTTTTTCTCGAAAACCGTCAGGTCGACCATACACTTTTTTTGCACGTACGTGTCCGTCTCGGCGTCCCACACAATGATCTAACGTTCCCGTCCGTCCGAAAATTTTTTTGAAAATTTTCCACCTGGACCGAACGAAAAATTTTCGATTTTGCAAAATGTTTCACGCTCATCACGTAGCCAGTAGCAATGCGAAGCGAACCATATAGCTGTCTCCTCGATCCGACCCGTAGATCGGGCGCAACAACGATCCGAACGGGCGAAGTTACACGCGTCGCACGTACGGCCAGGCTACGGCGCGCAGGGACTTAGAAAAATTCGCCTCGGCCGCTCGGAGAAACTCCGAAAGCGGTCGGTTTCTTGAGTTTTTCTCGAAAACCGTCAGGTCGACCATACACTTTTTTTGCACGTACGTGTCCGTCTCGGCGTCCCACACAATGATCTAACGTTCCCGTCCGTCCGAAAATTTTTTTGAAAATTTTCCACCTGGACCGAACGAAAAATTTTCGATTTTGCAAAATGTTTCACGCTCATCACGTAGCCAGTAGCAATGCGAAGCGAACCATATAGCTGTCTCCTCGATCCGACCCGTAGATCGGGCGCAACAACGATCCGAACGGGCGAAGTTACACGCGTCGCACGTACGGCCAGGCTACGGCGCGCAGGGACTTAGAAAAATTCGCCTCGGCCGCTCGGAGAAACTCCGAAAGCGGTCGGTTTTCTTGAGTTTTTCTCGAAAACCGTCAGGTCGACCATACACTTTTTTTGCACGTACGTGTCCGTCTCGGCGTCCCACACAATGATCTAACGTTCCCGTCCGTCCGAAAATTTTTTTGAAAATTTTCCACCTGGACCGAACGAAAAATTTTCGATTTTGCAAAATGTTTCACGCTCATCACGTAGCCAGTAGCAATGCGAAGCGAACCATATAGCTGTCTCCTCGATCCGACCCGTAGATCGGGCGCAACAACGATCCGAACGGGCGAAGTTACACGCGTCGCACGTACGGCCAGGCTACGGCGCGCAGGGACTTAGAAAAATTCGCCTCGGCCGCTCGGAGAAACTCCGAAAGCGGTCGGTTTCTTGAGTTTTTCTCGAAAACCGTCAGGTCGACCATACACTTTTTTTGCACGTACGTGTCCGTCTCGGCGTCCCACACAATGATCTAACGTTCCCGTCCGTCCGAAAATTTTTTTGAAAATTTTCCACCTGGACCGAACGAAAAATTTTCGATTTTGCAAAATGTTTCACGCTCATCACGTAGCCAGTAGCAATGCGAAGCGAACCATATAGCTGTCTCCTCGATCCGACCCGTAGATCGGGCGCAACAACGATCCGAACGGGCGAAGTTACACGCGTCGCACGTACGGCCAGGCTACGGCGCGCAGGGACTTAGAAAAATTCGCCTCGGCCGCTCGGAGAAACTCCGAAAGCGGTCGGTTTCTTGAGTTTTTCTCGAAAACCGTCAGGTCGACCATACACTTTTTTTGCACGTACGTGTCCGTCTCGGCGTCCCACACAATGATCTAACGTTCCCGTCCGTCCGAAAATTTTTTGAAAATTTTCCACCTGGACCGAACGAAAAATTTTCGATTTTGCAAAATGTTTCACGCTCATCACGTAGCCAGTAGCAATGCGAAGCGAACCATATAGCTGTCTCCTCGATCCGACCCGTAGATCGGGCGCAACAACGATCCGAACGGGCGAAGTTACACGCGTCGCACGTACGGCCAGGCTACGGCGCGCAGGGACTTAGAAAAATTCGCCTCGGCCGCTCGGAGAAACTCCGAAAGCGGTCGGTTTCTTGAGTTTTTCTCGAAAACCGTCAGGTCGACCATACACTTTTTTTGCACGTACGTGTCCGTCTCGGCGTCCCACACAATGATCTAACGTTCCCGTCCGTCCGAAAATTTTTTTGAAAATTTTCCACCTGGACCGAACGAAAAATTTTCGATTTTGCAAAATGTTTCACGCTCATCACGTAGCCAGTAGCAATGCGAAGCGAACCATATAGCTGTCTCCTCGATCCGACCCGTAGATCGGGCGCAACAACGATCCGAACGGGCGAAGTTACACGCGTCGCACGTACGGCCAGGCTACGGCGCGCAGGGACTTAGAAAAATTCGCCTCGGCCGCTCGGAGAAACTCCGAAAGCGGTCGGTTTCTTGAGTTTTTCTCGAAAACCGTCAGGTCGACCATACACTTTTTTTGCACGTACGTGTCCGTCTCGGCGTCCCACACAATGATCTAACGTTCCCGTCCGTCCGAAAATTTTTTTGAAAATTTTCCACCTGGACCGAACGAAAAATTTTCGATTTTGCAAAATGTTTCCGCTCATCACGTAGCCAGTAGCAATGCGAAGCGAACCATATAGCTGTCTCCTCGATCCGACCCGTAGATCGGGCGCAACAACGATCCGAACGGGCGAAGTTACACGCGTCGCACGTACGGCCAGGCTACGGCGCGCAGGGACTTAGAAAAATTCGCCTCGGCCGCTCGGAGAAACTCCGAAAGCGGTCGGTTTCTTGAGTTTTTCTCGAAAACCGTCAGGTCGACCATACACTTTTTTTGCACGTACGTGTCCGTCTCGGCGTCCCACACAATGATCTAACGTTCCCGTCCGTCCGAAAATTTTTCTTGAAAATTTTCCACCTGGACCGAACGAAAAATTTTCGATTTTGCAAAATGTTTCACGCTCATCACGTAGCCAGTAGCAATGCGAAGCGAACCATATAGCTGTCTCCTCGATCCGACCCGTAGATCGGGCGCAACAACGATCCGAACGGGCGAAGTTACACGCGTCGCACGTACGGCCAGGCTACGGCGCGCAGGGACTTAGAAAAATTCGCCTCGGCCGCTCGGAGAAACTCCGAAAGCGGTCGGTTTCTTGAGTTTTTCTCGAAAACCGTCAGGTCGACCATACACTTTTTTTGCACGTACGTGTCCGTCTCGGCGTCCCACACAATGATCTAACGTTCCCGTCCGTCCGAAAATTTTTTTGAAAATTTTCCACCTGGACCGAACGAAAAATTTTCGATTTTGCAAAATGTTTCACGCTCATCACGTAGCCAGTAGCAATGCGAAGCGAACCATATAGCTGTCTCCTCGATCCGACCCGTAGATCGGGCGCAACAACGATCCGAACGGGCGAAGTTACACGCGTCGCACGTACGGCCAGGCTACGGCGCGCAGGGACTTAGAAAAATTCGCCTCGGCCGCTCGGAGAAACTCCGAAAGCGGTCGGTTTCTTGAGTTTTTCTCGAAAACCGTCAGGTCGACCATACACTTTTTTTGCACGTACGTGTCCGTCTCGGCGTCCCACACAATGATCTAACGTTCCCGTCCGTCCGAAAATTTTTTTGAAAATTTTCCACCTGGACCGAACGAAAAATTTTCGATTTTGCAAAATGTTTCACGCTCATCACGTAGCCAGTAGCAATGCGAAGCGAACCATATAGCTGTCTCCTCGATCCGACCCGTAGATCGGGCGCAACAACGATCCGAACGGGCGAAGTTACACGCGTCGCACGTACGGCCAGGCTACGGCGCGCAGGGACTTAGAAAAATTCGCCTCGGCCGCTCGGAGAAACTCCGAAAGCGGTCGGTTTCTTGAGTTTTTCTCGAAAACCGTCAGGTCGACCATACACTTTTTTTGCACGTACGTGTCCGTCTCGGCGTCCCACACAATGATCTAACGTTCCCGTCCGTCCGAAAATTTTTTTGAAAATTTTCCACCTGGACCGAACGAAAAATTTTCGATTTTGCAAAATGTTTCACGCTCATCACGTAGCCAGTAGCAATGCGAAGCGAACCATATAGCTGTCTCCTCGATCCGACCCGTAGATCGGGCGCAACAACGATCCGAACGGGCGAAGTTACACGCGTCGCACGTACGGCCAGGCTACGGCGCGCAGGGACTTAGAAAAATTCGCCTCGGCCGCTCGGAGAAACTCCGAAAGCGGTCGGTTTCTTGAGTTTTTCTCGAAAACCGTCAGGTCGACCATACACTTTTTTTGCACGTACGTGTCCGTCTCGGCGTCCCACACAATGATCTAACGTTCCCGTCCGTCCGAAAATTTTTTTGAAAATTTTCCACCTGGACCGAACGAAAAATTTTCGATTTTGCAAAATGTTTCACGCTCATCACGTAGCCAGTAGCAATGCGAAGCGAACCATATAGCTGTCTCCTCGATCCGACCCGTAGATCGGGCGCAACAACGATCCGAACGGGCGAAGTTACACGCGTCGCACGTACGGCCAGGCTACGGCGCGCAGGGACTTAGAAAAATTCGCCTCGGCCGCTCGGAGAAACTCCGAAAGCGGTCGGTTTCTTGAGTTTTTCTCGAAAACCGTCAGGTCGACCATACACTTTTTTTGCACGTACGTGTCCGTCTCGGCGTCCCACACAATGATCTAACGTTCCCGTCCGTCCGAAAATTTTTTTGAAAATTTTCCACCTGGACCGAACGAAAAATTTTCGATTTTGCAAAATGTTTCACGCTCATCACGTAGCCAGTAGCAATGCGAAGCGAACCATATAGCTGTCTCCTCGATCCGACCCGTAGATCGGGCGCAACAACGATCCGAACGGGCGAAGTTACACGCGTCGCACGTACGGCCAGGCTACGGCGCGCAGGGACTTAGAAAAATTCGCCTCGGCCGCTCGGAGAAACTCCGAAAGCGGTCGGTTTCTTGAGTTTTTCTCGAAAACCGTCAGGTCGACCATACACTTTTTTTGCACGTACGTGTCCGTCTCGGCGTCCCACACAATGATCTAACGTTCCCGTCCGTCCGAAAATTTTTTTGAAAATTTTCCACCTGGACCGAACGAAAAATTTTCGATTTTGCAAAATGTTTCACGCTCATCACGTAGCCAGTAGCAATGCGAAGCGAACCATATAGCTGTCTCCTCGATCCGACCCGTAGATCGGGCGCAACAACGATCCGAACGGGCGAAGTTACACGCGTCGCACGTACGGCCAGGCTACGGCGCGCAGGGACTTAGAAAAATTCGCCTCGGCCGCTCGGAGAAACTCCGAAAGCGGTCGGTTTCTTGAGTTTTTCTCGAAAACCGTCAGGTCGACCATACACTTTTTTTGCACGTACGTGTCCGTCTCGGCGTCCCACACAATGATCTAACGTTCCCGTCCGTCCGAAAATTTTTTTGAAAATTTTCCACCTGGACCGAACGAAAAATTTTCGATTTTGCAAAATGTTTCACGCTCATCACGTAGCCAGTAGCAATGCGAAGCGAACCATATAGCTGTCTCCTCGATCCGACCCGTAGATCGGGCGCAACAACGATCCGAACGGGCGAAGTTACACGCGTCGCACGTACGGCCAGGCTACGGCGCGCAGGGACTTAGAAAAATTCGCCTCGGCCGCTCGGAGAAACTCCGAAAGCGGTCGGTTTCTTGAGTTTTTCTCGAAAACCGTCAGGTCGACCATACACTTTTTTTGCACGTACGTGTCCGTCTCGGCGTCCCACACAATGATCTAACGTTCCCGTCCGTCCGAAAATTTTTTTGAAAATTTTCCACCTGGACCGAACGAAAAATTTTCGATTTTGCAAAATGTTTCACGCTCATCACGTAGCCAGTAGCAATGCGAAGCGAACCATATAGCTGTCTCCTCGATCCGACCCGTAGATCGGGCGCAACAACGATCCGAACGGGCGAAGTTACACGCGTCGCACGTACGGCCAGGCTACGGCGCGCAGGGACTTAGAAAAATTCGCCTCGGCCGCTCGGAGAAACTCCGAAAGCGGTCGGTTTCTTGAGTTTTTCTCGAAAACCGTCAGGTCGACCATACACTTTTTTTGCACGTACGTGTCCGTCTCGGCGTCCCACACAATGATCTAACGTTCCCGTCCGTCCGAAAATTTTTTTGAAAATTTTCCACCTGGACCGAACGAAAAATTTTCGATTTTGCAAAATGTTTCACGCTCATCACGTAGCCAGTAGCAATGCGAAGCGAACCATATAGCTGTCTCCTCGATCCGACCCGTAGATCGGGCGCAACAACGATCCGAACGGGCGAAGTTACACGCGTCGCACGTACGGCCAGGCTACGGCGCGCAGGGACTTAGAAAAATTCGCCTCGGCCGCTCGGAGAAACTCCGAAAGCGGTCGGTTTCTTGAGTTTTTCTCGAAAACCGTCAGGTCGACCATACACTTTTTTTGCACGTACGTGTCCGTCTCGGCGTCCCACACAATGATCTAACGTTCCCGTCCGTCCGAAAATTTTTTTGAAAATTTTCCACCTGGACCGAACGAAAAATTTTCGATTTTGCAAAATGTTTCACGCTCATCACGTAGCCAGTAGCAATGCGAAGCGAACCATATAGCTGTCTCCTCGATCCGACCCGTAGATCGGGCGCAACAACGATCCGAACGGGCGAAGTTACACGCGTCGCACGTACGGCCAGGCTACGGCGCGCAGGGACTTAGAAAAATTCGCCTCGGCCGCTCGGAGAAACTCCGAAAGCGGTCGGTTTCTTGAGTTTTTCTCGAAAACCGTCAGGTCGACCATACACTTTTTTTGCACGTACGTGTCCGTCTCGGCGTCCCACACAATGATCTAACGTTCCCGTCCGTCCGAAAATTTTTTTGAAAATTTTCCACCTGGACCGAACGAAAAATTTTCGATTTTGCAAAATGTTTCACGCTCATCACGTAGCCAGTAGCAATGCGAAGCGAACCATATAGCTGTCTCCTCGATCCGACCCGTAGATCGGGCGCAACAACGATCCGAACGGGCGAAGTTACACGCGTCGCACGTACGGCCAGGCTACGGCGCGCAGGGACTTAGAAAAATTCGCCTCGGCCGCTCGGAGAAACTCCGAAAGCGGTCGGTTTCTTGAGTTTTTCTCGAAAACCGTCAGGTCGACCATACACTTTTTTTGCACGTACGTGTCCGTCTCGGCGTCCCACACAATGATCTAACGTTCCCGTCCGTCCGAAAATTTTTTTGAAAATTTTCCACCTGGACCGAACGAAAAATTTTCGATTTTGCAAAATGTTTCACGCTCATCACGTAGCCAGTAGCAATGCGAAGCGAACCATATAGCTGTCTCCTCGATCCGACCCGTAGATCGGGCGCAACAACGATCCGAACGGGCGAAGTTACACGCGTCGCACGTACGGCCAGGCTACGGCGCGCAGGGACTTAGAAAAATTCGCCTCGGCCGCTCGGAGAAACTCCGAAAGCGGTCGGTTTCTTGAGTTTTTCTCGAAAACCGTCAGGTGGACTTACAATTTGTTTTATACGTGTAGGTGCGTATGTTCATTCTACACATTAGTCTGCAGTTTGTTTTTAAATACATCCTTTTTTAAAAATTTTTTACCTGCGCCGAAAAAAAATTTTAACATTTTTGAAAATTTTTTTTTTCGTATGCTTGCTATAATCTTGCTGAAGGGCCTGGTATAATTTTTTTTGCGTCCTTTTTCTTGAGGTGCGTGTTTTGATCGTTTAAGTTCCAACGCGCCTTCCGGTTGGCGCGCTCGTTTAGCGAGTTCGCACGGTAAGTGCGCGTGGCGTAGCCCAGGCGTCGCCGACCGCCCGGCCGCTCGTTTCGTATCTATAAGAGAGACGACGATCCGACGCGCTTGGCGTGGAGCGGAGCGGGCGTGTGGCTATTCTATGACCTCGGTTGAGAAGCAGTCACCGCTCCTCGGTAGGACTCTTGTAGTTCTTTCGACTGTTCTATCTCCTTGCGTCGTCCTGGATAATTCTCTTCACAGCATTGCCACGGGTCGGTGTCTTTGACCGAATGGCCTATATGTGGCGAGCACCCTGCCGGGGTGTTGGTGACCTGTACGTTCGTTTTATCGGCGTGCTTGTACGACTGAGCATCTACTCTCTCCTTTAATTATTAAGGGGCTTGTTCCGAGCGAAAGGAATTGTAAACACTCCGTATCAGAGATAGAATTTATTCTACTCTTTTACATAAAGGGGAATGTTGAATATTTTTCAAACACTTTAGACGTACGAGGGTGCGTAAACACGCGATGCGTGTGGAGTAGCCTTGAGCGAAGAGAGGAAGGTTTGAATAATTTTAAAGTATTGAAAGAGTGTACCGTATAACATAGCTAATTTTACACTCTAAGAAAGACGAAAAGTGTTACTTGGGAATTGAAAATCAAGAGGTGTCAGAAATATGAAGTGGACTTTGAGAGCGAATGTTGGGATCGCTAAGAGAAAAGGGTCTTACTCGCAGAGTAAAAGGCCAGAACATATAAATTGGGAGAGCATCGTCGATCGGATCTCCGAGAGACCCGACGACGAAAAATGAAATATATATCAAAGTCCACATAAAATTGGAACGGAAGCTGTTTTGTATATAATTCTCGAGTGACGACAATCTCACTCCCTGGTTGATCCTGCCAGTAGTCATATGCTTGTCTCAAAGATTAAGCCATGCATGTCTCAGTACATACCGAACTAAGGTGAAACCGCGAATGGCTCATTAAATCAGTTATGGTTCATTGGATTGTACCAAAACTTACTTGGACAACTGTGGTAATTCTAGAGCTAATACATGCAAACCAGAATTCCTTCCAGAGATGGAAGGAATGCTTTTATTAGATCAAAACCAATCGGTGGCGGGTGGTTCGCTGCTCGTCCATCGTTTGCTTTGGTGACTCTGAATAACTTTGTGCTGATCGCATGGTCTTCCAGTACCGGCGACGCATCTTTCAAATGTCTGCCTTATCAACTGTCGATGGTAGGTTCTGCGCCTACCATGGTTGTAACGGGTAACGGGGAATCAGGGTTCGATTCCGGAGAGGGAGCCTGAGAAACGGCTACCACATCCAAGGAAGGCAGCAGGCGCGCAAATTACCCACTCCCGGCACGGGGAGGTAGTGACGAAAAATAACGATACGGGACTCATCCGAGGCCCCGTAATCGGAATGAGAACATTTTAAATCCTTTAACGAGGACCAATTGGAGGGCAAGTCTGGTGCCAGCAGCCGCGGTAATTCCAGCTCCAATAGCGTATATTAAAGTTGTTGCGGTTAAAAAGCTCGTAGTTGAATCTGTGTGTCACAGTGTCAGTTCACCGCTCGCGGTGTTTAACTGGCATTATGTGGTACGTCCTACCGGTGGATTTAGCTCTTCACGGGGCGGTCCAACCAGTATCCTATCGCGGTGCTCTTGACTGAGTGTCGAGGTGGGCCGGTACGTTTACTTTGAACAAATTAGAGTGCTTAAAGCAGGCTACTTTCGCCTGAATATTCTGTGCATGGAATAATGAAATAGGACCTCGGTTCTATTTTGTTGGTTTTCGGAACTCCGAGGTAATGATTAATAGGGACAGATGGGGGCATTCGTATTGCGACGTTAGAGGTGAAATTCTTGGATCGTCGCAAGACGGACAGAAGCGAAAGCATTTGCCAAAAATGTTTTCATTAATCAAGAACGAAAGTTAGAGGTTCGAAGGCGATCAGATACCGCCCTAGTTCTAACCATAAACGATGCCAGCTAGCGATCCGCCGAAGTTCCTCCGATGACTCGACGGGCAGCTTCCGGGAAACCAAAGCTTTTGGGTTCCGGGGGAAGTATGGTTGCAAAGCTGAAACTTAAAGGAATTGACGGAAGGGCACCACCAGGAGTGGAGCCTGCGGCTTAATTTGACTCAACACGGGAAACCTCACCAGGCCCAGACACCGGAAGGATTGACAGATTGATAGCTCTTTCTTGATTCGGTGGGTGGTGGTGCATGGCCGTTCTTAGTTGGTGGAGCGATTTGTCTGGTTAATTCCGATAACGAACGAGACTCTAGCCTGCTAAATAGACGTATCTTGTGATATCTCGAAGGCCCCCGGCTTTGGTCGGTGGGTTTTTACTATCAACGTACAAACAAATCTT
>CATORF010000724.1:75922-80922 GCA_951804975.1 Anthophora plumipes
TCTTCGTCGTCGGCTATTTGGGAAGAAAGACCCATCGTCTATGCCGTTAATTAGCTTCCGTGCTTCTGTTGAATTTCGCCTACGGCTATTGCGTTCAAGTGCCACCAGAGTGCGTGTACGGGCACTGCCATTCTTTGCGTATACTCTTCCGAAGGTGCGAGGTCGAACGAGGATTCTTTGTATCGGGGTATCCCCGTCGTTTCCTCCTCCTCAATCCTTCGATGGTTTCTTTTTCAATTTTTATGTTGGAAAATGTTCTTTGCGCCTGGTCGCTGGTGACGTGCTTGCTTGCGCGTGCCGGCGAATTTCGTCTCGGACACACTTTTGTGTCGCCTAGTCGACTTCGGTCGATGCGTACACGGTTCTACCGTTACGAAATGGTGACGCTCGACACCTCCTTCTGTGGCGCTGGTTGGAGGTGTTCGAGTCTCGGTTTCCAGTGTGATTCCGAAAAAGTACTTGAGTTTATATAAAATTATAACAAATACGATTACCCTGAACGGTGGATCACTTGGCTCGTGGGTCGATGAAGAACGCAGCTAATTGCGCGTCAACGTGTGAACTGCAGGACACATGAACATCGACATTTCGAACGCACATTGCGGTCCACGGATACAATTCCTGGACCACGCTTGGCTGAGGGTCGTTCACGTAACCCATATACTGCTTGCGTCGCGTATCTCCCTGTCTCTCCATTTCTTCATATTCCTTTCGCGAATATCCCCGCCGCGACGTTCTTGAAGAACGTTCCGAGTCGGGCGCGCGTAAACGGGGTGTGTGATATGGAGCTAGCCGCTGGAGAGAACGTGGCGTACGAGCGATTGTTGGGCGTTCGTCGGCGTTTGCCGCGGGCATGCCTCGATTTGTGTTCTACGCATATGTTGCGAAAATATTATGCGAACGTTTCACAGGAACGATAAAATCGTACGGACTTGCGTGCTGGTGGCTTGCGTGCGTCGCGATGCGACCGCCCACCGTGTACCGCTCCGTCGTAATACAGTCTCCTTGTGGTCGTTTCGCGTAATACGCTCATATTGATGGTTCGCAATCTTGAGTATGCAAGGACCGCGCTCCCTACGTCGTCTGAAACGATTTCATCGTGCTAGACTGAAAGAGAGAAGTTTTGAACTCAGTCTAGAGAGAAGTGAATTGGAGACATCGAGATTGTTCAAATGGAGTGCGTCCGAATGGTCGTGCACCTACCCGGTGGTGTGTCTAGCACCTACGCGGTGTTGGGTATTGCAGATCGTTGTTCGGAATGGCCCCAGGGATATAGGAAATTTTTTGCATTCCCTCTCCTGTCTCTTCAACAATACTGTACAACACTACTCTCTGCTGCAGAACAATGTACACCGTCGTGGTGGATGTTTAAGGGTCGTCGTTGCAAGGCAAATACTATCCTGGAGTGTTGTGTGCTCTACGAGAGGAACATCGTGCGAGGTATCTTTCTCCGAACGCTGATGTGTGGGAACTTAGGCAGTAGGTGTACCGTTGCGGTTAACAAGTCCGCTCGTCGTCTGTCGCAAACCCAGCCACGTTCGTCGAACATGGGAAAGGTAGCGCGCGGGTTTTCTCGATGGATCCACACACCTTTTGGAAGAGTTGCAGCAACGTTTCGGTAACCCAGTCCCCATAGACGCGCGTGTTATTGAATTTGCCTCACAGAGAGAGCGTGTTTCAGTAGGAAGGAAGAGGCCTGTTGCAGAGGACGAGACAAATATAATTTCTTTTCCGTCTTTGGTGTGGCTCGAGCAAAGAAGCGAGATGCATGCAACCTTCACACGCGAAAAGGGGACAGACACGAAGGAACTCCGGAGAGCTTAGACGTTGGTCGCCCCATGTCTTCTTCACTGCCGATCACGGGACCGCGCAACCAAAGCCGATCGTCCAGTCCCAGAACGCATAGACAGAGGACGGACGTTAAAATTCGGTATTTGGTTGTCTTGCGAGAGAGTCTCGTGATTCGAACATGGGCAGAGGAAAAGGGCACTTTGGCGAGGCGCATAAAACTCTACTCTCCGACCATATGCGGAGTTCTTTTCCATTCGCTCAGTTTTCGCTCTTCTTTCCTTTTGAAATTTCTTTTTCTTCCTGTAATTCCCATTGGAATATACGAGAGATATAAAGAAGAGGAAGAGTTGTCGTTCGTGTGTACCGTCGTGTTATTGCTCTCTTCAGGATTTTGCGTCGGGACGTGCAAGTTTTTCTCTTTCGATCGTGTTATAACGGCGTGTTCTTGGGAGTTTCCGAGTGAAACACGACCCAGCCCCGTTTCTCGAGCGAAGAGCAAAAGACTGATCCCCGCCCTGCCTTGAAGTTACAGAGTGTTCTCGACGTCCGCGCGGCGGCACCTCCTCGCAAATATATTCTCATTTCCTACGGTGAGGAAGAGGAGAAGTTCGAAAAGAGGACATTGTAAGAGAAAGAGAATATGAGCGTAAATATGGACCATAGCGTGGTGGAGTGTTTGTTCTTTTTCTCGATGTTTTCCTTTTTTTTCGCTGTTCTCTCTCAAGTTCTATTTCTTCTCTTTCGAAGAGCACACCGGTCACGCAAGTGATCGTTATACGTAATGACGACCTCAGAGTAAGCGAGACTACCCGCTAAATTTAAGCATATTACTAAGCGGAGGAAAAGAAACTAACAAGGATTTCCTTAGTAGCGGCGAGCGAACAGGAATTAGCCCAGCACTGAATCCCGCGGTACTGCCGCTGGGAAATGTAGTGTTCAGGAGGATCCGTTTATCCCGTGACGTCGAACCGCGTCCAAGTCCATCTTGAATGGGGCCATTTACCCATAGAGGGTGCCAGGCCCGTAGCGACCGGTACGCGTTTTCGGGAGGATCTCTCCTTAGAGTCGGGTTGCTTGAAAATGCAGCCCTAAGTGGGTGGTAAACTCCATCTAAGGCTAAATATGACCACGAGACCGATAGCGAACAAGTACCGTGAGGGGAAAGTTGAAAAGAACTTTGAAGAGAGAGTTCAAGAGTACGTGAAACCGTTCAGGGGTAAACCTGAGAAACCCAAAAGTTCGAATGGGGAGATTCATCGTCAACGAGCTGGCTCCCGTTTGTGCGCGATGCCCCGAATGGATCTTCGTGGTTCATTGAGAGGGCACACCACTTACGGCTTGAACGTTTCCGGCATCGTAGTCGTGCACTTCTCCCCTAGTAGAACGTCGCGACCCGTTGTGTGTCGGTCTACGGCCCGGGTGGGACCCTGTCGCGTCGCTTCGCGCGCACGTCGACAGACCCTCGGTCGCCTGGCCGGCTGCACGACGGTACTCGTACGGTATCGGGCCGCAACCAAACCATTCTCGAATGGTGTATGCGTCAGGCCCGCCGCAAGCTCGATCAGTTCTTACCCGGAGGTACGGACCTGGTGCCGTCCCCGGGCCTGTTCAGCTGTTGGCAGGCGGTGTCCTTCGACTGGCCAAAGTTCGAATTACCGGTCGGCGACGCTATTGCTTTGGGTACTCTCAGGACCCGTCTTGAAACACGGACCAAGGAGTCTAACATGTGCGCGAGTCATTGGGATTGATAAACCTAAAGGCGAAATGAAAGTGAAGGTCGACCTCCGCGTCGACCAAGGGAGGATGGGCCCCGTTACGATGCGGCCTCGCACTCCGGGCGTCTCGTTCTCACTGCGAGAGGAGGCGCACCTAGAGCGTACACGTTGGGACCCGAAAGATGGTGAACTATGCCTGGTCAGGACGAAGTCAGGGGAAACCCTGATGGAGGTCCGTAGCGATTCTGACGTGCAAATCGATCGTCGGAACTGGGTATAGGGGCGAAAGACTAATCGAACCATCTAGTAGCTGGTTCCCTCCGAAGTTTCCCTCAGGATAGCTGGCACTCGCTCGTTCCATATCGAACGCACACGAGTCTCATCTGGTAAAGCGAATGATTAGAGGCCTTGGGGCCGAACGACCTCAACCTATTCTCAAACTTTAAATGGGTGAGATCTCTGGCTTGCTTGAACTATGAAGCCACGAGATTTTATTGGATCAGAGTGCCAAGTGGGCCAATTTTGGTAAGCAGAACTGGCGCTGTGGGATGAACCAAACGCAGAGTTAAGGCGCTTAAGACGACGCTTATGGGATACCATGAAAGGCGTTGGTTGCTTAAGACAGCAGGACGGTGGCCATGGAAGTCGGAATCCGCTAAGGAGTGTGTAACAACTCACCTGCCGAAGCAACTAGCCCTGAAAATGAATAGCGCTGAAGCGTCGCGCCTATACTCCGCCGTCAGCGGCAAGAGAGGAGGCACGTGCGTCACTTCGGTGACCGTCCTTCATGAAGCCCTGATGAGTAGGAGGGTCGCGGCGGTGTGCGCAGAAGGGTATGGGCGTGAGCCTGCCTGGAGCCGCCGTCGGTGCAGATCTTGGTGGTAGTAGCAAATACTTCAGCGAGAACCTGGAGGACTGACGTGGAGAAGGGTTTCGTGTGAACAGCCGTTGCACACGAGTCAGTCGATCCTAAGCCCTAGAGAAATCATATGCCGATGAGGTGTTATAAAATTGAACGATACATATATAATGCTGGAACAAAAAGTAAACACACCCATCGGGCGAAAGGGAATCCGGTTCCTATTCCGGAACCCGGTAGGCGGAACCGCAATCCATTCGGGCCCTCATTGAGTGTTCGTCGGGGTAACCCAAAATGACCTGGAGACGCCGTCGGGAGATCCGGGGAGAGTTTTCTTTTCTGTATAAGCGTTCGAGTTCCCTGGAAACCTCTAGCAGGGAGATAGGGTTTGGAACGCGAAGAGCACCGCAGTTGCGGCGGTGTCCGGATATTCCCCTCGGACCTTGAAAATCCAGGAGAGGGCCACGTGGAGGTGTCGCACCGGTTCGTACCCATATCCGCAGCAGGTCTCAAGGTGAAGAGCCTCTAGTCGATAGATTAATGTAGGTAAGGGAAGTCGCAAATTGGATCCGTAACTTCGGAATAAGGATTGGCTCTGAGGAGCGGGGCGTGTCGGGCTTGGTCGGGAAGTGGGT
>CATORF010000724.1:85922-92021 GCA_951804975.1 Anthophora plumipes
CCATATAGCTGTCTCCTCGATCCGACCCGTAGATCGGGCGCAACAACGATCCGAACGGGCGAAGTTACACGCGTCGCACGTACGGCCAGGCTACGGCGCGCAGGGACTTAGAAAAATTCGCCTCGGCCGCTCGGAGAAACTCCGAAAGCGGTCGGTTTCTTGAGTTTTTCTCGAAAACCGTCAGGTCGACCATACACTTTTTTTGCACGTACGTGTCCGTCTCGGCGTCCCACACAATGATCTAACGTTCCCGTCCGTCCGAAAATTTTTTTGAAAATTTTCCACCTGGACCGAACGAAAAATTTTCGATTTTTGCAAATGTTTCACGCTCATCACGTAGCCAGTAGCAATGCGAAGCGAACCATATAGCTGTCTCCTCGATCCGACCCGTAGATCGGGCGCAACAACGATCCGAACGGGCGAAGTTACACGCGTCGCACGTACGGCCAGGCTACGGCGCGCAGGGACTTAGAAAAATTCGCCTCGGCCGCTCGGAGAAACTCCGAAAGCGGTCGGTTTCTTGAGTTTTTCTCGAAAACCGTCAGGTCGACCATACACTTTTTTTGCACGTACGTGTCCGTCTCGGCGTCCCACACAATGATCTAACGTTCCCGTCCGTCCGAAAATTTTTTTGAAAATTTTCCACCTGGACCGAACGAAAAATTTTCGATTTTGCAAAATGTTTCACGCTCATCACGTAGCCAGTAGCAATGCGAAGCGAACCATACAGCTGTCTCCTCGATCCGACCCGTAGATCGGGCGCAACAACGATCCGAACGGGCGAAGTTACACGCGTCGCACGTACGGCCAGGCTACGGCGCGCAGGGACTTAGAAAAATTCGCCTCGGCCGCTCGGAGAAACTCCGAAAGCGGTCGGTTTCTTGAGTTTTTCTCGAAAACCGTCAGGTCGACCATACACTTTTTTTGCACGTACGTGTCCGTCTCGGCGTCCCACACAATGATCTAACGTTCCCGTCCGTCCGAAAATTTTTTTGAAAATTTTCCACCTGGACCGAACGAAAAATTTTCGATTTTGCAAAATGTTTCACGCTCATCACGTAGCCAGTAGCAATGCGAAGCGAACCATATAGCTGTCTCCTCGATCCGACCCGTAGATCGGGCGCAACAACGATCCGAACGGGCGAAGTTACACGCGTCGCACGTACGGCCAGGCTACGGCGCGCAGGGACTTAGAAAAATTCGCCTCGGCCGCTCGGAGAAACTCCGAAAGCGGTCGGTTTCTTGAGTTTTTCTCGAAAACCGTCAGGTCGACCATACACTTTTTTTGCACGTACGTGTCCCGTCTCGGCGTCCCACACAATGATCTAACGTTCCCGTCCGTCCGAAAATTTTTTTGAAAATTTTCCACCTGGACCGAACGAAAAATTTTCGATTTTGCAAAATGTTTCACGCTCATCACGTAGCCAGTAGCAATGCGAAGCGAACCATACAGCTGTCTCCTCGATCCGACCCGTAGATCGGGCGCAACAACGATCCGAACGGGCGAAGTTACACGCGTCGCACGTACGGCCAAGGCTACGGCGCGCAGGGACTTAGAAAAATTCGCCTCGGCCGCTCGGAGAAACTCCGAAAGCGGTCGGTTTCTTGAGTTTTTCTCGAAAACCGTCAGGTCGACCATACACTTTTTTTGCACGTACGTGTCCGTCTCGGCGTCCCACACAATGATCTAACGTTCCCGTCCGTCCGAAAATTTTTTTGAAAATTTTCCACCTGGACCGAACGAAAAATTTTCGATTTTGCAAAATGTTTCACGCTCATCACGTAGCCAGTAGCAATGCGAAGCGAACCATATAGCTGTCTCCTCGATCCGACCCGTAGATCGGGCGCAACAACGATCCGAACGGGCGAAGTTACACGCGTCGCACGTACGGCCAGGCTACGGCGCGCAGGGACTTAGAAAATTCGCCTCGGCCGCTCGGAGAAACTCCGAAAGCGGTCGGTTTCTTGAGTTTTTCTCGAAAACCGTCAGGTCGACCATACACTTTTTTTGCACGTACGTGTCCGTCTCGGCGTCCCACACAATGATCTAACGTTCCCGTCCGTCCGAAAATTTTTTTGAAAATTTTCCACCTGGACCGAACGAAAAATTTTCGATTTGCAAAATGTTTCACGCTCATCACGTAGCCAGTAGCAATGCGAAGCGAACCATATAGCTGTCTCCTCGATCCGACCCGTAGATCGGGCGCAACAACGATCCGAACGGGCGAAGTTACACGCGTCGCACGTACGGCCAGGCTACGGCGCGCAGGGACTTAGAAAAATTCGCCTCGGCCGCTCGGAGAAACTCCGAAAGCGGTCGGTTTCTTGAGTTTTTCTCGAAAACCGTCAGGTCGACCATACACTTTTTTTTTGCACGTACGTGTCCGTCTCGGCGTCCCACACAATGATCTAACGTTCCCGTCCGTCCGAAAATTTTTTTGAAAATTTTCCACCTGGACCGAACGAAAAATTTTCGATTTTGCAAAATGTTTCACGCTCATCACGTAGCCAGTAGCAATGCGAAGCGAACCATATAGCTGTCTCCTCGATCCGACCCGTAGATCGGGCGCAACAACGATCCGAACGGGCGAAGTTACACGCGTCGCACGTACGGCCAGGCTACGGCGCGCAGGGACTTAGAAAAATTCGCCTCGGCCGCTCGGAGAAACTCCGAAAGCGGTCGGTTTCTTGAGTTTTTCTCGAAAACCGTCAGGTCGACCATACACTTTTTTTGCACGTACGTGTCCGTCTCGGCGTCCCACACAATGATCTAACGTTCCCGTCCGTCCGAAAATTTTTTTGAAAATTTTCCACCTGGACCGAACGAAAAATTTTCGATTTTGCAAAATGTTTCACGCTCATCACGTAGCCAGTAGCAATGCGAAGCGAACCATATAGCTGTCTCCTCGATCCGACCCGTAGATCGGGCGCAACAACGATCCGAACGGGCGAAGTTACACGCGTCGCACGTACGGCCAGGCTACGGCGCGCAGGGACTTAGAAAAATTCGCCCTCGGCCGCTCGGAGAAACTCCGAAAGCGGTCGGTTTCTTGAGTTTTTCTCGAAAACCGTCAGTCGACCATACACTTTTTTTGCACGTACGTGTCCGTCTCGGCGTCCCACACAATGATCTAACGTTCCCCGTCCGTCCGAAAATTTTTTTGAAATTTTCCACCTGGACCGAACGAAAAATTTTCGATTTTGCAAAATGTTTCACGCTCATCACGTAGCCAGTAGCAATGCGAAGCGAACCATATAGCTGTCTCCTCGATCCGACCCGTAGATCGGGCGCAACAACGATCCGAACGGGCGAAGTTACACGCGTCGCACGTACGGCCAGGCTACGGCGCGCAGGGACTTAGAAAAATTCGCCTCGGCCGCTCGGAGAAACTCCGAAAGCGGTCGGTTTCTTGAGTTTTTCTCGAAAACCGTCAGGTCGACCATACACTTTTTTTGCACGTACGTGTCCGTCTCGGCGTCCCACACAATGATCTAACGTTCCCGTCCGTCCGAAATTTTTTTGAAAATTTTCCACCTGGACCGAACGAAAAATTTTCGATTTTGCAAAATGTTTCACGCTCATCACGTAGCCAGTAGCAATGCGAAGCGAACCATATAGCTGTCTCCTCGATCCGACCCGTAGATCGGGCGCAACAACGATCCGAACGGGCGAAGTTACACGCGTCGCACGTACGGCCAGGCTACGGCGCGCAGGGACTTAGAAAAATTCGCCTCGGCCGCTCGGAGAAACTCCGAAAGCGGTCGGTTTCTTGAGTTTTTCTCGAAAACCGTCAGGTCGACCATACACTTTTTTTGCACGTACGTGTCCGTCTCGGCGTCCCACACAATGATCTAACGTTCCCGTCCGTCCGAAAATTTTTTTGAAATTTTCCACCTGGACCGAACGAAAAATTTTCGATTTTGCAAAATGTTTCACGCTCATCACGTAGCCAGTAGCAATGCGAAGCGAACCATACAGCTGTCTCCTCGATCCGACCCGTAGATCGGGCGCAACAACGATCCGAACGGGCGAAGTTACACGCGTCGCACGTACGGCCAGGCTACGGCGCGCAGGGACTTAGAAAAATTCGCCTCGGCCGCTCGGAGAAACTCCGAAAGCGGTCGGTTTCTTGAGTTTTTCTCGAAAACCGTCAGGTCGACCATACACTTTTTTTGCACGTACGTGTCCGTCTCGGCGTCCCACACAATGATCTAACGTTCCCGTCCGTCCGAAAATTTTTTTGAAAATTTTCCACCTGGACCGAACGAAAAATTTTCGATTTTGCAAAATGTTTCACGCTCATCACGTAGCCAGTAGCAATGCGAAGCGAACCATATAGCTGTCTCCTCGATCCGACCCGTAGATCGGGCGCAACAACGATCCGAACGGGCGAAGTTACACGCGTCGCACGTACGGCCAGGCTACGGCGCGCAGGGACTTAGAAAAATTCGCCTCGGCCGCTCGGAGAAACTCCGAAAGCGGTCGGTTTCTTGAGTTTTTCTCGAAAACCGTCAGGTCGACCATACACTTTTTTTGCACGTACGTGTCGTCTCGGCGTCCCACACAATGATCTAACGTTCCCGTCCGTCCGAAAATTTTTTTGAAAATTTTCCACCTGGACCGAACGAAAAATTTTCGATTTGCAAAATGTTTCACGCTCATCACGTAGCCAGTAGCAATGCGAAGCGAACCATACAGCTGTCTCCTCGATCCGACCCGTAGATCGGGCGCAACAACGATCCGAACGGGCGAAGTTACACGCGTCGCACGTACGGCCAGGCTACGGCGCGCAGGGACTTAGAAAAATTCGCCTCGGCCGCTCGGAGAAACTCCGAAAGCGGTCGGTTTCTTGAGTTTTTCTCGAAAACCGTCAGGTCGACCATACACTTTTTTTGCACGTACGTGTCCGTCTCGGCGTCCCACACAATGATCTAACGTTCCCGTCCGTCCGAAAATTTTTTTGAAAATTTTCCACCTGGACCGAACGAAAAATTTTCGATTTTGCAAAATGTTTCACGCTCATCACGTAGCCAGTAGCAATGCGAAGCGAACCATATAGCTGTCTCCTCGATCCGACCCGTAGATCGGGCGCAACAACGATCCGAACGGGCGAAGTTACACGCGTCGCACGTACGGCCAGGCTACGGCGCGCAGGGACTTAGAAAAATTCGCCTCGGCCGCTCGGAGAAACTCCGAAAGCGGTCGGTTTCTTGAGTTTTTCTCGAAAACCGTCAGGTCGACCATACACTTTTTTTGCACGTACGTGTCCGTCTCGGCGTCCCACACAATGATCTAACGTTCCCGTCCGTCCGAAAATTTTTTTGAAAATTTTCCACCTGGACCGAACGAAAAATTTTCGATTTTGCAAAATGTTTCACGCTCATCACGTAGCCAGTAGCAATGCGAAGCGAACCATATAGCTGTCTCCTCGATCCGACCCGTAGATCGGGCGCAACAACGATCCGAACGGGCGAAGTTACACGCGTCGCACGTACGGCCAGGCTACGGCGCGCAGGGACTTAGAAAAATTCGCCTCGGCCGCTCGGAGAAACTCCGAAAGCGGTCGGTTTCTTGAGTTTTTCTCGAAAACCGTCAGGTCGACCATACACTTTTTTTGCACGTACGTGTCCGTCTCGGCGTCCCACACAATGATCTAACGTTCCCGTCCGTCCGAAAATTTTTTTGAAAATTTTCCACCTGGACCGAACGAAAAATTTTCGATTTTGCAAAATGTTTCACGCTCATCACGTAGCCAGTAGCAATGCGAAGCGAACCATACAGCTGTCTCCTCGATCCGACCCGTAGATCGGGCGCAACAACGATCCGAACGGGCGAAGTTACACGCGTCGCACGTACGGCCAGGCTACGGCGCGCAGGGACTTAGAAAAATTCGCCTCGGCCGCTCGGAGAAACTCCGAAAGCGGTCGGTTTCTTGAGTTTTTCTCGAAAACCGTCAGGTCGACCATACACTTTTTTGCACGTACGTGTCCGTCTCGGCGTCCCACACAATGATCTAACGTTCCCGTCCGTCCGAAAATTTTTTTTGAAAATTTTCCACCTGGACCGAACGAAAAATTTTCGATTTTGCAAAATGTTTC
>CATORF010000725.1:0-38560 GCA_951804975.1 Anthophora plumipes
AAGAAAGAGAAAAAGAAAGAAAGAGAAGCAGAAAAAGGGGAATTGCCATCCTGGAAAGAGTATAAATGCGAGGACGTGCTAGGTAGCGGAAGGAATCCCAATGGCATTGGAAGCGGAAACAGAAGTGGAAGAACGACGTGGTGGAGGATTGGAGTGAGGTTGCCGGAGCGTGGAGCGTGGCGTGACATGTGGGATGATGCTTGGACACACGGGCAGAAGTAGTGGATTTCCTGGCCAGGAACTCCTGTTTGCTTACACCCAATCAACTCCAACCTTTCCCCCATTTCTTCCCCCCCTTTCGATGCTACACACAGACACATACATACCCATATAGATACATATATGTATATCCAAGTCTGAACTTCTCTACACATACATACATACAGGATTCGTGTATCTTTAGTTGGTCAGTTCTGTTGCCAACAGTTACCCTTATACGCCTGTCGTTCACTTGTACGATATTTAGTATACAGTGTGTTTCATAGTATGTGGGACCCACTTCAGGAGTGTACACGAAAGCAATGGGAAAAAGTTCATACAAACATGTGGTCCTGTTTGACTTTGTTTCAAAGTGTCGCGAACGACAGCGCGGCGTTTATGACGCAGGCGATAATCTGCTATCTTTGAGTGCCTTCTTCTTTATGGTGACTAATTAAATTCCATTTTTCCATTATCGTTGGGGCTGGAAGGTATTTTATGAATACAGAAACTTCCACTGTCTGTACGCTTTCTGGTGCTCACTCGTGTCGGCTTGAATGGTAATTGACGTGTTGTGAAGCCACTTAACACTCAGACGACGGGTGATAAACGGCAAAACGTTTAGCTAAATACTGCATACAATTTCCGAAAGTCTGTAGCTAAGTAGGGCAAAGTTCTGCTATTCGTAGGTATGCGAATATAAGTGTCGCCGGTGCACCGGAATGAATTACAAATATGTATGTCGATGGTTTAGCTGCGCTGCTAGTCAACTTAATGACGAGCAGCTGATTATAATGCTTCAGTTGTCGATAAGTTGAGATAATTGTGTACCAATCGGTTTGTTAGTTGATCGTGATTAATACTTGAATCGTTGCGACTGGCCGAGATGGAAGTCGCTTTTTAATGTTTAGTTGATTATGGTGTCGAAACGTCGTATGAAAACTCGGTTAAAAAAACGCGGTATAAACTCGATTGAAAGACTCGAAAGAGTCGTAAGACTAGAGATTGGTTTAAACACTTACTCTTCCACGAAGATATACTTTACATTGTACTTCTCTTGTACTCTGATTAACTCTCTCGTCAGAGTCTGAATATACTCTAATATTTTAGGAAAAAGTTGCATTAATTTATAGGTCTCAGAATGTCAAAGCGAGGTAGTAATTGGTGGATAATTCTTGGTGGGAGAAAAGTTCCAAAATGCAATGATTGGTTAGTTTGCGTCTAAACCAATTTTCTAAGAATTAAGAGGAAGGAAAGGTGGGAGAAATAGTGGCAAGCGCCAAAAATGATTACAGAGCCTGATTTGATGCAGATAGGCTGTAACTAGGGTACGCGATCTTTCGTAGTGTTCAAAATTAAAAGAAGTTTAGGTTAAGGTGTTAACAATCACGGAACGGAACTACTCTGATCGAGTGTTTTTCCATCTATGTCGTGAACAGCCTTATTGTGTCACTGAGCGTTAATGAACTCATTTGTGACAACGTTTTCAATATCTTTTATTGTTAAGTGGGCAAACAAAGTCTTCGGTAAATGAAGAGAAAGGCTTTGGCAATCAGGAGAAATAGAAAAATTCGAAGAGCTTTCTATCGGATGAACGGAACAATAAGAAACGTTACTTCTCGGTATGATGCTTATAGTCGTTTGTTCTTCAAAATTAAAAAGAATTAAGTATTACAAATGCATATTGAAAAAATATTTTACGTTAGTAATATTTTGAGATGACGTGGGACTACGTTACCCGTATTCAGTTAAAGACTTTGAAATGACGTGTAACTACATCTCCGGTCGTAAAAGTGTTGAATACAGGGTGTTCAAGAAAAACCATTCTATATTTATATGGTATATAGAACAGCATGTGAGAGGAACTTCTTAAATTAGGAAACTTTTCCATATAAAGATGTGCAGCTAAAGCATTTCTATTAGCATGACTATAAATTAAATGCATATCTGCCATTTCTTTATTAGAGTAATATGCTGACATTTTCAGCACATTGCTTTGTAACTGTGTTACACTAATAAGATCCACAATTTCCAATCCACCACTGATTGATTTTTATAAACGGTGAAGTAAACATCGCATGCTATGGAAGCAAGTAAGTTAATCATGATGATTTTGTGAAGTCAATCACAAAAATGTTTATATCTCAGAAACCATTAACCTTTCGACTTATGTTTACTAAGGCTTTTTTGTTCAGTATAGTGTGCTCTATATATCATATAAATATTGAATGGTTTTTTTGTACACCCTGTATAAGTCTCGTTAGCATCTCTTACCTCTTGTGCTTGACTCTCCCGCCACGATATCATGCTACCACCCTACTAAATTGGAAAGGCCTGGGTGGACGGTATATTCGCAAGCAAGGAGGAATATCCAAGGGATATAAGGGCGCGCTATTCGTTAATTTAAAGATCTTACACACTAGGAAATAGCATAAATTAAATGTAAAGTGTCTTAGTAAAATAGTGCTAAAATAATAGTAGAAACACGTAGAATCCCAAGTGTGATTCATAAAAAGAGTATCCCAATCGTGACGCAACGTTCAAATAGTATTGAGGAGACTTTCTCACTAAATCACTTGAAACATACATGACTTTTAGGATTTTTTTTTTTTTTTTGTTAAAATATACAATATATTGTACAAAAAAATTTTGTTCTTTATTTGTACACTATTTGAGTATACGAAAAAAATTTGTTGTTGTGATGCTATTTATAGATGGCGGTCACTGTACTGTTTATAAAACACGAGCTGAAAACGGTGGACATCATTTTCGGAAATGAGAAAACGAAAGAAATTTTTAAACTTTATATCAGTGACTATAGTACGAACCATTTTCCGACAAAAAAAAGGAAAATGGCAGTGCTTTATGTTGTAAATGGCAGTGTATTAAATTTAACCAAAAAGAGTAAAAAAATTGGTCAGTTTTACGTATAACTTAAAAATTAAATCTTACCACCTGCAATACTGGCAGAAAACAAGGCTGACACGTGTCAACTGTATTGAATAACTGTTGTTTAAATCATAGGATTATAAAGAGTGATTTTGTTTTATTTTCTTTAACGTACACTTTATAATACTTACAAAAGTAAGTAAACACCTTTGCTTTTTTTATTATATATATATTTTTTGCAACATGTTCTTTTGAAATATTTCATTCTTTTATGATCTTTGAACATTTCTTAATTATCTTATACTGAGATTATGCTTGATTTCTTTTATAAACATATTCTACCGTCAGACTCTCTTTACTTCAAGATTGTCATTAAAAATGGCTAGAAACAAGCATTTAACGCAGGAAGAAAAAATAATTGGTATGAAATTCAATTAACCGGGGCTAACCGGATTATTGAAACACGATAGTGACTATAACTTTGAAACAAAAATTATTTTTGTGTTCTTTGTCCATTCCTGAAGCAGATTCGAACATAATATGAAACACATAGTATACTTCAAGAGACATAAAGTAATGCACGTATGAATGAAATCACGTTTAACCTTAGAATCTATAGTTCAGATCGTTAGACAGATACACGGAAACGATTATAGCTGTGGATGATAATACAAACTCGCGATAACGGGGTGACGATTGCTTGACAGGTAAGAAGTTACTCGCGTGTGCTGCGATTGAACGAACCGTCTCGAGACCAAGAAGCACGTGCACATCTCACGAAACGTGTCGTCGGTTGAACGTGAGACTCGAAATTGATATTTTTCGCTGAATGTTTCCTGAAACCTGGCTATAAATATAAAAATACCATCACTGGAGTTTAAATAAAAGATTGTGATATGTTATACTGTATATGATAAGTTCCAGACAAAATTTCTGGACTACAAAGTCCCAGATTGCAAAAATTATTCATTAACTGATGTCTTCCTTTTCTTCTTTTAATTATATTGACAATTTGTGAACATCATACGTTCCACTTAGTCGGAATAAATTTTTGAACTCAGAGTCCGGAAACTTTTGTTACATGCTGTAGCCAATGTACAAAGTGACATCGAACTAATGAAGAAACGAATGGAAATGGTACTTTTGGTTTTCCTGTTTGAAGATGGGTGAAGAATCAATGTAATTTTTTTCCACGGAGTCTTTTTACATTTTTATCATTATATTGTAAACAGAAAAAAAAGGAAGAACTATAAAAAAACTTAATTATTTCGTACAGAATGACGTGAAAAATTGAAGGTGCATAAACTAATAAAACTGCATGTTAAACTTTTTACGTAGAAAAAGCTGGCAACGGGATCATTGCACAGACATTTCTACTAATTCTTCTTATTATAATAAGTCTCTCTAAAAATAATGATCATATGGTCCAATCTAAAAAAAACTCGTAGCTCTCATAAAACGACACTTTCTAATGTCTCAATCACATACAATTTTGTATCATATTTAAATAAAATACCAAATAAAAGTTTAATGATACCGAATTCTTCGTTATTTCAAGAAAAAAATAAAGCAAACGTCAGTAAAACAATAATAAATTCATAAGAATAAATATAAAATCGCGATATTCGTTTAATTTGTGTGCTTTCATCGTGATTCTTTTTTTTTCTTTCATCCTAACGATACTATTCGAAATTTGCATTAACCCGGTCAACGTTAAAATATTTACCAAAACTTTGTTAATCACAGTTCGCGAAACAAGTACTCGACGCAGGGTACTCAAATATTTATTTGCCAACGCATATTTGTGCACTGAGAAAATTGTCGTACGATTCTATTACGCCGTGTTTACCACCGCCGCAATAGTGGAAACTGAAAATCGTGCACGAATATAGTGATGTATAACTCATGGTGGTTTAATTTTCCGGTTTCGAAACACCTGCTGCAAACTTTAAACGCGGAGCACCTGTTTATCTGATAATTTCATGAAATTGTTCCAATTAATTTTAACGTCGCCCGGCAAGTTTAAATGTTTGTTATAAGCCGAATTTGCAAGTTTTCAGCCCGTTATCCTTGCAATTACAAAGCTTATGTTTAAAATAACTCCCACATGTAACTATTATACATGTATTACACCCATACGATAGTGGTTGGAAATTGTTTCAATGAAACACCTAAGTCCTCCAAATTACACAAAAAGAACTTTGAACGTTACAGCGTGCCGTAAATCATAGCGATCTTCAATTTCTGGTCAGAAATAAAATAAAATATTTGCATGGTGTTGTATTTACTTATTGTGTGGGTCTTGTGTCCATTACACTCTTAAATCGTAAATGAGTAGCATAGAACGATAATATACTTAATTCTTATCCTCCTATGACTTATTAGATATGATAATAACTAAATATTAATATAAATACATGAATATACAATAAATATACATACATAAATATCAAGTATACATGTAAATACTATTTTTTTTTTTTATAATTCTATTTGATTCTAATTTTAATATCTATTAAAAATCTTTGATTATTCTTTCTTTCCCGTTTTAAATTTCCAAATATATTGACATAATTCTTATTGCACTCATCATGAAATCATTCAGTTTTCTAATGTCTTCTTCCCTGTATACAATTATAATTTTAACCATAATTCTGTTTTTATAATCCTTTGATCTAAATCAGCGTTCTTCAGCCTTTTTGTACCTGCAAACCAGCGAAACAAGGTGGATTATACCACAGAATTGATAACTCCTAATTGTAAGACAAATCTAAGTTAAAAAAATAATGCAGAAAATTGTTTATTTATTAAATCGAATATTATAAAATTACGAATTTTAGTTAATGCATTTGCTGCAGCTTTTTTTGGGGAAAATTTGATATATTTTAACGTATCATGTAGTATTGTTTATTCCATTTACGGGATATAGACAAATTTTTCGCTGACTAACCGCTGAATAACACTGATCTAAATTCTTCATTGCTTGGGCATTTCTTTAATACATATCGACTGTCTCTGACTCCTCCATACTCTATGTTTTGCATTCGTCTTCAAGTTTTATTACCTATAACGAGACATTTTTATCCCTTATCCTCTAATGTATGCTTGCCGCCTATCTTAGCTGAGCTAAGGTTATCCTGAACTTTAGTGACAACTTCGCTTTCAATTCTTTGCGGTCTTATCTCAGGTCTGACTCGACATCACATTTCGAGAAGAATATTTCTCGTAATATTATAACTGTGGAATAAAGAGAAAAAAATATATAGGAAATGATATAAAATTATGAATTTTTCTGCTGAACGGTTGAAACGACGTTTCGAAAGTATTGTAGACCACGAAGAATTAAGAGAACAGATTACAACGAAGGATTAAAAATTAAGCTTCTCAAAGATTAAGAGAAGGATTGAAAATTAAATATTCCTATATTATGGTTTTACTTCTCCTCAACATATCTTTGTATACTTTGCTGTAGGAGGATGTTTCTGCCCTATTTTCTATCGAAATAAAATAAAATATTAATGCAACTATAAAATTCTGTTAAATTATTAAGATAAAAAAGAAGAAATAGAATTAAATATTTGTAATATTTTCTGTGGCGCGTTCGATCTACGCGATCAAAGTCTAAAGCGTTTGAAAACACTTACGGAACAACAAAGTTTGGTGTCCATATTGTAACACCATCCCTGGACTAAAAAACAATCCACCAACTTCAAACCAGTTCTAGTCGAAGATATTCCTGAAAGGGGACGAGAGAATTTATAAGCTTTGCAAACATTGAATCGAATATTTCTTCGAAAAATAAATTCAATTCCAGATTTTGTAAAAGAGTTGCTCTTTTTCTTTATCTGATCATCCTTGCACTTAATTTAGAATTGTTCAAGGATTTTAATACACAATGTTACAGAATATTCTATATATTCACCAGCTAATTTTAATCTTTGTCAAAACAGTCAATCGTGCAATTCACGCCAAGATTGGCAGTGCGATGATCACTTGTTCGAGCTTCTTTTTCCAGTCCAATGTCGCGTGATTATGGCAACGAGATCATGTAACGAACTGCTTCTAATAAAATTTTTGTTTCGTTCTAATAACTAATAACTGAGTATTTAATATAATACTAACAGTTTTCACAGAAACAAACGTTTTCACTTCCTACAATATTATAATTTATTACAAAATTAATTGCTAATATAGCATTTAATTTTATTAATTTGAATAACGCCAAGAAATTATTATAATATCTTATAAACAGATGTTCATGGTAAAGAAATTGCATTCTACTAATGGATTAGAAACATTTACATGTTCGCAATTGTAATTTCGAAATATCTGTTTGCTCTGTCAACCTTGGATGCCAAACAATGTAGCAATCGTGTTGCTGTTCGTTAATCACTTACGGCGAATCGAATGTGTTTCGCTGTTCCACTCGTAAACAAACAAATTTAACTAATAATCTAGTCTCGACTGGACTCAGATAACTGTTGTATTATCTCAAAATTTACGCTTGTCTATGGTATGAGAACGGTGACAAATAAAACAGTAGATAACGTGCACCGCTTATCCATTGATCCTTGCATCTCGCTTATGAAATTGAGAAGTCAACGGATATCAACTTTATGGAGAGTAACATAACTCGGTATCGTAAAATAGCGTAATAATAACGTGAATTTCTATTATCAGCGGGTACACGATACAAGGTATCGATCTATAGTAACGTATAATTCAATTTCATTGACTGGAAGTTTGGAATTTATAGCCGGAATTTTTGCCGACGTTAGAAATATCTGATGCTAAATGGAGAAGCTGAGAGTTTCTCAGTTTAAATTTATACTCCCGTTAAATATTTCCGTGTTGGATATTCCTTACGATTTCAATATTGATGAACTTATGTTACGTAAATTTTCAGTTTTTAATAATAACAAGGGAAACATATAATTGAACTTTTTAAAGTGTACGAAGGCTTGTTCTAAATTTCAAATTAAACATGAAATGAAAATTTCAATGATCGTCGGAAAATGCGAATAGTATTCTCCTTGTTGAGTTGTATCGTTGCAATCAATTGCTTTATATCAATTATTAATTCTTATTTGTCAATATTCTTCAAAGATATAAAATTTTAATAAACTGTAATTTTTCTTCTCATAAACACAGAAAATTCGGTTTATATAGAGTTAAACTATGTATACTAATATTTTGTCACTCTACACTTTGCATCTGTAATTCTTTGAACACGTATCTTTTTTTTCTACAATTTTCTTTATCCCTGCATCATGATGCTATTACTGATACAAGTTAATCGATCAGTTGCAGTTTATTAGCCATCATTTTTAATTGACTTTGATACTTTAATCACTTCCTTAATTTTTCTATTGGATTCATTTTCGGTAAATTTGTCAGAATAAAACTTAAATTTTCTTTCAGCTAGTTAAACTGTCAAAATATAGTCAAATTGTCTACTCATACATTAAAAATTAAAAAAAAATATTTTACTATTATTTAAGTCATAATATCACTGAAAACTTAAAATATTTCATTTATTCATCTGTTCGTAATAATTTGACCACACACTGCAGATATTGAAAAATGTTAACGTATATGCTTTTACTACGAAATTCCAGACTGTCTTCTAATGATTTGTGATGACTCTTTCGGTTTGCTTTATATTCAATAAGTGTCTTGATACTTATGAACGAGAGTGTATATACCTGTCTGTACATATACTTCGTTGGACAGCCCGAGTTGCTTTTAATTACGCGTAGAATTATTTTTCTCTTTTAAGAAAACCAAGACAAAGGTCGTCCGTTTATACTTACAAACGTTTAATGTCCTACTCGCAATGAAACAGTCGCTTACGCATATACGTAAGCATACAGTACATATTCCCTTTTTAGTCTCCGATTATAAACGACGTTCACAGCGGTTATTAAAACATACTGTCGTAATGAGCTTCGTCCTTTTTACCTGTTTAATCTAAAGGTAGATGTTTAGCGAGTTAA
Organism: Anthophora plumipes; assembly: GCA_951804975.1. Lineage (NCBI taxonomy): Eukaryota > Metazoa > Arthropoda > Insecta > Hymenoptera > Apidae > Anthophora > Anthophora plumipes. Next base: position 9,084 of record CATORF010000725.1, read on the forward strand.
AAGTGCGCGTTTCACATTCGTCGTCCATACGTGCTTGTGTATGTAATTATAAAACCACCTGGCAACATTGTTTTCTTCATTATATCTCACTTACCAATTCCAGTGCTTCCTTTATGAAGGTTCGAAGGTTTTATTTCTGGAATAATTTGAGTATAGAAAGATTTAATAGATATTCTAAAAATTGATGAATACAACTTGGTGTTAAATTTTAATGGATAAATTCAAATGTTCCGGTTCTGTAATAAAGTCTCCGGTTAATATAATATGTTTCTACGCCCTTTTATAAGCACTATTAAGGGTAATTAAGTTTAGATCAGGTTTATAATACGGACGCGATTCTTTACTGTATTTGAGATTAAAATTTTCAATGCGCGTCTTAATGTTTTCTTCGTTAATTTCTCTTTCTTGTCAGAAAGGGTCCAACTCTTTCAAACGAAGGCAGAGGATTTGAAATTTCTTCCTGCATCTCAATAGCAACTGACGTATCATAAACCTTCGCAAAAGGCCGAAGTTCAAATCCATTGAAGTGAAGTGAACAGCAAGAAACCGATAGAAAGGCGGAATTCGCGTGTTAGAACAGAAACAAGTCACATTCATATAGAACAAATTCATGGGCATTACTTCATTCCGCAATAACTCGATCGGATTTAAATCCGTCCATTGCTAGATTTTTAATTCACTATTGTCCTCTAATCGTTTGAAATAATTCTGACATATTTTTCACTATGATCAAAGTCGTTATCTTGCATAAATATCTCATGTATTTCCCATACTGTGAAAGTTGGACCAAACGATTTGAATTCTTTTGAGAAGTTAAAAGGATTAGTTTAATAGATGATGTGTACAAAAAATTGTAAAAATGTTACGGTTGGTCGGAATCGCGAAGGAATTAGCGAAAGTCGTTCTTGAAACATTTTTTGCCTGAGCCCGTAATAAAAATTTTAAAAGTACGGTTTGTATATTTATGCCATTTATATGTACATGGTGAAAAATTCACTGAAATCGGTTAACGTTGCTATGAACCACAAACGGTTAAAAATGAAAACCAATGTTTTTTACGACTTTCGGGCTACAACTGCGATGAATCTAACAATTCTTCGTCACTTGTTCCTGCATCCATCGATTTCGATGAAATTGTCAACATATATGTAACTGAAATAAATCTACAAAACGTAGTTTTTAAATTTTCATTACAGTCTCAGATAAAGAAGTTATAAAAAGCGACCTTTATTATTTCTTTCACAATTCCGATCAATTGCAATTTCCTCAAAAAAATTTTGTACTCGTCATCTATTAAACTAATTCTTCCAACTCATCAAAAATGTTTTGTACTCGTCATCTAGTAAACTAATCCTTCCAACTCATCAAAAATACTCAAGTCCTTTGGTTCAATTTTAACCCTTTACCCTATAACAACGAGCTCGACTCGTAACACAGATTTTGGCAGAGATTCGACAAACACAGTTATATTAGTAACAAATGTTAATTTTAACTCTAACTTTTACAAAATTATTCTATTTTAAAATGCTTCTGTGACCCACTGTACACAGTACATTATCTGAACAATAATTGCACAACAATTGGATACACCAAATTTCTTTATTGTACCTTCTAATATTAAAAAAACGATGATTTAGAATTATCCAATTATCCAATTATTTCTCAAACAGGCAAGCTATCTAAAATTCGCCTCCTCATCCGAAAATATTGGTTCAAACGAATTTCACGAAATTTCGTTACGAACCACCCTCCAATATCGATCACATGTGCACACGTTGAACCGTTAATTTTGTACATTTCACATTTGTATTCCGGTTGTCCCGCTATTATTGATGACGCGCGAGCAACAGCTTCGAGCGTGAAGGAGGCAGGCTCGGCCGTTAAATAGCGGCGGGAATGAGAAATTTCGGTAACATTTCACGAGTACCATTCCGAACACGTTTTGCGCCCAGGGTGCAGTTGCTTCGAAGAACGCGTGGGATCATTTCTTACGTTGGGAACAAAGAAGAGCGAAGTAACTGGGTCGTTCGGTGAGGCACGATTGTTCAACGTCACCCGGCCTGCTTAAAGAATGCGCCTTTGTGTTTATCGTAATGTACTTTTCATTCGCTTTCCAACGACCCCGTTAGAATCTGCGTAACCACTGGTAATTCTGTAAACGTCACGAAATGCACTACGTTCTCCTCGTAGTTTTTTCTTCATCCTTTTTTCTTTGTTTTTTGAGGGATTTTTCTGTAACCAAAATCGAATTTTCTCACAGCATGAAACGCCTTGCAGGCGACTAATTGGAAAGTTTCCTTTGTTGTGTCCACTTTGTTCCTTTGATTTATTCATCGATTCGACGTTCGAAGTTTCTTGAGTAATTTCACATCAGCTAATTCGTTTTTTTTTCTATTTACTTCGTTAATTACACGGGGAAGTGTATGGTAGACACTTCCTCGTGTCCCAAGAACCATTTGACGATTATTGGAAGAATATTTTAGGTGTGACTTGCCTATTTGGTAAAGTGTTGCAGTTCTCTTACCAGCGATAATTGAAAGTGTTTTTATCTTTAAATATGTACGTACACTGTAGAGTATAATTACAGTACCGTTACAATTTTGAAGAGTTTTGGTGTTTCAACCCTTAACTGGTCACCTAAATTATTTTTTAACGCAACCAACAGTCATGTGCCCTCTATGAGACTGGTTATTTTTAATAACAAGTAAAAGAGCGATTTTCAGCTATTATTTCATCAGCAGACTTTCGTGTTTCAACAATTCTTACGTCATAAAAATAAGCAAAGAAAAGATTCATTCACGACATGTACTTTATGAATTCCGGAAAGATGTAACGATAGAAACTGCTGTAAAAAAACAATCAGGACGTTTACCATGACCGTGAATCAGTTCCTCGTATAGTAAAAGAATACTTTGCAAAATTGAAACATGGCGATTTTCAATTAAACGACAAGCCACGCTCTAGTCGAGTTTCTTTGATAAACGAAGACGTTGTGCTTAATTTATTGCAAACTAATCCTCAAATTTTAGCTGAAGGAGTTACAGTGAAATTTAATATCGACAAATCGATCAGAAGAAGATTGTACAAAGCAACGGAAATTATATAATTGACTAAGAAAGAAAATTTTACATGCCAAATTTGTTTGTATTTTGCACTGATCCAAGAGAATTCAGAAGAATAATATCCTTTATATTATAATTCAGTAGAATTAGACATCTCAGTTTTAATAATAAGACGAAAAGTACTTTTGTTACAACCTAATATTCTCATGAATGGTGTATCAAAAACTGTGAAGTATTGTGTTTTAACGTTATCCTTAACTACCGTGCCTTGTAGATTACCAAGTATCTCGCACGAGTTACACCTTGTCTTGGGACTCGACGATCCCTCGAAGTTTCTAAAGCTGTCTCACGATGCGATGGACAGCAAAAAAGTTGAATAATACACGTGCACGGTAATTTCATCGCTATTGTTGCAAACAACTTCTTGACGTTCGCTGCTTGGTTGATCTCGGCCGCGGGAAGTTCATTTTCCACGTCGTAAAGGAAGAAGATAAAGTAACTAGGTCGCAAACTCTATTCCTACACTGTTCTATCCTGTATCTTATTGTGTGAGAATGGCTTTGCTCTGCTGTTTCGCGGCGTTTGTCATTGTATTGCAATTGTTCTGTAATTAATTACTGGACAAATTTCGACCGTTTCGGTAGTCCTGTGATTTCGAAGCAATTTTTCGAGAGACTTATAAGAGAAATCTATTAAAATTCGATTTATACTAAATTCTTGACTTTTTATATAATATTTTTACTTTCTTATTCTTCTATTACTGCAATTTACAGTCTTATCCAGTTAATTCTTTGATATAGTAATTTTCATATAATCAATTCTTCGAGAAGCTTATAGCAGAAATCTATTTGAATTAAATTAATATTAAATTGTTGGCTTATTGTATAATTTTTTACTGTTTTATTCTTCCATTACGGCTATTAAATTTACAATTTTACTCAACTAATTCTTTGATATAATAATTTTTCGAAAAACTTATAGAAGAGATTTATTGGAACTAAATTAATATTAAATTGTTGACTTATTGTATAATTCTTTTTACTGTTTAATTCTTTAGTATAGTAATTTTTATATAAACAATTTTTCGGGAGACTTATGTGAGAGTTATATTAGACATAACTTAATATTAAATTTTTGGTTTAGTGTATAATCTTTTTACTGTTATATTCTCCTATTATAGCAATTTAAAATTTTACCTGATACGAACCAAATCAGGTGATTCAGTAAATAGGTACACGTTGGTATTTATTTTTTGGGCAAAAATTCACGTACGATCGAGGCACCATGTGCGGATATCTACATTATCATCCAAGGAACTGGTTTCTTTTGAAAGGTAACAAGAGAATACTCGAAGCGAGTCCCAAAACAAAACTTGTTAACATTTCTTTCAGTCTTTCTTTGACTCAGTTGCATACAATTAAACAGGCCTAACAAATCAACCCAATAACGAGAAAAGTGTGATAAACCGACTCTGGGTTTTTGCAATTTTACGACCTTCCATGAATTCCATGGAAAGAAATGACTTTACCAATAGCTCCTTGAACTGGTATTAATATACACTGTGATATTATATACATATATATAATATATAAAAAATTAAATTGGTTTTGAAATATCTCCTACAACACCACCTGCAAAAAAACATTGTTACAACACAAAACGTCTTGTTCTATACCAAACAACTTTTGGTAATACATTTTTTTCGTAATATCACTTTCTTATCAGATACTTTATCGTACTCAAATAAATCAGACATCTTGTATATACATATGTATGTATAAATACGAACTGTATGACTAAAAAGGGAACTTCGGTAATCCGAAAATTTCGATTTTTTTCTGCCACCTTGTTTTCTTCCTTTTTCATTTCTTCAGGATAAAAACACTCTGTTTCTACTTCTATTTTTATCATTTCCCGACTACAATCTCAAGAATCAATTCTCTTCTTCGCTGTACCTTCAACAACCACTTTCTCGAGTAACATATACGCTGGAAGTCTCCTTACTTGTTAAACTAATCTCCAATCTTATAGCAAAGAAGCTCGGAGGCGAGTCGTAAACGAGACCTTCGTCAAACACGACGAGTACATAGAAAGACGTAACTGGTTTTGGCTGGCCAACGAGTTTGTACTTTACATCGTGCGCGACATTCTTCCTTTTCCTGGGCGAACAATCGCAAACAACGAAATACGCTTTTTCCGAATGTTTATCCACGAGCAAAACCCCAGTGGTTAGAGGAAAGAGAGAGAGAAAGAGGGCTAAAGGTACCGGAAGAAAGAAATACACGAGGAATCCGTATCGTTCGGGGCAGATATTAAACTCGTCGCGTTATTACCGTGATGCAACGCGACGCAACATTTCACCGACATGAAACGGAACGCGCGATTCGCTCAAAAGGGGAGGGAGGACGAAAAAAAAAAGAAAGAAAACTAAAAAAGTGAAGGGAAAAGGTTCGAAAAACCTCTCTTTCTACGAGAAGAGATAGCGGAGGGAAAAAAAGAAAGCGACAACATAACGTGTAACGAAATATCAGTGTGCATAACCGTGAACCAAGGGGTTTAAACATTTTATTGTCTCTTCTCACACCCTCCTCGCTTTCTCGATCCAATTTTTAACGCAATAACTCCGACCAAAAACCACCGAACATGTTACAACCGGCCAGTCACAGTTATCCTCGCGTGAAGTAACATAACCGAACAAGAATTGACGGGTGTAACATCAGTTTGTCTGACAAAGATTGAAATTTAAGCCGCTACGAGGATCCTGTGTTCAATTACGCATGCTTATATGCATGAAACCCTTTTTGGTACGACGCGATGTAAAAATGCGCTTGTTAAAGCAACCGGTGAAAGAAAGAGCGAGAGAAAAATAGAAAAAGAAAGAGGAGAAACGAAGAAAACGTGGAAAAGGGAGAAGAGGATAGGAAAGAAGATAAAACCAAAAAAAAACAAAAAAACAGAAAAAGAACGACGGAGTGAACCGGTGGAAAAGAGAGTGAAAGAAAGAGAGGGATGGAGGACGTTACCGGCTGAAACATCGGAATGGAGGCTGCGTACCGCGGATTGCGAGCTTTTGTAGCGAGCACACAGAGCACGATACATTGTGAAACGGATTGGCTGGTCGGATCTGTCACGCGGTATCTCGACTGACAAGAAAGACGAAACAACCAATAAACTGTTTCTGAACCTTTTGTTGTGTACCGGCGGTCGTGTATCGTTGCTATTCGAATTGAAAATACCTCGTCAGCGTGAACTCGAATTGTTACGCCTGACTTGTTCTTCATCATCGCGCGATCAACGTCTCGTACAACCTCGCGAAATCTACGGTTGATCAAGTTCGATGCGAAACCGGAACTTCCGGTCGACCAGCGTCAATAGGAAACGAAAGCACTTCTTTTTTGGTTAATTTTATTTGTATAGTTGGTATCAAGAATGGGATAATTCAATTTGGATGGAATCTGTGATATTTTGTTAAGAACGTTTCTGTGTGTTTGTGTGTATATGTGTATCCAAGTGTTTTCATTGTTCGCTAATCTGTACACGTGAATGAAACTAGCTCGTATTGATACATTTAATAATCCGGTGATTGTTGGTACAGTATCAGATTATTAGGTTGATGATAATATACGAAATATCGTCTTTTTGAAATGATATTTTAGGTACATTTTGTTTTTTTGAAAAAGAATTTGTTTTACTAAAAACAATGCAATGTTTTGTACGTTTTTATCAACGATTAAATGTTTTCATTGTTCCAAATATATAAAAACTGTTAATTACTGAATTGAAAAATTTTTCGAATGCTGTTTGACAGTGTCTTCATTTCGGAATGATTTATTTGTTGAAAAATTGTTCAAATGTTTGAAGAGATGGCAATCTGTTGGAGATATTTTTACTGAATAAGGAAGGATGTGGCGAAATTTTCATATTCTTTTTGGTAGAATATTTTTAATAATTTTTTTTTAGACTTGATCATCAATTTTCCTATCTGGCTTTCCTTCTTTATACCCTTTTTTAAATAAAAAATCACCTGTTTTGAATTTTTCACATGAACGTTGAAATGCTTTAACATTTGCATGATTTTCTTCAAATACTGAATTCATAAATACAGCAGCCTTTATGGGAGTTCCTTTAAGTTTAAACTTGTATAAGAAAAAAAGAATTACACAAATATTCCGATTACTCTGAATTTATAATCTCGTAATATGAATTTTTTTTAGTATTCAGTATACATGTACTGTAGTAAATTGTCCATGATTATTGTATAAAAAGAATGTGCTATCAAAAATTTAATACGCGATATCAACCCGCCAATTTTAGCTGTTAAAAAAATGACATTTCATCTGCTCCAACCTAATAATTTTGGTGACAAATACATACAATTTTTAAAAATTTTTTATTTTAACTTCTTTCTGTTAGGTCAGGAATAAAAACAGCTATTAGCTTCGCCTCCTTGCACACCTGTGATTATTTTTCTTTTGTATCTTTTTTTCTCTGTATAACTTTACCTATTTTTTCTTATCATGCATGTAAAATAAAGATATAACAATACTACTACTGACCTAACAAAATCTAATCAAAAGGGGTGTGATTGAAAAAATCCATTTTCTTCATGAACAATAATCGTTAATTCGATAGTATTGAATTTCTTTACAATATCCTGATATTATAAACGCGTACCTTGTTAATGAATTTAAAAAAAAAAAGCAAATGATAAAGAATTTGAGTTGCATTGTAAACATCGTTGAATTCTTAATTTTTCGTTTAAAGCACGGTGTTAAAGATGTAGTCTGTAAAATATTTATGTGGTGATAAAATGTTTCACAGTATATCGTTTAGTATTGTTACGATACTATTTACGTTTGAAAGCTGATAGCCATTACTATCTGTTCTTCCATTCTTTCCTGCTCAATGCTCCAGTCTCTTGGCTTATTCTCTCTATAAGGGGTTTCTGTTTCTTTCTTTTCCTTTTTTTATATCCACTACCTTGATAAGCAAAAAGACAATCAAGGGAACCGTTTCAAGATAATTGCATTTTTAAATTGAAATACGCGACGTTTTCTCTCTTCTTCTTTCCATCCTATCCCGGCTCGTTACACAGTTGATATCTCTTCTTTCTGTAATTCACCGCTATCCAGACACGCGCTAGAATTATTATCGTGTTCATTAACTAGATTTTCTAGATTCGGACGGAGGCGTGTAGTATTTTTATATACTGTCGCGACAAGCGGATTTCGTTCCTCCCCCTATATTTTTTTTTTTTTTTACAGGATAACAAAGCTACGGGAAATAGGTACAAAATAAATTTCACGTTCGACAAGTAACGCAGCTATTGTACAATATATTTGTCATGTAGTACTTCGATTCGGATGAAATTGCACGATAAAATTTTATATGATCGAGCAAGTCATACTGTGTCGAACAAGTTCCCCCCCCCCCCTTTTTTTTTCTTTCTTTCTTTTTAACGTTCGGAAGTTCATGTTGAAAATGAAGTCACATGATGAAAATTGATAACTACATACGTTCGAAGTGTTGATTATGTACTTTGATACAATATGGTAATATGTGAACCGCTGAATCCATTGCATATTTTATCATCTCGAAATATATTCCAGCGTAATAATTTATTATAACTAGACCGCGGATTTTTATGCAAATTCATATGTTTGAGAATATATAGAGTTATAAAACTTACAGGCCTACGTGTTTCTATTCAACCCTTTACGCTCTGAGTTTGTTTTATTTTGAATCGGTTTATTAACTCCAGCAAAGTTTTGAAATGAAACTTCTGAAAATTAGAAGTTTCGTTTCGTAAGGAAAAAGATTATAAATATTCGTGCATTTATTTACTTTTATCTACTTTATTCATTTGCTTTGTTCCAATATGAACAAAATTTGAATACTGTTGCGGTACGTCTTATGAATGTCTCTGCAGTCGCGTCAGTGGAGTGCAAAGCATTAATAATATACAGACTATTTGAAAGTTGAAATTTTTTTTATTTAAAGTATCATCCATTACCATTATATATGAAGTAGAACATCATTGAAATGTGTACCACGAATACGTCTGCAGACGTCATCAATTCGATTATCGAAATTTTCAATGACTTTTCGATATCTAGCTGAAGTTAGTTCACGAATTGCAACTCAGATGTTGTTCTCTAGGTTATTAGTTATGTAGTTATTAGTTATTCTGGCTTATTAGCATAGACTCTACTTTATAAAAAAACTCCATAAAAAATATCTAACCGTATTTAAATTGCATGATCTTGGAGGTCAATTGAAGTCTGCAATTCGTGAAATTATATGTTGACAAAATTTCGATCGCAAAAACTGAATGCTTTCTCGAGTTGCGTTACGCGTATCACTCTCTTGCTGGGCATAAATATCATACAAATTAATATGATTCAATTCCGATCATAAAAAGTCACTCAATATTGTTTGGTATTGATCGGTATTCAGAGTAACAGCATTTATATGAGTGGTCGAAAATTCCTGACAAAGGATGCATAGGCAAAAGGTGGACAAACGAGTGTGGATGTAGAGATTTTTCATGAAAAACACAAAGATTTTCATCATCCCAGATACGACAACTTTACTTGTAAACGAATTGATCTATTGTAAACGAGCTTCATTGTTTAACAAAAATGCTTGAAAACAATGGATCTATTGTTCCTTGTACAATAATCGAATTAGTGAAATTACGAGTTGCAAATGGTCTCTTTCTTTCAATTCCTGGGTTAATTGAATTTTATACACGTGCAAATGCAAATCAACAGAGTTATAAAATATACCCAATTCTTGGGAATTTCTTTCACTTGCAACAGTAATGTTTTCATTTTCGCGTAGTTTTTGATCTTCTACTTTTTGGTTCATCAATTACACAACCAGTTTCTTCGAACTTTTTCCCTAATCTTTGAATTGAAGATTGATTTGGTCGATTATTTACACCAAAAGAATCACTAATTTTGCATTAGTTTTTTTCAAAGAACTCTCATTTTCATAATAAGTTTGAATAAGGTAAATGCATTGTTGAAATATATACCTGTCCATAGTTAAAATTGTGCTACCTTCTACTAAAAGAAAGAATTTATGTTATTCAAAAAAACGTGACACGTACATATTATACAGTTCTATAATCTAGGCGTCGCATTTGGATGACCGTATGGTAAAAAAGGCAGAATTTCGATAGAAACTTATTTCACCTATCAGGTATTATAAAAAGCACTATAATTTCTAATCTACATTACCACTAACCATCGTAAACTCTGCTAAAAATAATTAATCTCGTCAATATATACACAAAAATAAGAGAATCCTTCCTTTCAAATTCTATCCTTGACTATACCAGTGTTAAGCCTTGCGAACATTCGAGGAATAACACGATCCAGTTTGTTCGCTTTTCCGACGGATCGGGCCGGTGGTTAGCTTTAGTCGGTGCGGGAAGAGTTTGTTTCAACGACATCGGGAATAGTAGCACTCGCGGGAGAAAAGTGGACGTGTAAGAAGGGGGCCAGGCGAGAAAACGTTTGAAGAAGGGTCAGAGCTGATCGGCAGCAATACTCTCTTGGCAACGATGGCCACTGCGGTCAGATCCCCGTGGGAGACGTGGGATAGCACGTTATTCGCTTGCGACTCCTTATACCCGAGGACACGACTCGACCCTTGACCCACCCGCCTTCCTCTTCCTCTTTCTATCCTCTATCACTGCTTTTCTTACACGTCTCTCTCATCTGTTCTCTCTCGTTCTACTTTTCCCGTTGCTTCTCCTTACCGCTGCTTCTCTCGATTTCTCCGTCCCGAATGACTTTCTCTTTTTCCACCCATTTTTCCCCACCTACCATTTTTCCGTGGGCAACGTTCTTACTTCAGGTTTCTCTGTTTCACAGCTATCCCTTTTCACCCGGTTATACTACGACCATCCGTGGATGGTCATAAACGTTCCTCCGTTACGTTGCTCCACCCACAATGGTTCGCAGCGACAATTATTGGCCACGAACCGCGGTTAAAATAACAGACGATTCTTGCTGAGCACGTGCTCCTTGATGCTCGTTGACGTGAAGGGACAGAGGATCTCACTCGTTACCCACCACGACTTTCATCAACTTTTCGACGTATATACCTACGACCTGCATGTGCGAGCAAGAAATTTCGATTTATCGTTTGGTTAGGCTAACAATAAAAGGGAAGTTGGTATCTCTGTCTAATTGTTATATATATATATATATATAACTTTTGCGATGGTCTGCCAATAAGTTTTTACGTAGAACGAACAGAAAAATCGATCTGTGCAACGAAAAGTATGCATTTCTATTTAAAGAAATGTTGTGCGAATGTTAATTGCAAACGCACTGTTATATTTAAAAAAAAGAATCTGAGGACCTATAGATGTACTGCTCTTCGAGCCATTTATCTTCCTCCTTTAGTATCTTTTCGTAAAGGCATTAATAATGGAGTTATGACCTGAAATAATTGCGTGGACCACCCTATACAATTTCTGATAATATGTGAAATATGTAAGAATAAATAGTGTTGTAGTGTCTATTTTGCATGAATTTTTGCAAATAATTAATCTTGAAAATTTAAAAATTCGTTCGTAACTTTACTAAATTTATCAGTATATTATACAATTACTAATACAATTTAGTATCGTATCGTATCTAATCATACTATCAATCCTATTGTTTTCTGTTAAAACTACGATATAGTACACATTATCAATTGCAAAGAAGATTTGAATTTAAAAGCTGCCAGTAACTAATTGTAAGAATAAATAGGAACAAAAATTAAACTATCACACATGAAATATTATTGAAATTACTAATCTTGTGACAGTTTCCACAAAACGGGATAATTTTAAGCTTGATTAAGCAAATAGAGAATTATTAGCAAGGTTTCTTATTTCTTCAAACGTCGTACACACATATACGATTTTTGCTGATGTTCCTTGACGTATAGGGGCGGAGATCACTCGTTACAGGGACTTTCATCAACTTTTCGACTTTTTCACGGCTGGTTCAGGCCTCTAGGGAGACGAAAAGTTTCGGGGAATAAAGAAGTTTCGACGAAAGGGAACGCGACCACCCCGTTGCTAACAGCTACGTAATTGCGGATGTGATGAAACTGCGAACAGACTCGTTATGGTTTTCGCTTGCGGTATTGAAAGCTCTGTTCGTCGAAAATTGACCAGAGATGTGATTATGCGTTGTTAGAAAGTATTTGGGAAAAATCTGACATGATTAAGGACAACGAACGATGATATTACGGCAAGATATCTTATTTTTTCTGACAGTTTTATGAGATTAGTGAGGATAACCTGTATTAATCAACTGTTTCTTGCTAAATCTTGTTAGTTTCTTGATAATTATATATTAATACTTAATTTAGTTATCAATAAATATTACGGAGTATCATACGAAGTATTAATAGAATATTATAAAAATTGATAAGTATTAATAAATAATTATTAATATATTTGAATTGTTTGTACACGCAGTCGTGCTGCACCTTTAATTGCAATATATAATACTTCGAATAAAACAAACAACTTGAAAAAATTCTAAATATTTTGTGTTGTATTATTAACCTTTCGTAATACAGACGATAAAAGCATTCAAATTTTATTCATATTGAAATAAAGCAAATTAATGAACTAGATAAAACTAAATAAATTCGCGAATGTGCATAATTTTTTTTCATTTCAGAACAAAATTTCCGATTTTTGAAAGTTTCATTGCAAAACTATGCTGGAGTTATTAATCAATCATACAAAAAAAATAAAAAAAAATACTCGAAGCGTAAAAGGTTGAAAAGAAACATATACATATGTAAGCGTGTAAGTTAATGACTCTGTACATTCGTACATACTTGTGATCCACAGTTCTCGATCATTTAATCTTTACACCAGGTTTCACAACTGTCTACAGAATTCTCTCGACTCCACGCAGCGGTATCGAGTAAAAGAGAGAGGGAAGCTGTGTAACCGTGGATGATCGCGGATAATAAGTCGATACTCGTAACGCGATTATACGGCAAAACGAAACACGAGAGCTGCTCCCTTCCAGGCAGTCAAAAAGTATTGACCTCTGTATTTTCTCAGCAAACGTTCGGTCGGCTATTTGCCCCGGTATGAAAGTACGAGGAATCAATTTTTGCAATCGGCGGGAACGCTCTCCCGTTTGCTTTTCTTCCGCTCGAAGCGTTTCAAAATATTTCCCGACGACACTCGTGCGCGGGTAATATTTATTCAATTTATTCCACGCTCTCGCGAAACATCCTCCGTCCATCCTTTCCGCTTCTTAATGCGATTTCTATCGAAGAGGGTGAAGTACAGAGTGTGTATGTGTATATGAAGGAGAGAGAGAGAAAGAGAGAGAGAGAGAGAAGTATTTGCTAAAATAACCACGAACACGCTGGTCCTACTTCATCAACGCGTGGAAGTTAATTGCTGCCTGTTCTCCACGCTATTGACCATTTAGTAATGTTTCACAGCGGCTTAATGAAACCTGATAGATTCCCCCTAATATTTCGTTCAGTTCAATTTCGACTCGGTCTCCCGTTCCACGTTTCCAACTGAAAAGGCCAACGTTTGTTTCCGGTGAGATCGAACACGATGGAATTGAACTATAATCATTCTTTGCATTCTTCCTTGCAATCATTCGTGAGACGAATTATGGTGTTTCAAATAGAATGTTTTAAGATTCTTTCCACGATACCGAGATGTGATTTTTTTTTCTTTTTATTTTCTAGATATGTAACTTCGTTAAATTATTCAAAAGAATGTTTACCTACTAAATTTTAACATTTAACACCATTTTTTTTTAACGCCATATCTCGAAAGCTTAATGTCCATTTTCTTTTGTGCAGTAGTGGTGTAAGTATATCTTCATTAATTTCTCTTTGGATGATAGAATATGTGGAAATCAGGCACTCGAATGATATGACCGCTATATGCAAGGAATAAATGTAAATTAGAAAAATATTGAATAAAATGGTTATGTCTTTATTTTCGAGTTGAAATCGCACTATTATCTAAACACTTTACTGATTGACTCATTCTATTCAATAGCGGCTTGGTTTTGCTATCGCGCTTATTCTTATAGCTCTGAAAATTTGTAATCAAAATTTGTGAAAGGACTTACTATGCTTCAATTAATTAACATTCGATCAATATACTTCTTGTCGCTAAAGTGTGAAGGTGTAACTTTGCAATGGCTTAAGAGAGATATAACATTCTTTAATATTGTGTCAAATTTACAACTGCTGCGAAGAACTGAACAAATTCCAGACACGTCTCTGGAAAACGCAATAAACATAATAAGGACAACAAAACTATAATTATAAATATAATATTAATATAATTGTCATTTTAATTATTGAATAGTATGTGAATTGAGTTTCGTGAACGAACATCTTGTACGAAGATTCACAGACTCAGGTTTGAAATAAATTTTCATTCAGTCTTTAAATTCAAGTTGAAAAATTTCTTTTGCGTTAGTTTCCTCAGGTAAGATTTAATACGAGCATTTTATATTAAGCAAATATAAAGTACAGTTAAGATTTAGTGAATAATTTCCAATAGCGTAATGTGTAGCTATATTAAATGTTTTAAAGGATAGTTAGTTATTAAAATGTAATTCAGATTTTTTGAAATGGAAGAAGAAGGAAGAAACTGTTTAAAAGGATGAGATTAAATGTTCCGCGTTGCCTTTCAACTGTTTTCACGAAGTTTATCAATTAGAACTGATCGAAACTGCGGCTGACGACAAACTTTCCTCTGCGAGAAGACATAATTGCTGGATATGCAAAACTATTTAATTATATTCAACAACTATTTTACATCGCAGAAAACGCGAGAACTGCTGCTCCGCTCTCGACGTCTCCCGCTGGAATATCGAAGAGTGTGATTATGTACCTTCGCATTCAAATATTAATTGAAATCGTTTCTAGACAAAATTGGTATGCTTATTATCGTTGGAAAAAAAGGGGAAACCAAATTAACATCCACGCGTTAAAATGTATGTAAAATATATTTAAAAGACTGAATAGTATCGGTAGTATTCTCTATTTCTGCAAAATCATCTGGAACAATATTCTTTCAAGTAATAGAATTTGAAACATTCAATAAAACAGGTATTAAAAAAAATACCACTTTTTCTTAACGTAAGAAATAATGTCAATTTTTAACGGCTCAAGCAAGATTTATATTGAAATACCAAGATTGCGGATTTTTATGCAAATTCATATTTTTAAGAATATATTAAAAAAAGTGGAACTTTGCTAGAAAATTATTTGACCTACCAGGTATTATGAAAAACACTATCATTTAGATATTTTATACACTTTTGAAACGCATAAAAATAAGCAATCGGTAAATAAGATATCGCATCTTCGCGAGAAAACTGTCGCAAGTCGAAAACATAAAATTTTTTAGGAGAGTTAAGAAAAAATTATTTAATTACATCATTAAGAAACATACATATATCCGTATTACCAGTATATCGCGTCAATATATCACATTACGTCAATATATCATATAACATTGAAGTATCATACTTTATTTTCCGACATTTCTTCTGATTGGCAAACTATGTATGTTAAAAGATATTCCAAGCAATAAAACGAAAATGAAAAATGTAATTTATGACATTTTTCTCGGGAAAGTATGACATGTATAAGAATCAACTTATTTCGATGATCACTTATCGAAAAGGAAAATATTATATATTGTCACAAGTGAATTCAGTAAGTAGTAAATTCGATTTTCTTAAATTTTATTCGATTTTCTTAAATTTTGTATATAAGTTGTTTGCACTATATCAAGTTGCCTCAACTTTCCCAATTAAAAATGTAGTCCAAAGAGAATATGATAAAAGTGCTTAACTCTTTCATTACCGCAGTAATAAGCAGATGTTTGATACTTATTGTTAGTCACAAAATTGTCAAATTGTTTTCGAAAATGTAAAGTTTGTTTCGTTAAATTAAAATAGAATTGTACAATTCTTACTCAGAAAATTGTCAAATCGTTTTTACAAGTTTCAAAATTTTTAATTTGTTTCGTTAAGCTAAAATGGAATTGCGCAATTCTTGATCACAAAATTGTCCAATTTTTTTTCAAAAGTTCAAAAATTTAAAGTTTGTTTCGTTAAATTAAAATGAAATTACGCAATTCTTGATCGCAAAGTTGTCAAATTGTTTTCGAAAGTGTAAAGTTTGTTTCGTTAAATTAAAGTAGAATTGCACAATTCTTACTCGGAAAATTATCAAATCGTTTTTAAAAGTTTCAAAATTTTTAATCTGTTTCGTTAAATTAAAATGGAATTATGCAACTTTTAATCGCAAAATTGTTTTCAAAATTTTCCAAATCTAACCTTTCTTTCGTTAAATAAAAAGGAAATTACACAATTGTTACTCGTAAAATTGTCAAATTATTTTCGAAAGTTTAAAGTTTATTTCCTTAAAGTAAAAAACAAACGTTTAAAAATTTTTACTTTGTTTCGTCACATTAACACGAAATTCCTAGTTATAAAATTGTGAAATTACTTTCAAAAATTTAATGTTTGTTTCATTCAATTAAAATGAAACCGCGCAAAAGATAAAATTAAGATGTAACAGAAGAGTGTGAGTACATTTCTAAAGCGCTTATAAGTGCCAATAGCATCGAAAAGATTAAACGATATTTTACAATTTTGCACATGCACTTAAATACTGTAATAATAAATCTGTTCTATTGCATTTCTTTTCTCTGTCGTGGAATATAGTTCATGTAAACGGTATGTGAACCAATGACTTTAAGCGCTGCACTATTGTCTCGAAAATGAAGAAGGACAGCGAGACGCTCCAGGGAGGATGGAATTCTTCGTACAACTCAAATTAGTGTTTGAATACGACGAATGGTCATTGAAATTACTGGAATGTCCGTTTACTCTCCAGAGGACATTCGCTCGACGAACATGGTCCACGGGGGAATCAATCTTGACAGCGGAAATTCGACGAAAAACAAATTGCTTTACCTACAGCGTGGAACAGATATTTCAACCACACACGTTTTATTTCACGCGTGAACCAAAAGTTTTTTTCCTCTTTTCCTTTTCTTTCTTGACGTCTACTCGAAATTTATTTAATCAAGTTGTACGTAAACGTCTTTACACTACTACCTTTTTTTTTTTCAAATTATTCTAATAATCATCTCGTTCTTTGAATCATTGTATTTTACTGCTATACAGTATATCGATAATTAAACATTCTTATTAATGCACTGTGCAATTAATTGCATAGTTCGTCATCGTTTATGTTGCATTTTGAGAGTATAGTTTTGAATAGTTATTACGACTATTCGTAAAAATTCTTAAAATATTTGTCAAAATTTTTATTAGATTTACCAGTCCTAATTTTTTAAATAAAGCAAAATGTAACTTTTTAAAGAATGTTTTAAAGTTAAATAGAATAAAGTTGAATATTAATGACGACTACACGTCGAATTTGTTAAAGTTCTTTTTTTGTCAAAATTTTTACAACACAAGATGTAATATCTTTAAGAGAAAGTCAAATATGTAGAGTAATGTTGAATATTTATTACAGTTACTCGAAGAGGTTATTAAAATTCTTTTCTATCGAAATTTTTATTAGATCTATTGGTCCCAATCTTTTACAAAAAACAAGGTTTAATATTTCTAAGAGAAAAAAAGTTAAATTAACGCCATATTTTATATGACACGAGATGAACGGTTACATGGAAACATCGTTGAAATTTTTAACTAGATTAGAGGACTTTTTTATTTGTCAGTATATTTACGTTCTAATACATGAGAGCATCTCGAAATAAACGACGATTTGCTCGTTTAATAATTTTCCAGAACAAATGGCCGGTTGAACGGTCCTCATAAACGCATGCGTGCCTATGACGGATATTAAAATCGGTAAAAGAGCATCCTTGAGAGTCGCGTGAAAAACTCATTAAAATCATTGTCACCCAGTTAAATCAAATAATAAGTGTTTCGAACCGTCAGCCGGATCAACGTTCGTTCGAATTAATTTTAATTACAATTTGCTCGTAATACTGCCTTATCGATATTCATTATTTAAAGACATATTAATTGTCATGGGTCACACTTAATAGAACTCCACGTTATTAATTTCAGGATTAATTTCTCATTGGCATAAAATGCATATTATCGGGCAAACACCGGTTGTATCATTGGCGGAACGCCAATGAATCAAACTGGCCAAACGTTCGAAATATTCTTGAAAATTTTTTGAAAAATTTTAGTACCCTTTTTTCAAGAAATACTAACAATAAGTGCTGTGATATAGTCAGATTGAATAAACAACTTTGGAATATTAATTTAAAAAATAAATGTGTTAAAATTTGTCTAGATTTAGGGTAGATTAGATTAATTTCGTGGTGTTATTAGTTAAAACTAGAGAATTTCGAATAAGATGTTGGAGTACTTAAGTAATACTTTAATGTAAATACTCAATACCTTTTCAGCTCCTCGTCCGAATTGTTTAAGCATTAAAATTTTTCCAACTTTTAGAATTTTGAGCGATTTTTTTTACTGCATTCGAGTGATATGTGCATTCAAAGAGAGCACTGAAATTAAACACACATAATCCACAAGAGAATTTAAAAATCGATTCTCATTTTCTCATGCAAAGTATGAAAAGAAATTTTGGGATATATTTTTATTGGATGTATAAAAATCTTTATTAATATTGTAAAATTACATATTATAAATACATCTCATCCTCTCTAAATATTTCCAAATTTTCTATTTAACATATATAATTCTGATTATTAATTGCAAATAAAAGTTCGCTACTTTGATTTGGTGACCTACAAAAAAAAATGACTTAAAACTGAAATATTTTGTACTCCTTAGTCCACTTACAGAATTTGCACTTATTTGTTCAGAAAACGGCAAAATTTGATTAACAATATTTTATTACACCCATTCAAAAATTATTGAAATTGGTGCCTTCGTGTAAACTTTGCAACCAGTTTTCAAACCGAGTTTTCTCAAAAACAGCCTGGAATAAAACAGTGTGTATTCTAAAAATTCTTAAACAATTTCTTTAAAAAATTGTTCTCCATATTTATTATGTAAATGTGTAGTTTTGCGCAAGTAATCTCATCCTTTCCACTTGTACAATACTTTCAGTCTCACCCTATATAGTTGATAATATACCAAATGATATCCGAAAATCTGTCAAAAACACGATTGCGTTAGAACCAAAAAATTTTGATTACATTGGAATCGGCAGGTTATCCAAAATATAGAGAAAAGTCATGCAGATTATTCGATTTCTTTTTTTTTTTTTTTGAAATAAAGATCGAAAATTCATCAAAAAAAGTAGCGATCTCGTTGCAACATCAAACACATTCAAACGTACACCGATAATCTCTGAAATTCTTCATGTCACCTATGCGCTATACAAGTTTTGAAGGATTAAAAGTTTATATGGATCGTTTCGTGCACCCGTTGTATTACACCTGTGAATTTTCAAAAACACGTGTAAATTCACGGATGGAGAAATAACAGGGACATTTTGCGTGTTATGTGTCTACGCATACATCATAAGGTAAGAAAAGTGGCGGTTTCAGGAATAAGTCTAGAATATTCAATGTTGTGTCCAAGCGTAAGAATTCACTCGTGCACGCTTCGCGTTCTGTATATATATATACATATGTATACGTACATATGTACGTACTCGAGTATATCTGTATATGTATATACATGCTGGTATACATGTGTGTGAATGAGCCTGTGTGCAACCAGGCGTTAATATTCATATTACCGTGTATACAAGTACCCACCTGCGCCTGCTGCGAATCCGTGTTGCTGTAATAATTCCCGGCAGAGCCTGCAATTACCACAGTAAATATATAATTCCAGATTACGAGCTACTCTTACGGATTGTTGGGACGACTTCACCCCGAGCTTTACTGGACAGTTATGATTTAAGTATTTAGGATAATATCGTCAATTGAGGTTGCTGATCGCGTAATGAAACATCAATAGATGAATACTTTGCAGAAAAATTGCGGATTTATTGTTCCGTCTGTTTTAGTTATTTAATAAAGTACCAACATCGTCATTTCGTTTACTTTTTTTTCTCTTTTACACAATAATTTTATTTTCTTGACCTTTCCTTTTAATTTCTATCTTTCATCGGTTGATTTAAATACTATAAAATAAAGGGGTTTAGAAACTTTTGTACATTAAAAAAATTTCGTATGCGGTACTATTAGAACAATTTGGGAAACTATTTGAGCAATTGCAAAATGATATCTACTAGATTAAATGTAAAATATAGAAAAAAAGAATTCTTCAATTTTTGAGTTTTTGAATCTTTGAATCTTCGAATTTTTGTATTTTAGAATTTTTGAATCTTCGTATTTTTAAATTTTCGATTTAAAAAATTTTAAACTTCTGAATGTTTGAATTTTCAAATTTTCGAATTTTTGAAAATTTCAAATTTTGAATGTTTAAACTCTTGATCGTTTGAACTTTTGAATTTTTAAATTTTCATATCTTTCAATTTTTGAATTTTCACATTTTTTAACTTCTGAATGTTTGAATTTTCAAATTTTCGAATTTCTGAACATTTGAATTTTTGAATTTTTGAATTTTCCAGCTTCTGAATTTTTAAATCTTTGGTTCTTTAAATTATTGAATTTTCAAATTTTTGAGTAGACCAACTGGTTCCTCCGCGAGAATTTAATAGGCTACCAAACAAAGGTCAGCGGATAATAATTCATAAGGTTTTGAGTGCCTTAAGTAGATGCAGCTAATCCCTTATTATACTGTGCAATGAAAATTATGAATCTCTTCAAACTTGCACTTATATATCACACGTATCACACGCTTAACAATGATTATCCTTACGGCAACAAATCGTCTAAAAGCGAGGACAGGACAAATAGCCACGAAACAAACATCCCGACAGAACTCATCCACGAAACTGTAATCCATTCTACGTGGCATGGCATCGCCTTCGAATTTATCAAAATCAAAGGAGACAGAACAGCAGGAACGCTTCTTCGGCTCGAAATCCTAGCGTACCAGTCGAAAGCTTGGCAGAACCACAGAAAAAGATACATTAATCAAGGAAACAATTACACCTTACACTGGTTTCCATTGTACAGAATTAATAATGTTCCTGGCAACGTGACTGGAAAATACAGGTGACTGGAAATAAGCTAGACGCAAAAAAGGTTTCAATACAAGATGCAAATTTGAGACTGAATTAAAATTTTTCTTGAAAAAATCATGAAAAATACCGATACATAAATTATTCTGAAATTAAGTGACAGTTTGAGAACCAATTATAAATATTAAAAGTTTGCTAATATTTTCATTGCAAATTTTAAAATTGAGTTGTATTATTCTTTGCATCAATTACTTTCTTTAATGATGATAGTTATTGACAGTCCTGGTTTCAATCATATACTGTAACAAATGTCTGTTATTAACATAAAAACATATTGCACTAATTAATTCTGTATGTCAGGTAAATGAAGTTGATTAAAAAACTGTAGAAACTGTTGCAAATTCCTAACAATTAACATGGCAGTGTTGACAATCCTTGTTTTAACTATATACTCTAATAAATTACTAACATTATAACAAATGTTTCTGATGAAAAGTATTGTATCAATTCAAATTGCTAAATAAATGAATTGAGTTAGAAAGCGATGGAAACTTTTGCAAACTCCTAATGATTGAAATATTTAGATTTAATTTGAAATATTTCCTTGAAAAATTCGTATTGCTCAAAATAGCACCTTTTTCACATATTTTTACTATTTTATGCATTGATTAAACTACATATACGAGATCGTTGCACATGAAATAGCAGATTCACAAACGAAACTTGAAGCTCCGGTAACGTAGTCAAAATTAAACTTGTTTAATCAGAATAGATTCCAACATATCAGTTTCCTTCACATTTTTCATAAACAACTGAACATTAAACTTCTATCGTAGATGTAAATTAATTTCCCATAAACAAAATAACCTACAACTGGTAGGAAAATCAGTTACGAAAAGAAAAATGAAGACTACGTATAAAACACAATTATCTTTACTTACTCGACGATATTTTACAGAAGAAATAAACCTGTTGGAAAATGTATGGTATTTGTTTCAGTATATATACCATAGCAGTAAAAAATATCAAATCAGAGCGTTTAAGTAGCTTTCAGAAAAATCTTACACAACGAGCTTTGAGGCTCTGAAAACTTTTTGAAAGCGACGAAGTTGGTTTCCTTAAGATCCCACGAGCGAAGCCTGAGTTTCACGTTGGCATGGAAGAAAGAGCCTCTTGCGACGCGGCGTCGTTTCTTCTTCTTGACCGTTGTTCCCCCTTGCACGACTCGACGGCTTAGTCGGATAATCGTGTTAACAATTACGTGCCAGTTCTACTGCGAGTTATCTAAATTGATTGCAAGAGTAATTGCATTCACAGCCGAGGTTCCGCTGCATGAAATTAAAGTACCACCATTTTAACGTACACGCGGTACACCTTTCTCTGATATTTACACCAGCGCGTTTGGGGATTTCGCCAGATTTACTCCTTCCACCACGGTCGATCCCCTGGTGAACGTTCTGTGATACCCGGTTTCCCTCAATTCCTCGAAACTGAGACCATGGTATTGGAGTAATACTCAAATCGAAACAATTAACGGTCGACATTTCATAGAAAGCAGAACTTTTTTTTTATTACGAATTTTATGTCGTATTATCATTAACGACGATTAGGTCCAGATTTCTTTGTTTTTATCCGATTACATGTTACACGGTCATTATACGGTCACTATAACTGAAACGCTTATTAAGGTTATTATCTGCTACGATCATTATTCGAGACACTTGGAATTTTCGCGTGCGTCAATTCAAGGGTACGCTCGTTACCTGGGAGTGACAAATAGCCTAGGGGTGAAAATTTTTGTCCAGTCTCCCACTTATCATTTTAACCAATAGGTTATGCTAGCCACCCTTCCCAACCACAATCGGAAAATTAACTTGCACCTATCCGAATACCTCACCACCGCGATGCGTTTTTGCTCTGAAGTGTCTATCTTTTTAACGTGTAGAATAGCGAGCCTTGAATATTGAATAAATAGTAGACTAGTAACAGTACATCGAGTAACTCAAAAACTTATACAGTCCATTTATTTAAATGGACAAAGTTCGCACAAAGTTAATTGGGCATGCGAAATTATAATTGCACTATTATACGTAATAGATAAAACATACGCAATATCAATTACTATTGAGATGCAGGAAGAAACTCCAAATCCTCTGTCTCTGTTAGGAGTTTTGGTGTTCCTGACAATAAGGAGAAATTAATGAAGGAAACATTAAGGCGTGTATTGAAAATTTTAATCTCAAAGATAGCGAAGAATCACGTCCGTATCGTAAACCTGGTCGAACTTAATTATCCTTAACAGGGTTAATGTTGAAGGTAGTAAACGTACTTGGTCTAATACTTCAAAAATGATTAAGAACAGGGAAATTGTGTGTATCGACGATTTTTCTATTTTTCAACGTCCAATTTGTAAACGTCGCTTGTGAAAATTTCGCGCAGTAGGCAATGTATTAAAAATCTCGCGTCTCCACGACGCTGCCGGAGAATTACAATAGGATTTACAATGTCACCGACAGTTTTTTATGTGCCGACAAAACCACCATACATCCTTAAATAGTTTTAGTTGGAAATGTTTGATGAAAAAGAAATATAATAATCTGAAGAAGAAATTTATGATAAGTATCAAAATTTTATTCACTTCTGTGAATAGCTGGATATAGTATTTACCATGTGAAAGTGAATTTAGATTAAGTACGATTTAAAAAAAAGAAAAAAGAGAAAGAAGGAAGAAGTTGGAAATGTGAATGTTTTAAAATTATTCAAATATTCGTCGTCTTTCAAAGACTATTTAAATAATAGAAACACCGGAGGGACGAAATTGCCAAGCAAACTGCCACGATGCATTAAGAACCGAGAATAAGAGAATGTCCGAGAGAAAATACTTGCAATTAGAGTTAATGGTCCATGTCTCGCCTAAGCTTATGTAATTGTAATTGCTAATTACCGTAATCCTGCGTGGTTGTCTCTTTTACTATAAATCTTTTCGTACCGCACACATTAATCGTTCTTTATAAATTTTATGTTTAACCGTTGTCGTATTCATCAAACCGTAGAAACTTTTATTTAACGTCCTAAAGTAATGTGAACCTTTTGTAAATATTTTAATGAATATTGAATATCACCCACATCATGTATATACATTGTAGATTTTTGAATCTTTTTTCAATTATCTTTATATAATTCACAGGATTTCGTTCAATCTTATTCTATCATATCTCGTTTAACCCTTTGATTACTGTTGGCGCCTATAGGCGTTTTAGAAATTTGGTTCGTACACTTTTATCTCCCTTTCACCAGAATTTTATTCTCTCCGCTCTTCTATTCTAATTTAACGAATATTACATTTTCACGAATTTGAGAATTATTCATCTTTAAACTTTCGAAACTCATTTGACAAATTTCCCGGTTGAAAGTCGAATATCTATCTTTCTCTTGAAATCTGTCACAGCGAAATGGTTAACTATACCTCCTTTCTATTATTTTCTTAACAACCTAAGTGACATTTATGGAGTTAAGTATTCTACTCTATATTTATGTATAATATATTATATACAAATAAGTATATTGAATAGAATATATAAATACAAAATATTATAAATAAATACGTGATCAAATATTTGAGAGTGATACTGCATACATGTTTTTTGGTAAATTTTATTATTCATGTTACTATTACTGAATTTTGTATTGGAAATTTTCATAACAGTCGCTAACAAAAGTATAATATATAAATATAAAGTATAAGAGTTGACTATAATATATAAGTATTTTATATTTTATAGTTATATTACTATTACTAAATCTCATATTGGGAATTTTAATATCAGTCGCCAAGTATAATACTTAATTATAATATATAAATATTTTGTACTTTATATTTATATATTATACTCAGCGGCTGATATTTAAATCCTCAGTATAAAATTTAAGAATAACGTCATAAATAAGAAGATTTACCAAAAAAAAAACACACATGCAGTATATTCACAAGTATTTGCCTACAAATATATTCACAATGTTCCTATTCCATAAATTTCCCGTGAACGTGCCACTCATCTAACTCGTTATCATAAAGAAGACCAACCTTTTAAAAAAAAAAAAATGTGTCAAGACCAAACATTAAAAGGAAAAGTATGACACGTAAGATAAACGAAACTGAATAAACAGCAATAAAAAGGAAAGAGAAAAATAGATGTCCAAGTACTTATGAGCGATGGCGTATGCTCAACTACCCCAAACACATTTACCACACAAAATTCACCAGTTTGAAATTACCCGTCCGCCATTGCTTACCATTACACCTACGGCGTGTAAGTACGCACGCGTGCATGCAAGTTGTTCGAGGATCAACACGACCAGAATCGTATGTGATAACGTAACGACCTCGCGTTTCTCCACATTTCCAATTTCAAGTAGCTACGTTCCCTTCGACGGAACCATTCTCCTCCGGCAAGCAGAGTGTGCATTACTAACAGACAGACAAGCAGCTCCTGTTGAAAAGAGAAACGAGCATCGAACAAGAACCTGGCCACGAACAGAAACTCTCGCAGAAAGCTCGAAAGAGTAAAAGAGACAGAGTGAAAGAACAAAGGAGAAAGAGAAAGAGAGATAGAGAGAGAGTACGATAAGGAAGAGATAGCGTGTAAGATATTCTGAGCGAGCTACGAGCCTGAGCTAGTTCCTTATCCGCACCACGCGGCTGGATGAGAAAGAAATCTTTAAAGCGCACTTTGATTCATAGGTGGCCGCCTCGCCACTGAGGGACAGAACGTGACCCAGCATTAAGTGCTCTATAAAATATTGCGCTCATGTAAATATCCTCGTAAAATTCAGTCGGCAATGTTGCCGTGTCTCACGCCATGCTACACCATCCTCTCGTCACGCCATGCAGCGCATGTCATACTAACCGAGTGATATCGTTGATAACCGAGTATCGATGTGAATCGTGATTCGATACCCTACTTCTTTTTCCCCTTTCTCAACATCGCGTACGTATACATAAACACGTATAAATGGCTATCTTTGTTTTTTCGATTGATTATCTGTGATCGTGTTCAACGATAAATATGTAGGTTATTGTTTGAAGGTGTTTGATGACTTGATTAACCCTTTTGCTATGATTCCTCGCTGTTGAAAAATAATTATATAGGATACGATTGATAAGGGATATCTGTATTACACAGTTGTGCTCATATCACTCTTATCATTGAATAATTTAATTTAAACTGTTAATTTGAGAAGACAAGTTTACTCGTCGTTGATTCATAAATACTTAATACATAATAATTTATGTATTGAGGGATTATTAATTTTTTATTGCATTGCTGTGCCTATATTAATCCTTCGAGTGCGGAGTACTTCCAAATTAAACACTTTATGGACGGAATACTTTTTCTAACCGTGTAATTCAAATATCTGTCGTATATTCGCGTCGGTTTGCGGTGTGTTGCAAACTTAAATCACTATGGAGTACTTTATCTCGAACTTTATGGTATACAAAAAATTTGGTTGATCGTTCAGTGCACGGACTGATTGAATACTTGATTGTTTCTTAGTTGGAATAAGTCTTAGTTCGGAATAAGACTGATTGGAAATTTGGAAGAGGGCATACATCTCAGTTACTGAAAACGAAGTTAAATTTGGGAGATGAAAAAATGGGAGAATATAAAAATTCGATTATTGGTCGTAGGATGTTTCTTAAAGATTGTGATAGAAGGATGAGATGACTGCGTTTTGGGAAATTCCGGAACAAAAAAGGAGATTAGACATGAAAGAAGGAAAGTACTACTTCAATAATTAGGAAATTGGAACAATAGATGGTAAAACGGACTTTTGAAAGTGTCGTTCGTTTATTAGTTTGCCAAAGGTATGCGTTTGTAACCGTCCCGGTTAATCCTATGGGTCGCAGATCCTTCAGGCCCGTTTTACAACTTTTTTGAAAATATTAAAATAAAGAAGAAAAAGAAAGATCCCGATTAACAAGAAGTACTTAACTTCTAAAGTACTTAACGGAACAAGAAATTCTGTTATAACCGGAGTGTAAGTAATTTTTGACTCACCTGTATAGATCACGCAATATCTAAATATTAATATATCGCGACTACTGTAAAAAGGAATTGTCGTCATTTTTCCGTTCACCGCCTCTCCTACCATTTCACGAGAACACAGGACACACCACGTTCGAGCCGATGAAATAAATTTTTAGTTCGCGTCCCGAAGCTTCAGGCGAGGGTTGTACCGCGAGCGAGAAACTCGCATCTCGAGTTTTCAACTTTCAACTGCTCGCTGCCTGTATATCGCATGTAGCGAATTTGTAGCTGGTAACGTTCAACACGAGACGTGGCTGCATACCTCACGGGATCTTCACGGCCAATCAAAAACTTTCTGGATCCATTGAAATTTTCATTAGAAACTTTTGACAAGAACCGATGTCTATGGCGCCACGCGGCCTAACCAGCGTTTTTCACGCTGGCTTCGCCTGTTTCTCACGTGTCCAGCTTCGAGTAGGTAATCTATTCCATTTGACGAGATGAATACAGCGATAGAAGGTTCGGTGGTTTTTTTGATCGAGACTGGACCAGATGTAATTTAAAATCAAATTTATTTTATAAACTATGTCTTTTTCGACAAAGACTGGAAGTTTGACACGGAAATAGCAACAAATCATAACTTGTTGAAAATTAACGAAGATCATATATACAGATGTAAGAAAAACTAGTCTATAGTCTATAGCCAAGTGTACATGAACTCAACGAATTTTCAACACCGATTTATTTGAAAACGAAGCTTTAAACGAAATTCAAAATTTTTCACAATAACGATGATGATAGATTTTTCTTATTTAAACAAACAATTTTTATTAATTTAATAGCATCGTCTGATAAGCCATGAAGAAATATCACATTCTTATTGTAAACATTTTTTAACCTCTTGTCTTATGATTTATTAGGCATTATGTATGTCAACCTCAGCTATTCACTGTTCCAAAGCACATTTATATGAAAAAAAGTCAGGATATTATAAACGATTTGTATTTGGCGATCCTCGGTCTTAAATTTGAGCTGAAATTTGTGCAAAAGTACACATTTAATAGACATAATTTTTCTTTTGCCACATCTTGATTATAATCGACACTATGAGTGTCATTTGTCATTGTAAGGCAAGAGATTAAAGATGAAATAGGATAACACTTATCTTCATCCAAGGGCTGTTATCACACTGAAGAATTGAGAAAAGGACAAACAAAAATTGTTCAATACTTCTCTCGAGAACCCTTAGAAAGTTACGAAGTTTAGAAACAATCGAAATTGTTAGATTACCAATATTTCCTTTTTAGTATCTTAGTACCTTGAAAATCTATAAGTTCTGTAAAAAATAACTATTTTGAAACGATCAGATTTTTATATGTCCGGTAACCGGGTTATTTATCTTATTTCCAGAGAAAGAATGGTTTAGAATTTATATCATTAAAAAAATAATTCGAAATAATATTTGTCTGAATTAAAATCTTTATCAAAATTTCAGTTAGCTTGTTCTCAATGAGAAGATTCGAATATACATTGAGATATTCCCATAAATCGTATTAGAATGAAAAATTAGACGGAATCTCGTTGGTATATCTCTAACGTAGCTCGAACGACACTTATGCAACCGAACGATCATATATCACCCGGTTGTACCATCACAAAATAAAAGTCTGCTCAATAAAATGTCGCCGCAACATCGAGAAGAAACTGATTCACCGTGCGAGCTTTTTCGCCGTGTTCTAAGGAAAAAGCGTAAACGTGCGGAATTCGAATTGGCCTAGCGATGGCTGGTTCACCGCGATACCGCGTATAACAAGAAACAGAAAACCGCCAAAGTGGTTTCGGTGGTTAGATACCGATTTTTTGTCCCCGGGATTTCGATCGGACGCGTATAATTTATTTCAATTCCGCGCTTAAATACGTTGGTGGAAGTATGAACACTTCGTTAAAAAGTCTTTCTTCATAAATAATTATTCGTGATTTGTATAAAATATGTTTACACTGCTATCCCTCTACCCATTTACCAAATAATACGTCATTAACATTTTATTTTCTTAAGATCTACATAAAATTATTTCTGAAAAAATTCTTTCTCTGTTTATCCTGCTTTCAAATCTGACCGTAAGAAAATTAGTCTTTGTTATTAGTTGGAAGTCGTACTTTTTTCGCTGTATATTTACTTGATATATATATTTTTTTTGTTTATTTAACATTCTCTTCTCGACGAAAAGAAAATTTTAAA
>CATORF010000726.1:0-38654 GCA_951804975.1 Anthophora plumipes
GAAAACGTGTTTTTAGCATTCAAAAGCACAAAAACAGCGATTTCGTTGATTCTGCACACTTGTAACAGCAGAATCATGAAGATTATCACTGAAAATGCATATCTCAGCTGGAAACAACAAGGATACCGAAGATATGGCAGTTTCCGCATATCAAACGCACTGTGGAGTGCTGAAAACAGCTGTTACGTCCCGGATCGCGCTATTTTGGCAAAATCGAGACGGAGCACAATAATATACTGTTCTTTGCGTTCACGCAGCGCGTACGTCTGCGTCTAACGGGGACTTTCGCTAATTCAGTCGATTGTAAATGGTACTTACCTAGACTCCTTGTTATCTGCAGGCTGGATGATAATAGCGTAGCAGTTGATATGTGAATCGCGCACTTTGATAAACGGTTATAATAATTGAATATGGAATTTGTTACGTCTAGCGACGTTGGACTTAGACACTTACCTGTGACAGTGAGAGTGAGAAGCAACGAACGCTATTAGCATGTAAGATAGCGTAGAACATTCTAGAATATTAAGATAGCAAGTAAGCACGTAACCAATAACCTTAAGACCGCATTAACCACAACATAGATATTAAGCACTACCATATCCTATTACCGACATACGCTCTCACGACATATTCTTATCTATAAACACATTCCTTCATTATCTCCAGACTAAACCTCGACTATCGACATCCGCTCTCACGACCAACTCTTATCTATAAACACATTCCTCCAATATCTCCAGACGAAACGTCAACTACCGACATCCGCTCTCACGACCAACTCCTTATCTTATCTCATAAACACCAGATCCTGTAACATACGAATTCCTCTCCTATCTTATAAACATCCTCCTCGACTCCAACTCCTTATCTTATCTCATAAACACCGGATCCAGTAACATACGAATTCTTCTCCTATCTTATAAACATCCACCTACCTAATCTACCCCGGTCTCACGCTCCTCATATCTTATCTCCATACTCCACTAGTATAAAACAAGCAAGCGCCCAGGCCTCAAAGACAGTTCCACTCCGGAACTCCCGGAGTGTACATCGCGTTTCTACATCAAGTGTTTCTATTTCCAAGCGTTACTATTTCTAAGTGTTTCTATTTCCAAGCGTTACTATTTCTAAGTGTTCTATATCCAAGTGTTACTATTTCATTGTATTCCTATATCTTATATTATATTACTATTACCATATTCAATTGTATTCCATATCTTATATAACCTACATCGTGAAGTATATTAAATAGATTATTCATATTATAATTCCATATTCAATTATTATAACCGTTTATCAAAGTGCGCGATTCACATATCAACTGCTACGCTATTATCATCCAGCCTGCAGATAACAAGGAGTCTAGGTAAGTACCATTTACAATCGACTGAATTAGCGAAAGTCCCCGTTAGACGCAGACGTACGCGCTGCGTGAACGCAAAGAACAGTATATTATTGTGCTCCGTCTCGATTTTGCCAAAATAGCGCGATCCGGGACGTAACAATTGGTGACAGCGGTGGGATAGCTGTTCACTTTCGCGAATTATTTGGTTAGATCAAACATTGGTGATCCTTACCATCTCCTTTCCACATTTCCAGTTCTTGCATTTGCTTATTGACGCAAGCGCTGACGCTAGTGCTACTGTTCTTGATCTGATGGAATCTCGCAGTTACCTTGCGACTGATCCGGATGTCTTGCACAGAGTCAAGAAGGTGAGTGTCTAGAACTACTTTCCAAAAATTTTTTTTTTTTACTCATACATACCATAACCAATCTCAACCCGACCAGACTCGAAAACGAGGACGCCGTGGTGGTAGAAAGGTGCAAGTGAGGAGGCTTGCAGCTATTCAGCGGGAGTTGAAGGAAATCCAAGCGCAGCAGCCTGCGCCGGAAATCCTGAAACCTTGCGAAAGCGCAGGAGCCGAGCGAATCATCGAGACGATCACCATCGGCGACTCTGACGACGAAACGGTCGATATTCCAATTCCCCCGCCGCCAATAGAGATCATCGACACAAATACGGCGCTTAAGGTGCGGCACCACCGCGAAATTCCAAGGAAGGTGTTACTGTCCTTCATTCGTGATTTTTCAAAGGAGGATCTACCGAACTTACCGAAAGAAATCGCCGATTGGTGTACCTTCCAATTCATATACCAATAAATTATATCTCATCTACATACATAGATTCAATTTCCCTCCTAAAAATGGATACGCGATCAAAGAAACTCGCGGAAAACGGCGAGGCAAACCGCGCGGAGCATGATTGTACGACCTTGCGGCAGGAGCGCGACGCTGCGCTGGCGGAGATCGACGCAATCAGGAGAGAATACAAAGTACATCGCCCCGTTAGCGACATAATTCAAACAGATTCATTCACGCTCAAAGAAGCGCTAGCGTTAGTACCTACCTTTAATGGGTTGCAACCACCGGTACTTACGTTTACTCGCGCATGCAACCGTGCACGCGATCTTCTACCTCCCAGTGCCGAAAGCACTCTTACTCGGTTAATATTAACGCGGTTAAGCGGACGCGCGGCAACCGCAGTCGAAGACGAACGATACCTGAGCATTTCGGACCTCTGTAACCGATTTAAAAGGGTATTCGGCCCTCAGAAAACGGTGGATCACTACCGCGGCGATCTGGCCAACATTTACATGCGCGGAGACGAACATATACTAGATTTCATTACGCGCGTCAAGGATATTCGCAACGCCATAATAGATTGCGATACAAACCCAATTAGTGAGATTGACAATCTCACCGCCGACTGTTTCATCCGCGGCGTCAACCCACAAATACGAACAGAACTCCGTCACCTTCGTAGAAGTCCGCTCTCCAGTATATTCAACGAGGCTATAGAAATCCACAAGGAGCTGGAACGCGATAGCCTCCGCTACGGGCGCACAGTGGAGCAAAAACATGTGCAATTCCGCGACCAAACGCCGGAAAGAAAACCGTTCCAAACCAACTTTCAATCGCGGTCGTCATGGAGAGACGTGTCACCCAGACCGACGTATAACAACCAATACAGGGAAACACGCGCCCCGCCGCGTGAGAATTTCCGCGATAACCGCTCTTACCGCGACGTGGTAGAACCGTCGCGTAGACCCACAAGTCCCGGCAGACCTACCAAACTCTGTTCATATTGCAAATTCACTGGGCACGATATCCACGAGTGCCGCAAACGCGAATTCAATAACAAACGCAGCCAGGGAAACGAGCACGGCCTCCCGTCCAACCAGGACCGAAGGCGGGAGGCTTCGCCAAAGGCGGTCCGCACAATCATAACGAACGAGGACGAATCGCAAAATGCGAATTAAACCAAAAGGGTAGAGCTCCTCACGTGGAGGTCCTATCGCCAGGACTTCCACGACAAACGACCCTGATGATCGACACGGGGTCAGAACCGAACCTGATCAAAAGATCAGCACTTCATCCTCGATATCGGATAGGGGATGAAGAGATACTACAGCTATATGGCATCACGGAGGAAGCGGTGGCTACAATGGGTTCCGTCGGCATCCCTCTATATGGAACGATAATCAAGTTCCATGTAGTTCCCTCCAACTTCCCTATCCTCACAGACGGAATCCTGGGTGCCCACTTCCTCGAGGAAGGGGCCGAGATATCCTTCCTAAAGAGGAAAATATTGTGGAAAGGGATAGAAATTCCCTTCGCGAACCCCCCGCATAATGAGCGGAATCGCGAAAGAAACCCCAACTCCCAAAAACCCAAATATAACATGCCCACTAACACCCCACCTCCTACTAATGCATCCCCTACTAATTCGGGCGAACCAAGCCCAAAGCGTACCAAATCAAATGCGACGACGCATAATCATTCTAGTTCTTCCAAATCGAATGCGACGACGCATAATAATTCTAATTCTTCCAAATCAAATGCGACGACGCATAACCATTCTAGTTCTTCCAAATCAAATGCGACGACGCATAACAATTCTAGTTCTACCAAATCAAAAGCGACATCGCAAAACTATTCCAGTTCTACTAAATCAAAGACGGCAACGACAATATCGCCAACATCTGTATCTTGCGGATCTGCTGTCGCGCCCAAGACAGGAGGGCACGAGCACCGAACACGCACGGTCGAGGGCCGAACGGCCAAAGTCATTCAAATTATGACGACTGGGCCAGAAGTAGGTTATCTCCCTCGACAAGAATTGGCACCGGGAGTGCTCGTGTTCGACTCCCTCGTCAAGTCGGCCCACGGCAGAACTCACGTACGCGTCGTCAACACGACTAACGGCACAGTTTCATTCGTCCTACCCACTGTAGAGGTGGAAGAAATCGCCGAACTCAGCGACGAGCCAAAAACAACGAAGCCTTACCACATCTTCCCAATTCAAAACCCCCGATCGCATCGGGAACGCGAAAAAGAAATTACCGATACAATAAATCTCGACCATCTAAACGACGAAGAACGCGAGCATGTCGAAAGTCTCATACAGGAGAACAGCGACATCTTTCACCTACAGGGCGAGAAACTGTGTAAAACGAGAATAGTCGAACATACGATCCCCACAAAGGACGACAAGCCGATCCACGTGAAGCAATACAGGTATCCACCGATCCACAAGGAAGAAATCAACAACCAAATGAAGGAGTTGTTGGGTAGCGACATTGTCAGTCCCTCAACATCTCCTTATAACTCCCCCTTGTGGATTGTTCCCAAAAAGCCGGATGCAGACGGGAACAAGAGGTGGAGAATGGTGATCGATTTCAGGCAATTAAATGAAAAAACCGAGCCAGACGCGTATCCGTTGCCCAGTATCGTAGAAATACTAGACCAACTGGGCTCAGCAAAGTACTTCTCCACTTTCGACCTCGCGTCCGGTTTCCATCAAATAGGGATGGGCGCTGAAGACGCGCGGAAAACAGCATTCTCAACCCCATATGGGCATTACGAATTCAACCGCATGCCGTTCGGGCTGCGGAACGCACCAGCAACCTTTCAGCGCCTAATGGATTCTGTACTGAGCGGTCTGCAAGGTACAGAAATGTTCGTCTACCTGGACGACATAGTCATTTACGCTTCGTCTCTTTCGGAACACAAATCCAAATTCACCAAGCTAGCGAAACGCCTCCGCAAGGCAAACTTAAAGTTACAACCGTCCAAGTGCACGTTCCTCCGCCGGGAAGTCGCCTATTTAGGCCATATAATAAGCGACGAAGGTGTCAAACCATGCCCGAATAAAATCAGCGCCGTTAAAGAGTTCCCTAAGCCTAAAAATTCCAAACAGGTCCGGGAATTCCTTGGTCTGGCAGGCTACTATAGACGGTTCATATGCAAATTTTCACACGTTTCTAAACCGTTAACGTCACTATTACGTAAAGACGCCAAGTTCGAGTGGAATCTTCCACAGGAGAAAGCATTCGAAACGTTGCGAACAGCATTGTGCGCTGAACCGGTGCTCCGTTATCCTGATTTTACCAAACCGTTCCATATCACAACCGACGCGTCCAATTACGCAATAGGTGCCATACTAAGTCAGGGCGAGATCAACCGAGATCAGCCGATCGCTTACGCGTCGCGCTTACTCCACGGTGCAGAATTAAATTACGCCACGATAGAGAAAGAATGCTTAGCCATCATTTACGCCGTCCAGCACTTCAGATCCTATATCTACGGGAAGCAGTTTAATCTCATCACAGACCACCAGCCGCTGGTCTGGATGAATTCCGTAAAGGATCCGTCATCGCGATTACTCCGCTGGCGATTAAAACTAGCCGAGTACGAATACCAAATCATATACAAAGCAGGAATGATCAACACTAACGCAGACGCTCTTTCCCGAAACCCCATCCAAACTCCTATATATCCACTAACATCAGACTCCACCACATCTCCATTACTATTCCAATCCCAACCTTCCACCTCTTCTTCTACATCACCAGCCGCCGACGACGAAATCGATATATCAAGTCCAACAATAACACCGACAAACGTACGATACACACGAGACAGACTGATAATGAAGAACGACAATCTGGCATGTTTTATGTCCCTCGCGAACGACCCATTAGACGAAGGCGCGATAGACCTATTCAAACACGGAAAACTACCCAATCTGACAAACGCGACTATTGGCAGAGCAAAAGTTCACTCGGGAAAATTCACTCTGATACAGCTACCGATAAAACAATCATTGACACACACAGCAACGCACGAAGACGTTATCGAATCACTCAGAGCCCTACGCGACGCAATCATAGAATTAAACCTGCAAACAATAACGATATCTCGAGCCTCGTTAGACGACATCCACTGGACAATTATACGCGACGCATTGATAGAACTTTTAGAAGACACGAACGTCACAGTTACAATTTGCACAAACGAAATCATTATACCCACGGAAGACGTTAGACAAGTCATAATTTTCGAAAATCATACATCCGCTTACGCCGGACACAAAGGTGTCACAAAAACTTATAGACGAATTCGCGAGAAATACTTCTGGCCACAAATGAAATTAGAGATTACAAAATTCGTAACAACATGCAAAGATTGCCAAACACGAAAACTAACTAGAGTCAAAACCAGAAATCCGATGATATTAACAGATACGCCGGGACAGGCGTTCGATAAAATCGCACTCGATGTCGTCGGTCCTCTCCCCACCACCCCCGCAGGCTTCCAATACATCCTCACTATGCAGGATCTCCTTACCAAATACTCCATCGCCGTCCCCCTCAAAACCACGTCCGCAGTAGAAACAGCCGACGCCTTAGTTGACCACCTAATCTGTAGATTTGGCACGCCGAAAGCAATACTCACAGACCAGGGCACGAACTTCGTTAACGCCCTCATGCGCGCAGTAACTCGTAGATTCAGAATCCAACACATTAAGACCACAGCGTTCCATCCGCAGACAAACGGCTCGCTCGAGCGATCCCATCTCGTTCTGACGGAGTACCTAAAACAATTCATCAACAATAAAAATGACTGGAATAATTGGCTTCAGTGCGCAATGTTCAGTTACAACACAAGTATGCACGAAGGCACACTCCATACCCCCCATGAGCTAATATTTGGCAGCAAGGCCAGAGTGCCATCTGCATTCTCATACGAAACGCCTGTGGAAGATGAAACTTACACTGCGTATCTTAAGAAACTCGAAACCAGACTCGCGGTATCTAGAGCGATAGCAGCCGCCAATCTAAACATCGCAAAGCAAAAATCTAAACGGTATTATGACCGTAAGCTAAACCCACAGGAATTCTCGGAAGGAGATTTGGTGTACCTCTTAAAGGAACCAACAAAGGGCAAATTCGACACCCAGTACACCGGACCACACAGGGTATCACGCGTAATGGAGAACAACAACGTTCGTTTGACACTCGACACCGGTCGAGAGAGGATCGTGCACAAAAATAAACTAAAGCGCGCGAAAACTACGACTCCCTCAATGTCACCCTCACCCAATCTCGCATGACTAGTATATAAGGGGCGGAGAAGAGCCGAAGAAACCAGTATTCGACGAATCGCCACCACCATGCACATCAGGGCAGCCATTCTGATCATCACAGCATCTTCAGCTACGGGCCTCATCGGCTACGACTGTAGCGGACCTACTCTGAACCTTACAACTTACTCCATTACCGACCCGATACGATGCGGAGCAGACACCGCAAAACCAACAGTCACCTCTAAACCTATTCAATTACTCCAACTGTCGGACTTCCACGCGACACCAGTGATCCAGTGCCAGGTCGAAGTCGACAGAACCATATACCACTGCGGCATGCACTCCCATGTTTCGGCGGTGGAAAACGGGAGACAGATCTACCTCCTCAACACCCCGAGGGACATATGTCGTATGCTACACAACACAGGCACGCTCTTCATTACGCCTGCATCGCAAGTCACAGGTATACAACCAAACTCAACTGCATCGCGTAGCCTGACACTTTCGGGTAAACTCGAAAACGACGGGACATGCCACGGGTCCACCTTCAGCGACCCATTCGGCACCTGGACAGACGTCGTGGTCCAAGCCGTGATTAGGATAAAGATCACGGATTACACGGCATCGATCAAGCTATCCACCGACGAAATCATTCTGCACTCCGGACAGCGGTGCCCCGTACAACGAGGATCCTGCCTCGACGCGGAAAACGGTTACTCCTTCTGGCAGACCTCGCCAATGGATAGCTGTAACTTCGAGAAATACGACGTGCTATACCAAGGACAAGCGACGATCCTCCAACAAGAAAAGGGACTAACCTTATATTCGGTGACCTCCCAGGATACCACATTCGCATTGGCACGGACCACAGAATCGAAAATTTGCGGCTACATCTTGATCCACACCGAGCACCCAAAATTGTTCATACTCGAGACAGCAGCCGGAGAGCAACCTAGAACACGGAAGCCAATATCAGTAAACAATCTCGACATTTTCACATACGTCAACTCTAAATTTATATACGTAGAAAAACATTTCAAAACGCAAATCACGCAACTATACGACGACGTCGTAAAACAGCGCTGCGCGCTCGAGAAGCAGATACTCCACAACGCGCTCACACTCATACATCTCGCACCCGCAGAAGTCGCCACCATGGTAACAAGAGAACCGGGCTACATGGCCATCCCAACGGGAGAAACGATCCACATCATCAAGTGCATCCCCGTCATATGCCAGCTAAGGCAGACAAACCACTGCTACGACGAACTCCCGGTTACCTATAAAAATAATTCCTTATTTCTAACGCCAATCCACAGAATTTTAACCACCACCGGAACCAGGAGGGAATGTAGCGACCTCCTGCCCACCATGTACAAAATTCACGGACAATGGTATAAACTATCTCCAAAACCGATAGAAACATTACCACCAACCCAGCTCTTGAATATGGAATTATAATATGAATAATCTATTTAATATACTTCACGATGTAGGTTATATAAGATATGGAATACAATTGAATATGGTAATAGTAATATAATATAAGATATAGGAATACAATGAAATAGTAACACTTGGATATAGAACACTTAGAAATAGTAACGCTTGGAAATAGAAACACTTAGAAATAGTAACGCTTGGAAATAGAAACACTTGATGTAGAAACGCGATGTACACTCCGGGAGTTCCGGAGTGGAACTGTCTTTGAGGCCTGGGCGCTTGCTTGTTTTATACTAGTGGAGTATGGAGATAAGATATGAGGAGCGTGAGACCGGGGTAGATTAGGTAGGTGGATGTTTATAAGATAGGAGAAGAATTCGTATGTTACTGGATCCGGTGTTTATGAGATAAGATAAGGAGTTGGAGTCGAGGAGGATGTTTATAAGATAGGAGAGGAATTCGTATGTTACAGGATCTGGTGTTTATGAGATAAGATAAGGAGTTGGTCGTGAGAGCGGATGTCGGTAGTTGACGTTTCGTCTGG
Source organism: Anthophora plumipes (assembly GCA_951804975.1). NCBI lineage: Eukaryota > Metazoa > Arthropoda > Insecta > Hymenoptera > Apidae > Anthophora > Anthophora plumipes. The sequence continues at coordinate 9,418 of CATORF010000726.1, forward strand.
AGATATTGGAGGAATGTGTTTATAGATAAGAGTTGGTCGTGAGAGCGGATGTCGATAGTCGAGGTTTAGTCTGGAGATAATGAAGGAATGTGTTTATAGATAAGAATATGTCGTGAGAGCGTATGTCGGTAATAGGATATGGTAGTGCTTAATATCTATGTTGTGGTTAATGCGGTCTTAAGGTTATTGGTTACGTGCTTACTTGCTATCTTAATATTCTAGAATGTTCTACGCTATCTTACATGCTAATAGCGTTCGTTGCTTCTCACTCTCACTGTCACAGGTAAGTGTCTAAGTCCAACGTCGCTAGACGTAACACCTCCCTCCCTGGGGAGAAAATTCTTGTAGAGAATTTTCCTCAATGTTCATAGGGATCTGAGAGATGGCACTGGGGGTAGAGCTTGTTAGCTCTATGAGGTGTGACGGACGTTTCTCCGTCTGTGTTGGGGTCTGGTTTGGGGTTCGGGTTCAGGGGTGCGGTGTCCTCAGTAGGGGCTGTTCCGGTTCCCTGAAGTTCCACGATGTTGGGGGTCTTCCTCTGGTTTAGGTACAGCAGGAAGTTTGTGACGGAGCTCCATGCAGCTCCGAGGAGTTTCAAGCTCCACCCGTAGATGGAATGCAGCGCGATGCCGTTTATCACCACGCTGATGGCTGCTTTCACGGCACGGATTGCTAGGTAGATGCCGATGAACCCGGCTGTGAAGGATCCGAAGGTTACGAAGCCTGACCAGATCCGATTGGCGGTCGAAGCGGCAATGTGGTCCAGGGTCCTGTCGTCCAGGAGGTTGTACAGGTTCACGTCGCTGGTTTCGTATTGTCGTCCGGTGGCTCCTTGGGCTAGTGTGTTGATGATAGTTGGGCGTTCTATAGGAAACATGATGCGGTCCTTGAGTTTCTGGACATCATCGTGCGAGTAGATGCCTCCGTCTGCGAGGTTGTGAGGATCTATGTATTTCCATGTTGACTGTGCCAAGGGTTTGAGCTGGGTTGGTGGTAATGTTTCTATCGGTTTTGGAGATAGTTTATACCATTGTCCGTGAATTTTGTACATGGTGGGCAGGAGGTCGCTACATTCCCTCCTGGTTCCGGTGGTGGTTAAAATTCTGTGGATTGGCGTTAGAAATAAGGAATTATTTTTGTAGGTAACCGGGAGTTCGTCGTAGCAGTGGTTTGTCTGCCTTAGCTGGCATATGACGGGGATGCACTTGATGATGTGGATCGTTTCTCCCGTTGGGATGGCCATGTAGCCCGGTTCTCTTGTTACCATGGTGGCGACTTCTGCGGGTGCGAGATGTATGAGTGTGAGCGCGTTGTGGAGTATCTGCTTCTCGAGCGCGCAGCGCTGTTTTACGACGTCGTCGTATAGTTGCGTGATTTGCGTTTTGAAATGTTTTTCTACGTATATAAATTTAGAGTTGACGTATGTGAAAATGTCGAGATTGTTTACTGATATTGGCTTCCGTGTTCTAGGTTGCTCTCCGGCTGCTGTCTCGAGTATGAACAATTTTGGGTGCTCGGTGTGAATCAAGATGTAGCCGCAAATTTTCGATTCTGTGGTCCGTGCCAATGCGAATGTGGTATCCTGGGAGGTCACCGAATATAAGGTTAGTCCCTTTTCTTGTTGGAGGATCGTCGCTTGTCCTTGGTATAGCACGTCGTATTTCTCGAAGTTACAGCTATCCATTGGCGAGGTCTGCCAGAAGGAGTAACCGTTTTCCGCGTCGAGGCAGGATCCTCGTTGTACGGGGCATCTCTGTCCGGAGTGCAGAATGATTTCGTCGGTGGATAGCTTGATCGATGCCGTGTAATCCGTGATCTTTATCCTAATCACGGCTTGGACCACGACGTCTGTCCAGGTGCCGAATGGGTCGCTGAAGGTGGACCCGTGGCATGTCCCGTCGTTTTCGAGTTTACCCGAAAGTGTCAGGCTACGCGATGCAGTTGAGTTTGGTTGTATACCTGTGACTTGCGATGCAGGCGTAATGAAGAGCGTGCCTGTGTTGTGTAGCATACGACATATGTCCCTCGGGGTGTTGAGGAGGTAGATCTGTCTCCCGTTTTCCACCGCCGAAACATGGGAGTGCATGCCGCAGTGGTATATGGTTCTGTCGACTTCGACCTGGCACTGGATCACTGGTGTCGCGTGGAAGTCCGACAGTTGGAGTAATTGAATAGGTTTAGAGGTGACTGTTGGTTTTGCGGTGTCTGCTCCGCATCGTATCGGGTCGGTAATGGAGTAAGTTGTAAGGTTCAGAGTAGGTCCGCTACAGTCGTAGCCGATGAGGCCCGTAGCTGAAGATGCTGTGATGATCAGAATGGCTGCCCTGATGTGCATGGTGGTGGCGATTCGTCGAATACTGGTTTCTTCGGCTCTTCTCCGCCCCTTATATACTAGTCATGCGAGATTGGGTGAGGGTGACATTGAGGGAGTCGTAGTTTTCGCGCGCTTTAGTTTATTTTTGTGCACGATCCTCTCTCGACCGGTGTCGAGTGTCAAACGAACGTTGTTGTTCTCCATTACGCGTGATACCCTGTGTGGTCCGGTGTACTGGGTGTCGAATTTGCCCTTTGTTGGTTCCTTTAAGAGGTACACCAAATCTCCTTCCGAGAATTCCTGTGGGTTTAGCTTACGGTCATAATACCGTTTAGATTTTTGCTTTGCGATGTTTAGATTGGCGGCTGCTATCGCTCTAGATACCGCGAGTCTGGTTTCGAGTTTCTTAAGATACGCAGTGTAAGTTTCATCTTCCACAGGCGTTTCGTATGAGAATGCAGATGGCACTCTGGCCTTGCTGCCAAATATTAGCTCATGGGGGGTATGGAGTGTGCCTTCGTGCATACTTGTGTTGTAACTGAACATTGCGCACTGAAGCCAATTATTCCAGTCATTTTTATTGTTGATGAATTGTTTTAGGTACTCCGTCAGAACGAGATGGGATCGCTCGAGCGAGCCGTTTGTCTGCGGATGGAACGCTGTGGTCTTAATGTGTTGGATTCTGAATCTACGAGTTACTGCGCGCATGAGGGCGTTAACGAAGTTCGTGCCCTGGTCTGTGAGTATTGCTTTCGGCGTGCCAAATCTACAGATTAGGTGGTCAACTAAGGCGTCGGCTGTTTCTACTGCGGACGTGGTTTTGAGGGGGACGGCGATGGAGTATTTGGTAAGGAGATCCTGCATAGTGAGGATGTATTGGAAGCCTGCGGGGGTGGTGGGGAGAGGACCGACGACATCGAGTGCGATTTTATCGAACGCCTGTCCCGGCGTATCTGTTAATATCATCGGATTTCTGGTTTTGACTCTAGTTAGTTTTCGTGTTTGGCAATCTTTGCATGTTGTTACGAATTTTGTAATCTCTAATTTCATTTGTGGCCAGAAGTATTTCTCGCGAATTCGTCTATAAGTTTTTGTGACACCTTTGTGTCCGGCGTAAGCGGATGTATGATTTTCGAAAATTATGTCTTGTCTAACGTCTTCCGTGGGTATAATGATTTCGTTTGTGCAAATTGTAACTGTGACGTTCGTGTCTTCTAAAAGTTCTATCAATGCGTCGCGTATAATTGTCCAGTGGATGTCGTCTAACGAGGCTCGAGATATCGTTATTGTTTGCAGGTTTAATTCTATGATTGCGTCGCGTAGGGCTCTGAGTGATTCGATAACGTCTTCGAGCGTTGCTGTGTGTGTCAATGATTGTTTTATCGGTAGCTGTATCAGAGTGAATTTTCCCGAGTGAACTTTTGCTCTGCCAATAGTCGCGTTTGTCAGATTGGGTAGTTTTCCGTGTTTGAATAGGTCTATCGCGCCTTCGTCTAATGGGTCGTTCGCGAGGGACATAAAACATGCCAGCTTGTCGTTCTTCATTATCAGTCTGTCTCGTGTGTATCGTACGTTTGTCGGTGTTATTGTTGGACTTGATATATCGATTTCGTCGTCGGCGGCTGGTGATGTAGAAGAAGAGGTGGAAGGTTGGGATTGGAATAGTAATGGAGATGTGGTGGAGTCTGATGTTAGTGGATATATAGGAGTTTGGATGGGGTTTCGGGAAAGAGCGTCTGCGTTAGTGTTGATCTTTCCTGCTTTGTATATGATTTGGTATTCGTACTCGGCTAGTTTTAATCGCCAGCGGAGTAATCGCGATGACGGATCCTTTACGGAATTCATCCAGACCAGCGGCTGGTGGTCTGTGATGAGATTAAACTGCTTCCCGTAGATATAGGATCTGAAGTGCTGGACGGCGTAAATAATGGCTAAGCATTCTTTCTCTATCGTGGCGTAGTTTAATTCTGCACCGTGGAGTAGGCGCGACGCGTAAGCGATCGGCTGATCTCGGTTGATCTCGCCCTGACTTAGTATGGCACCTATTGCGTAATTGGACGCGTCGGTTGTGATATGAAACGGTTTCGTAAAATCAGGATAACGAAGCACCGGTTCAGTGCACAATGCTGTTCGCAATGTTTCGAATGCTTTCTCCTGTGGAAGATTCCACTCGAACTTGGCGTCTTTGCGCAATAGTGACGTTAACGGTTTGGAAATGTGTGAAAATTTGCATATGAACCGTCTATGGTAGCCTGCCAGACCAAGGAATTCCCGGACCTGTTTGGAATTTTTAGGCTTAGGGAACTCTTTAACGGCGCTGATTTTATTCGGGCATGGTTTGACACCTTCGTCGCTTATTATATGCCCTAAATAGGCGACTTCCCGGCGGAGGAACGTGCACTTGGATGGTTGTAATTTTAAGTTTGCCTTGCGGAGGCGTTTCGCTAGCTTGGTGAATTTGGATTTGTGTTCCGAAAGAGACGAAGCGTAAATGACTATGTCGTCCAGGTAGACGAACATTTCTGTACCTTGCAGACCGCTCAGTACAGAATCCATTAGGCGCTGAAAGGTTGCCGGTGCGTTCCGCAGCCCGAACGGCATGCGGTTGAATTCGTAATGCCCATATGGGGTTGAGAATGCTGTTTTCCGCGCGTCTTCAGCGCCCATCCCTATTTGATGGAAACCGGACGCGAGGTCGAAAGTGGAGAAGTACTTTGCTGAGCCCAGTTGGTCTAGTATGTCTACGATACTGGGCAACGGATACGCGTCTGGCTCGGTTTTTTCATTTAATTGCCTGAAATCGATCACCATTCTCCACCTCTTGTTCCCGTCTGCATCCGGCTTTTTGGGAACAATCCACAAGGGGGAGTTATAAGGAGATGTTGAGGGACTCACAATGTCGCTACCCAACAACTCCTTCATTTGGTTGTTGATTTCTTCCTTGTGGATCGGTGGATACCTGTATTGCTTCACGTGGATCGGCTTGTCGTCCTTTGTGGGGATCGTATGTTCGACTATTCTCGTTTTACACAGTTTCTCGCCCTGTAGGTGAAAGATGTCGCTGTTCTCCTGTATGAGACTTTCGACATGCTCGCGTTCTTCGTCGTTTAGATGGTCGAGATTTATTGTATCGGTAATTTCTTTTTCGCGTTCCCGATGCGATCGGGGGTTTTGAATTGGGAAGATGTGGTAAGGTTTCGTTGTTTTTGGCTCGTCGCTGAGTTCGGCGATTTCTTCCACCTTTACAGTGGGTAGGACGAATGAAACTGTGCCGTTAGTCGTGTTGACGACGCGTACGTGAGTTCTGCCGTGGGCCGACTTGACGAGGGAGTCGAACACGAGCACTCCCGGTGCCAATTCTTGTCGAGGGAGATAACCTACTTCTGGCCCAGTCGTCATAATTTGAATGACTTTGGCCGTTCGGCCCTCGACCGTGCGTGTTCGGTGCTCGTGCCCTCCTGTCTTGGGCGCGACAGCAGATCCGCAAGATACAGATGTTGGCGATTTTGTCGTTGCCGTCTTTGATTTAGTAGAACTGGAATAGTTTTGCGATGTCGCTTTTGATTTGGTAGAACTAGAATGGTTATGCGTCGTCGCATTTGATTTGGAAGAACTAGAATAATTATGCGTCGTCGCATTTGATTTGGAAGAACTAGAATTGCTATGCGTCGTCGCATTTGATTTGGAAGAACTAGAATGGTTATGCGTCGTCGCATTAGATTTGGAAGGACTGGAATTTTTATGCGTCGTCGCATTTGATTTGGAAGAACTAGAATGGTTATGCGTCGTCGCATTTGATTTGGAAGAACTAGAATAATTATGCGTCGTCGCATTTGATTTGGAAGAACTAGAATTGCTATGCGTCGTCGCATTTGATTTGGAAGAACTAGAATGGTTATGCGTCGTCGCATTAGATTTGGAAGGACTGGAATTTTTATGCGTCGTCGCATTTGATTTGGAAGAACTAGAATGGTTATGCGTCGTCGCATTTGATTTGGAAGAACTAGAATAATTATGCGTCGTCGCATTTGATTTGGAAGAACTAGAATAATTATGCGTCGTCGCATTTGATTTGGTACGCTTTGGGCTTGGTTCGCCCGAATTAGTAGGGGTGGCATTAGTAGGAGGTGGGGTGTTAGTGGGCATGTTATATTTGGGTTTTTGGGAGTTGGGGTTTCTTTCGCGATTCCGCTCATTATGCGGGGGGTTCGCGAAGGGAATTTCTATCCCTTTCCACAATATTTTCCTCTTTAGGAAGGATATCTCGGCCCCTTCCTCGAGGAAGTGGGCACCCAGGATTCCGTCTGTGAGGATAGGGAAGTTGGAGGGAACTACATGGAACTTGATTATCGTTCCATATAGAGGGATTCCGACGGAACCCATTGTAGCCACCGCTTCCTCCGTGATGCCATATAGCTGTAGTATCTCTTCATCCCCTATCCGATATCGGGGATGAAGTGCTGATCTTTTGATCAGGTTCGGTTCTGACCCCGTGTCGATCATCAGGGTCGTTTGTCGTGGAAGTCCTGGCGATAGGACCTCCACGTGAGGAGCTCTACCCTTTTGGTTTAATTCGCATTTTGCGATTCGTCCTCGTTCGTTATGATTGCGCGGACCGCCTTTGGCGAAGCCTCCCGCCTTCGGTCCTGGTTGGACGGGAGGCCGTGCTCGTTTCCCTGGCTGCGTTTGTTATTGAATTCGCGTTTGCGGCACTCGTGGATATCGTGCCCAGTGAATTTGCAATATGAACAGAGTTTGGTAGGTCTGCCGGGACTTGTGGGTCTACGCGACGGTTCTACCACGTCGCGGTAAGAGCGGTTATCGCGGAAATTCTCACGCGGCGGGGCGCGTGTTTCCCTGTATTGGTTGTTATACGTCGGTCTGGGTGACACGTCTCTCCATGACGACCGCGATTGAAAGTTGGTTTGGAACGGTTTTCTTTCCGGCGTTTGGTCGCGGAATTGCACATGTTTTTGCTCCACTGTGCGCCCGTAGCGGAGGCTATCGCGTTCCAGCTCCTTGTGGATTTCTATAGCCTCGTTGAATATACTGGAGAGCGGACTTCTACGAAGGTGACGGAGTTCTGTTCGTATTTGTGGGTTGACGCCGCGGATGAAACAGTCGGCGGTGAGATTGTCAATCTCACTAATTGGGTTTGTATCGCAATCTATTATGGCGTTGCGAATATCCTTGACGCGCGTAATGAAATCTAGTATATGTTCGTCTCCGCGCATGTAAATGTTGGCCAGATCGCCGCGGTAGTGATCCACCGTTTTCTGAGGGCCGAATACCCTTTTCAATCGGTTACAGAGGTCCGAAATGCTCAGATATCGTTCGTCTTCGACTGCGGTTGCCGCGCGTCCGCTTAACCGCGTTAATATTAACCGAGTAAGAGTGCTTTCGGCACTGGGAGGTAGAAGATCGCGTGCACGGTTGCATGCGCGAGTAAACGTAAGTACCGGTGGTTGCAACCCATTAAAGGTGGGTACTAACGCTAGCGCTTCTTTGAGCGTGAATGAATCTGTTTGAATTATGTCGCTAACGGGGCGATGTACTTTGTATTCTCTCCTGATTGCGTCGATCTCCGCCAGCGCAGCGTCGCGCTCCTGCCGCAAGGTCGTACCATCATGCTCCGCGCGGTTTGCCTCGCCGTTTTCCGCGAGTTTCTTTGATCGCGTATCCATTTTTAGGAGGGAAATTGAATCTATGTATGTAGATGAGATATAATTTATTGGTATATGAATTGGAAGGTACACCAATCGGCGATTTCTTTCGGTAAGTTCGGTAGATCCTCCTTTGAAAAATCACGAATGAAGGACAGTAACACCTTCCTTGGAATTTCGCGGTGGTGCCGCACCTTAAGCGCCGTATTTGTGTCGATGATCTCTATTGGCGGCGGGGGAATTGGAATATCGACCGTTTCGTCGTCAGAGTCGCCGATGGTGATCGTCTCGATGATTCGCTCGGCTCCTGCGCTTTCGCAAGGTTTCAGGATTTCCGGCGCAGGCTGCTGCGCTTGGATTTCCTTCAACTCCCGCTGAATAGCTGCAAGCCTCCTCACTTGCACCTTTCTACCACCACGGCGTCCTCGTTTTCGAGTCTGGTCGGGTTGAGATTGGTTATGGTATGTATGAGTAAAAAAAAATTTTTTGGAAAGTAGTTCTAGACACTCACCTTCTTGACTCTGTGCAAGACATCCGGATCAGTCGCAAGGTAACTGCGAGATTCCATCAGATCAAGAACAGTAGCACTAGCGTCAGCGCTTGCGTCAATAAGCAAATGCAAGAACTGGAAATGTGGAAAGGAGATGGTAAGGATCACCAATGTTTGATCTAACCAAATAATTCGCGAAAGTGAACAGCTATCCCACCGCTGTCACCAATTGTTACGTCCCGGATCGCGCTATTTTGGCAAAATCGAGACGGAGCACAATAATATACTGTTCTTTGCGTTCACGCAGCGCGTACGTCTGCGTCTAACGGGGACTTTCGCTAATTCAGTCGATTGTAAATGGTACTTACCTAGACTCCTTGTTATCTGCAGGCTGGATGATAATAGCGTAGCAGTTGATATGTGAATCGCGCACTTTGATAAACGGTTATAATAATTGAATATGGAATTATAATATGAATAATCTATTTAATATACTTCACGATGTAGGTTATATAAGATATGGAATACAATTGAATATGGTAATAGTAATATAATATAAGATATAGGAATACAATGAAATAGTAACACTTGGATATAGAACACTTAGAAATAGTAACGCTTGGAAATAGAAACACTTAGAAATAGTAACGCTTGGAAATAGAAACACTTGATGTAGAAACGCGATGTACACTCCGGGAGTTCCGGAGTGGAACTGTCGTACTCTGGGAAGTCCAGAGGAAGACTGACCCTGAGGCTGGGCGCTTGCTTGTTTTATAGTGGTGGAGTGTACGGTAGTGTGTGTTGGTGAATGGAGATTAGATATGAGGAGCGTGAGACCGGGGTAGATTAGGTAGGTGGATGTTTATAAGATAGGAGAAGAATTCGTATGTTACTGGATCCGGTGTTTATGAGATAAGATAAGGAGTTGGAGTCGAGGAGGATGTTTATAAGATAGGAGAGGAATTCGTATGTTACAGGATCTGGTGTTTATGAGATAAGATAAGGAGTTGGTCGTGAGAGCGGATGTCGGTAGTTGACGTTTCGTCTGGAGATATTGGAGGAATGTGTTTATAGATAAGAGTTGGTCGTGAGAGCGGATGTCGATAGTCGAGGTTTAGTCTGGAGATAATGAAGGAATGTGTTTATAGATAAGAATATGTCGTGAGAGCGTATGTCGGTAATAGGATATGGTAGTGCTTAATATCTATGTTGTGGTTAATGCGGTCTTAAGGTTATTGGTTACGTGCTTACTTGCTATCTTAATATTCTAGAATGTTCTACGCTATCTTACATGCTAATAGCGTTCGTTGCTTCTCACTCTCACTGTCACAGGTAAGTGTCTAAGTCCAACGTCGCTAGACGTAACACAGCAGAAAACGTGTTTTTCGCATTCAATAGCACGAAAACAGCGATTTCGGTGATTCTGCACACTTGTAACAGCAGAATCATGAAGATTATCACTGAAAATGCATATCTCAGCTGGAAACCCAACGATACCGAAGACATCGCAGTTTCCGCATGTCAAACGCTCTGTGGCGTGCTGAAAACACCAGAAAACGTGTTTTTCGCATTCAATAGCACGAAAACAGCGATTTCGGTGATTCTGCACACTTGTAACAGCAGAATCATGAAGATTATCACTGAAAATGCATATCTCAGCTGGAAACCCAACGATACCGAAGACATCGCAGTTTCCGCATGTCAAACGCTCTGTGGCGTGCTGAAAACACCAGAAAACGTGTTTTTTGCATTCAATAGCACGAAAACAGCGATTTCGGTGATTCTGCACACTTGTAACAGCAGAATCATGAAGATTATCACTGAAAATGCATATCTCAGCTGGAAACCCAACGATACCGAAGACATCGCAGTTTCCGCATGTCAAACGCTCTGTGGCGTGCTGAAAACACCAGAAAACGTGTTTTTTGCATTCAATAGCACGAAAACAGCGATTTCGGTGATTCTGCACACTTGTAACAGCAGAATCATGAATATTATCACTGAAAATGCGTATCTCAGCTGGAAACAACAACGATACCGTAGATACCGTAGTTTCCGCATATCAAACGCACTGTGGCGTGCTGAAAACACCAGAAAACGTGTTTTTCGCATTCAATAGCACGAAAACAGCGATTTCGGTGATTCTGCACACTTGTAACAGCAGAATCATGAAGATTATCACTGAAAATGCGTATCTCAGCTGGAAACAACAAGGATACCGAAGATATGGCAGTTTCCGCATATCAAACGCACTGTGGAGTGCTGAAAACACCAGAAAACGTGTTTTTCGCATTCAATAGCACGAAAACAGCGATTTCGGTGATTCTGCACACTTGTAACAGCAGAATCATGAAGATTATCACTGAAAATGCATATCTCAGCTGGAAACCCAACGATACCGAAGACATCGCAGTTTCCGCATGTCAAACGCTCTGTGGCGTGCTGAAAACACCAGAAAACGTGTTTTTTGCATTCAATAGCACGAAAACAGCGATTTCGGTGATTCTGCACACTTGTAACAGCAGAATCATGAAGATTATCACTGAAAATGCATATCTCAGCTGGAAACCCAACGATACCGAAGACATCGCAGTTTCCGCATGTCAAACGCTCTGTGGCGTGCTGAAAACACCAGAAAACGTGTTTTTTGCATTCAATAGCACGAAAACAGCGATTTCGGTGATTCTGCACACTTGTAACAGCAGAATCATGAAGATTATCACTGAAAATGCATATCTCAGCTGGAAACAACAACGATACCGAAGATATGGCAGTTTCCGCATATCAAACGCACTGTGGAGTGCTGAAAACACCAGAAAACGTGTTTTTCGCATTCAATAGCACGAAAACAGCGATTTCGGTGATTCTGCACACTTGTAACAGCAGAATCATGAAGATTATCACTGAAAATGCATATCTCAGCTGGAAACAACAACGATACCGAAGATATGGCAGTTTCCGCATATCAAACGCACTGTGGAGTGCTGAAAACACCAGAAAACGTGTTTTTCGCATTCAATAGCACGAAAACAGCGATTTCGGTGATTCTGCACACTTGTTACAGCAGAATCATGAAGATTATCACTGAAAATGCATATCTCAGCTGGAAACAACAACGATACCGTAGATACCGTAGTTTCCGCATATCAAACGCACTGTGGCGTGCTGAAAACACCAGAAAACGTGTTTTTCGCATTCAAAAGCACGAAAACAGCGATTTCGATGATTCTGCACACTTGTAACAGCAGAATCATGAAGATTATCACTGAAAATGCATATCTGAGCTGGAAACAACAACGATACTGAAGATATCGCAGTTTCCGCATGTCAAACGCTCTGTGGCGTGCTGAAAACACCAGAAAACGTGTTTTTAGCATTCAAAAGCACAAAAACAGCGATTTCGTTGATTCTGCACACTTGTAACAGCAGAATCATGAAGATTATCACTGAAAATGCATATCTCAGCTGGAAACAACTAGGATACCGAAGATATGGCAGTTTCCGCATATCAAACGCACTGTGGAGTGCTGAAAACAGCAGAAAACGTGTTTTTCGCATTCAATAGCACGAAAACAGCGATTTCGGTGATTCTGCACACTTGTAACAGCAGAATCATGAAGATTATCACTGAAAATGCATATCTCAGCTGGAAACCCAACGATACCGAAGACATCGCAGTTTCCGCATGTCAAACGCTCTGTGGCGTGCTGAAAACACCAGAAAACGTGTTTTTCGCATTCAAAAGCACGAAAACAGCGATTTCGGTGATTCTGCACACTTGTTACAGCAGAATCATGAAGATTATCACTGAAAATGCGTATCTCAGCTGGAAACAACAACGATACCGTAGATACCGTAGTTTCCGCATATCAAACGCACTGTGGCGTGCTGAAAACACCAGAAAACGTGTTTTTCGCATTCAATAGCACGAAAACAGCGATTTCGGTGATTCTGCACACTTGTAACAGCAGAATCATGAAGATTATCACTGAAAATGCGTATCTCAGCTGGAAACAACAAGGATACCGAAGATATGGCAGTTTCCGCATATCAAACGCACTGTGGAGTGCTGAAAACACCAGAAAACGTGTTTTTCGCATTCAATAGCACGAAAACAGCGATTTCGGTGATTCTGCACACTTGTAACAGCAGAATCATGAAGATTATCACTGAAAATGCATATCTCAGCTGGAAACCCAACGATACCGAAGACATCGCAGTTTCCGCATGTCAAACGCTCTGTGGCGTGCTGAAAACACCAGAAAACGTGTTTTTTGCATTCAATAGCACGAAAACAGCGATTTCGGTGATTCTGCACACTTGTAACAGCAGAATCATGAAGATTATCACTGAAAATGCATATCTCAGCTGGAAACAACAACGATACCGAAGATATGGCAGTTTCCGCATATCAAACGCACTGTGGAGTGCTGAAAACACCAGAAAACGTGTTTTTCGCATTCAATAGCACGAAAACAGCGATTTCGGTGATTCTGCACACTTGTTACAGCAGAATCATGAAGATTATCACTGAAAATGCATATCTCAGCTGGAAACAACAACGATACCGTAGATACCGTAGTTTCCGCATATCAAACGCACTGTGGCGTGCTGAAAACACCAGAAAACGTGTTTTTCGCATTCAAAAGCACGAAAACAGCGATTTCGATGATTCTGCACACTTGTAACAGCAGAATCATGAAGATTATCACTGAAAATGCATGTCTGAGCTGGAAACAACAACGATACTGAAGATATCGCAGTTTCCGCATGTCAAACGCTCTGTGGCGTGCTGAAAACACCAGAAAACGTGTTTTTAGCATTCAAAAGCACAAAAACAGCGATTTCGTTGATTCTGCACACTTGTAACAGCAGAATCATGAAGATTATCACTGAAAATGCATATCTCAGCTGGAAACAACAAGGATACCGAAGATATGGCAGTTTCCGCATATCAAACGCACTGTGGAGTGCTGAAAACAGCAGAAAACGTGTTTTTCGCATTCAATAGCACGAAAACAGCGATTTCGGTGATTCTGCACACTTGTAACAGCAGAATCATGAAGATTATCACTGAAAATGCATATCTCAGCTGGAAACCCAACGATACCGAAGACATCGCAGTTTCCGCATGTCAAACGCTCTGTGGCGTGCTGAAAACACCAGAAAACGTGTTTTTCGCATTCAATAGCACGAAAACAGCGATTTCGGTGATTCTGCACACTTGTAACAGCAGAATCATGAAGATTATCACTGAAAATGCGTATCTCAGCTGGAAACAACAACGATACCGTAGATACCGTAGTTTCCGCATATCAAACGCACTGTGGCGTGCTGAAAACACCAGAAAACGTGTTTTTCGCATTCAATAGCACGAAAACAGCGATTTCGGTGATTCTGCACACTTGTAACAGCAGAATCATGAAGATTATCACTGAAAATGCGTATCTCAGCTGGAAACAACAAGGATACCGAAGATATGGCAGTTTCCGCATATCAAACGCACTGTGGAGTGCTGAAAACACCAGAAAACGTGTTTTTCGCATTCAATAGCACGAAAACAGCGATTTCGGTGATTCTGCACACTTGTAACAGCAGAATAATGAAGATTATCACTGAAAATGCGTATCTCAGCTGGAAACAACAAGGATACCGAAGATATGGCAGTTTCCGCATATCAAACGCACTGTGGAGTGCTGAAAACAGCAGAAAACGTGTTTTTCGCATTCAATAGCACGAAAACAGCGATTTCGGTGATTCTGCACACTTGTAACAGCAGAATCATGAAGATTATCACTGAAAATGCATATCTCAGCTGGAAACCCAACGATACCGAAGACATCGCAGTTTCCGCATGTCAAACGCTCTGTGGCGTGCTGAAAACACCAGAAAACGTGTTTTTTGCATTCAATAGCACGAAAACAGCGATTTCGGTGATTCTGCACACTTGTAACAGCAGAATCATGAAGATTATCACTGAAAATGCATATCTCAGCTGGAAACAACAACGATACCGAAGATATGGCAGTTTCCGCATATCAAACGCACTGTGGAGTGCTGAAAACACCAGAAAACGTGTTTTTCGCATTCAATAGCACGAAAACAGCGATTTCGGTGATTCTGCACACTTGTTACAGCAGAATCATGAAGATTATCACTGAAAATGCATATCTCAGCTGGAAACAACAACGATACCGAAGATATGGCAGTTTCCGCATATCAAACGCACTGTGGAGTGCTGAAAACACCAGAAAACGTGTTTTTCGCATTCAATAGCACAAAAACAGCGATTTCGGTGATTCTGCACACTTGTAACAGCAGAATCATGAAGATTATCACTGAAAATGCATATCTCAGCTGGAAACAACAACGATACTGAAGATATCGCAGTTTCCGCATGTCAAACGCCTTGTGGCGTGCTGAAAACACCAGAAAACGTGTTTTTAGCATTCAAAAGCACGAAAACAGCGATTTCGGTGATTCTGCACACTTGTAACAGCAGAAACATGAAGATTATCACTGAAAATGCATATCTCAGCTGGAAACCCAACGATACCGAAGATATCGCAGTGTCCGCATGTCAAACGCTCTGTGGCGTGCTGAAAACACCAGAAAACGTGTTTTTCGCATTCAATAGCACGAAAACAGCGATTTCGGTGATTCTGCACACTTGTAACAGCAGAATCATGAAGATTATCACTGAAAATGCGTATCTCAGCTGGAAACAACAAGGATACCGAAGATATGGCAGTTTCCGCATATCAAACGCACTGTGGAGTGCTGAAAACACCAGAAAACGTGTTTTTCGCATTCAATAGCACGAAAACAGCGATTTCGGTGATTCTGCACACTTGTAACAGCAGAATCATGAAGATTATCACTGAAAATGCATATCTCAGCTGGAAACAACAACGATACCGAAGATATGGCAGTTTCCGCATATCAAACGCACTGTGGAGTGCTGAAAACACCAGAAAACGTGTTTTTCGCATTCAATAGCACGAAAACAGCGATTTCGGTGATTCTGCACACTTGTTACAGCAGAATCATGAAGATTATCACTGAAAATGCATATCTCAGCTGGAAACAACAACGATACCGTAGATACCGTAGTTTCCGCATATCAAACGCACTGTGGCGTGCTGAAAACACCAGAAAACGTGTTTTTCGCATTCAAAAGCACGAAAACAGCGATTTCGATGATTCTGCACACTTGTAACAGCAGAATCATGAAGATTATCACTGAAAATGCATATCTGAGCTGGAAACAACAACGATACTGAAGATATCGCAGTTTCCGCATGTCAAACGCTCTGTGGCGTGCTGAAAACACCAGAAAACGTGTTTTTAGCATTCAAAAGCACAAAAACAGCGATTTCGTTGATTCTGCACACTTGTAACAGCAGAATCATGAAGATTATCACTGAAAATGCATATCTCAGCTGGAAACAACAAGGATACCGAAGATATGGCAGTTTCCGCATATCAAACGCACTGTGGAGTGCTGAAAACAGCAGAAAACGTGTTTTTCGCATTCAATAGCACGAAAACAGCGATTTCGGTGATTCTGCACACTTGTAGCAGCAGAATCATGAAGATTATCACTGAAAATGCATATCTCAGCTGGAAACCCAACGATACCGAAGACATCGCAGTTTCCGCATGTCAAACGCTCTGTGGCGTGCTGAAAACACCAGAAAACGTGTTTTTCGCATTCAATAGCACGAAAACAGCAATTTCGGTGATTCTGCACACTTGTAACAGCAGAATCATGAAGATTATCACTGAAAATGCGTATCTCAGCTGGAAACAACAAGGATACCGAAGATATGGCAGTTTCCGCATATCAAACGCACTGTGGAGTGCTGAAAACACCAGAAAACGTGTTTTTCGCATTCAATTGCACGAAAACAGCGATTTCGGTGATTCTGCACACTTGTAACAGCAGAATAATGAAGATTATCACTGAAAATGCGTATCTCAGCTGGAAACAACAAGGATACCGAAGATATGGCAGTTTCCGCATATCAAACGCACTGTGGAGTGCTGAAAACAGCAGAAAACGTGTTTTTCGCATTCAATAGCACGAAAACAGCGATTTCGGTGATTCTGCACACTTGTAACAGCAGAATCATGAAGATTATCACTGAAAATGCATATCTCAGCTGGAAACAACAACGATACCGAAGATATGGCAGTTTCCGCATATCAAACGCACTGTGGAGTGCTGAAAACACCAGAAAACGTGTTTTTCGCATTCAATAGCACGAAAACAGCGATTTCGGTGATTCTGCACACTTGTTACAGCAGAATCATGAAGATTATCACTGAAAATGCATATCTCAGCTGGAAACAACAACGATACCGTAGATACCGTAGTTTCCGCATATCAAACGCACTGTGGCGTGCTGAAAACACCAGAAAACGTGTTTTTCGCATTCAAAAGCACGAAAACAGCGATTTCGATGATTCTGCACACTTGTAACAGCAGAATCATGAAGATTATCACTGAAAATGCATATCTGAGCTGGAAACAACAACGATACTGAAGATATCGCAGTTTCCGCATGTCAAACGCTCTGTGGCGTGCTGAAAACACCAGAAAACGTGTTTTTAGCATTCAAAAGCACAAAAACAGCGATTTCGTTGATTCTGCACACTTGTAACAGCAGAATCATGAAGATTATCACTGAAAATGCATATCTCAGCTGGAAACAACTAGGATACCGAAGATATGGCAGTTTCCGCATATCAAACGCACTGTGGAGTGCTGAAAACAGCAGAAAACGTGTTTTTCGCATTCAATAGCACGAAAACAGCGATTTCGGTGATTCTGCACACTTGTAACAGCAGAATCATGAAGATTATCACTGAAAATGCATATCTCAGCTGGAAACCCAACGATACCGAAGACATCGCAGTTTCCGCATGTCAAACGCTCTGTGGCGTGCTGAAAACACCAGAAAACGTGTTTTTCGCATTCAAAAGCACGAAAACAGCGATTTCGGTGATTCTGCACACTTGTTACAGCAGAATCATGAAGATTATCACTGAAAATGCGTATCTCAGCTGGAAACAACAACGATACCGTAGATACCGTAGTTTCCGCATATCAAACGCACTGTGGCGTGCTGAAAACACCAGAAAACGTGTTTTTCGCATTCAATAGCACGAAAACAGCGATTTCGGTGATTCTGCACACTTGTAACAGCAGAATCATGAAGATTATCACTGAAAATGCGTATCTCAGCTGGAAACAACAAGGATACCGAAGATATGGCAGTTTCCGCATATCAAACGCACTGTGGAGTGCTGAAAACACCAGAAAACGTGTTTTTCGCATTCAATAGCACGAAAACAGCGATTTCGGTGATTCTGCACACTTGTAACAGCAGAATCATGAAGATTATCACCGAAAATGCATATCTCAGCTGGAAACCCAACGATACCGAAGACATCGCAGTTTCCGCATGTCAAACGCTCTGTGGCGTGCTGAAAACACCAGAAAACGTGTTTTTTGCATTCAATAGCACGAAAACAGCGATTTCGGTGATTCTGCACACTTGTAACAGCAGAATCATGAAGATTATCACTGAAAATGCATATCTCAGCTGGAAACAACAACGATACCGAAGATATGGCAGTTTCCGCATATCAAACGCACTGTGGAGTGCTGAAAACACCAGAAAACGTGTTTTTCGCATTCAATAGCACGAAAACAGCGATTTCGGTGATTCTGCACACTTGTTACAGCAGAATCATGAAGATTATCACTGAAAATGCATATCTCAGCTGGAAACAACAACGATACCGTAGATACCGTAGTTTCCGCATATCAAACGCACTGTGGCGTGCTGAAAACACCAGAAAACGTGTTTTTCGCATTCAAAAGCACGAAAACAGCGATTTCGATGATTCTGCACACTTGTAACAGCAGAATCATGAAGATTATCACTGAAAATGCATGTCTGAGCTGGAAACAACAACGATACTGAAGATATCGCAGTTTCCGCATGTCAAACGCTCTGTGGCGTGCTGAAAACACCAGAAAACGTGTTTTTAGCATTCAAAAGCACAAAAACAGCGATTTCGTTGATTCTGCACACTTGTAACAGCAGAATCATGAAGATTATCACTGAAAATGCATATCTCAGCTGGAAACAACAAGGATACCGAAGATATGGCAGTTTCCGCATATCAAACGCACTGTGGAGTGCTGAAAACAGCAGAAAACGTGTTTTTCGCATTCAATAGCACGAAAACAGCGATTTCGGTGATTCTGCACACTTGTAACAGCAGAATCATGAAGATTATCACTGAAAATGCATATCTCAGCTGGAAACCCAACGATACCGAAGACATCGCAGTTTCCGCATGTCAAACGCTCTGTGGCGTGCTGAAAACACCAGAAAACGTGTTTTTCGCATTCAATAGCACGAAAACAGCGATTTCGGTGATTCTGCACACTTGTAACAGCAGAATCATGAAGATTATCACTGAAAATGCGTATCTCAGCTGGAAACAACAACGATACCGTAGATACCGTAGTTTCCGCATATCAAACGCACTGTGGCGTGCTGAAAACACCAGAAAACGTGTTTTTCGCATTCAATAGCACGAAAACAGCGATTTCGGTGATTCTGCACACTTGTAACAGCAGAATCATGAAGATTATCACTGAAAATGCGTATCTCAGCTGGAAACAACAAGGATACCGAAGATATGGCAGTTTCCGCATATCAAACGCACTGTGGAGTGCTGAAAACACCAGAAAACGTGTTTTTCGCATTCAATAGCACGAAAACAGCGATTTCGGTGATTCTGCACACTTGTAACAGCAGAATAATGAAGATTATCACTGAAAATGCGTATCTCAGCTGGAAACAACAAGGATACCGAAGATATGGCAGTTTCCGCATATCAAACGCACTGTGGAGTGCTGAAAACAGCAGAAAACGTGTTTTTCGCATTCAATAGCACGAAAACAGCGATTTCGGTGATTCTGCACACTTGTAACAGCAGAATCATGAAGATTATCACTGAAAATGCATATCTCAGCTGGAAACCCAACGATACCGAAGACATCGCAGTTTCCGCATGTCAAACGCTCTGTGGCGTGCTGAAAACACCAGAAAACGTGTTTTTTGCATTCAATAGCACGAAAACAGCGATTTCGGTGATTCTGCACACTTGTAACAGCAGAATCATGAAGATTATCACTGAAAATGCATATCTCAGCTGGAAACAACAACGATACCGAAGATATGGCAGTTTCCGCATATCAAACGCACTGTGGAGTGCTGAAAACACCAGAAAACGTGTTTTTCGCATTCAATAGCACGAAAACAGCGATTTCGGTGATTCTGCACACTTGTTACAGCAGAATCATGAAGATTATCACTGAAAATGCATATCTCAGCTGGAAACAACAACGATACCGAAGATATGGCAGTTTCCGCATATCAAACGCACTGTGGAGTGCTGAAAACACCAGAAAACGTGTTTTTCGCATTCAATAGCACAAAAACAGCGATTTCGGTGATTCTGCACACTTGTAACAGCAGAATCATGAAGATTATCACTGAAAATGCATATCTCAGCTGGAAACAACAACGATACTGAAGATATCGCAGTTTCCGCATGTCAAACGCCTTGTGGCGTGCTGAAAACACCAGAAAACGTGTTTTTAGCATTCAAAAGCACGAAAACAGCGATTTCGGTGATTCTGCACACTTGTAACAGCAGAAACATGAAGATTATCACTGAAAATGCATATCTCAGCTGGAAACCCAACGATACCGAAGATATCGCAGTGTCCGCATGTCAAACGCTCTGTGGCGTGCTGAAAACACCAGAAAACGTGTTTTTCGCATTCAATAGCACGAAAACAGCGATTTCGGTGATTCTGCACACTTGTAACAGCAGAATCATGAAGATTATCACTGAAAATGCGTATCTCAGCTGGAAACAACAAGGATACCGAAGATATGGCAGTTTCCGCATATCAAACGCACTGTGGAGTGCTGAAAACACCAGAAAACGTGTTTTTCGCATTCAATAGCACGAAAACAGCGATTTCGGTGATTCTGCACACTTGTAACAGCAGAATCATGAACATTA
Organism: Anthophora plumipes; assembly: GCA_951804975.1. Classification (NCBI taxonomy): domain Eukaryota; kingdom Metazoa; phylum Arthropoda; class Insecta; order Hymenoptera; family Apidae; genus Anthophora; species Anthophora plumipes. The sequence continues at coordinate 30,005 of CATORF010000726.1, forward strand.
TCACTGAAAATGCATATCTCAGCTGGAAACCCAACGATACCGAAGACATCGCAGTTTCCGCATGTCAAACGCTCTGTGGCGTGCTGAAAACACCAGAAAACGTGTTTTTTGCATTCAATAGCACGAAAACAGCGATTTCGGTGATTCTGCACACTTGTAACAGCAGAATCATGAAGATTATCACTGAAAATGCATATCTCAGCTGGAAACAACAACGATACCGAAGATATGGCAGTTTCCGCATATCAAACGCACTGTGGAGTGCTGAAAACACCAGAAAACGTGTTTTTCGCATTCAATAGCACGAAAACAGCGATTTCGGTGATTCTGCACACTTGTTACAGCAGAATCATGAAGATTATCACTGAAAATGCATATCTCAGCTGGAAACAACAACGACACCGTAGATACCGTAGTTTCCGCATATCAAACGCACTGTGGCGTGCTGAAAACACCAGAAAACGTGTTTTTCGCATTCAAAAGCACGAAAACAGCGATTTCTATGATTCTGCACAATTGTAACAGCAGAATCATGAAGATTATCACTGAAAATGCATATCTCAGCTGGAAACAACAACGATACTGAAGATATCGCAGTTTCCGCATGTCAAACGCTCTGTGGCGTGCTGAAAACACCAGAAAACGTGTTTTTAGCATTCAAAAGCACAAAAACAGCGATTTCGTTGATTCTGCACACTTGTAACAGCAGAATCATGAAGATTATCACTGAAAATGCATATCTCAGCTGGAAACAACAAGGATACCGAAGATATGGCAGTTTCCGCATATCAAACGCACTGTGGAGTGCTGAAAACAGCAGAAAACGTGTTTTTCGCATTCAATAGCACGAAAACAGCGATTTCGGTGATTCTGCACACTTGTAACAGCAGAATCATGAAGATTATCACTGAAAATGCATATCTCAGCTGGAAACCCAACGATACCGAAGACATCGCAGTTTCCGCATGTCAAACGCTCTGTGGCGTGCTGAAAACACCAGAAAACGTGTTTTTTGCATTCAATAGCACGAAAACAGCGATTTCGGTGATTCTGCACACTTGTAACAGCAGAATCATGAAGATTATCACTGAAAATGCATATCTCAGCTGGAAACAACAACGATACCGAAGATATGGCAGTTTCCGCATATCAAACGCACTGTGGCGTGCTGAAAACACCAGAAAACGTGTTTTTCGCATTCAATAGCACGAAAACAGCGATTTCGGTGATTCTGCACACTTGTAACAGCAGAATCATGAAGATTATCACTGAAAATGCGTATCTCAGCTGGAAACATCAACGATACCGAAGACATGGCAGTTTCCGCATATCAAACGCACTGTGGAGTGCTGAAAACACCAGAAAACGTGTTTTTCGCATTCAATAGCACGAAAACAGCGATTTCGGTGATTCTGCACACTTGTAACAGCAGAATCATGAAGATTATCACTGAAAATGCATATCTCAGCTGGAAACAACAACGATACCGTAGATATCGTAGTTTCCGCATATCAGACGCACTGTGGAGTGCTGAAAACACCAGAAAACGTGTTTTTCGCATTCAAAAGCACGAAAACAGCGATTTCGGTGATTCTGCACACTTGTAACAGAAGAATCATGAAGATTATCACTGAAAATGCATATCTCAGCTGGAAACATCAACGATACCGAAGATATGGCAGTTTCCGCATATCACACGCACTGTGGAGTGCCTAAAACACCAGAAAACGTGTTTTTCGCATTCAATAGCACGAAAACAGCGATTTCGGTGATTCTGCACACTTGTAACAGCAGAATCATGAAGATTATCACTGAAAATGCATATCTCAGCTGGAAACAACAACGATACTGAAGATATCGCAGTTTCCGCATGTCAAACGCCTTGTGGAAAGCTGAAAACACCAGAAAACGTGTTTTTAGCATTCAAAAGCACGAAAACAGCGATTTCGGTGATTCTGCACACTTGTAACAGCAGAATCATGAAGATTATCACTGAAAATGCATATCTCAGCTGGAAATATCAACGATACCGAAGACATGGCAGTTTCCGCATATCAAACGCACTGTGGAGTGCTGAAAACACCAGAAAACGTGTTTTTCGCATTCAATAGCACGAAAACAGCGATTTCGGTGATTCTGCACACTTGTAACAGCAGAATCATGAAGATTATCACTGAAAATGCATATCTCAGCTGGAAACCCAACGATACCGAAGATATCGCAGTGTCCGCATGTCAAACGCTCTGTGGCGTGCTGAAAACACCAGAAAACGTGTTTTTCGCATTCAATAGCACGAAAACAGCGATTTCGGTGATTCTGCACACTTGTAACAGCAGAATCATGAAGATTATCACTGAAAATGCGTATCTCAGCTGGAAACATCAACGATACCGAAGATATGGCAGTTTCCGCATATCAAACGCACTGTGGAGAGCCTAAAACACCAGAAAACGTGTTTTTCGCATTCAATAGCACGAAAACAGCGATTTCGGTGATTCTGCACACTTGTAACAGCAGAATCATGAAGATTATCACTGAAAATGCATATCTCAGCTGGAAACAACAACGATACTGAAGATATCGCAGTTTCCGCATGTCAAACGCCTTGTGGCGTGCTGAAAACACCAGAAAACGTGTTTTTAGCATTCAAAAGCACGAAAACAGCGATTTCGGTGATTCTGCACACTTGTAACAGCAGAATCATGAAGATTATCACTGAAAATGCATATCTCAGCTGGAAACATCAACGATACCGAAGACATGGCAGTTTCCGCATATCAAACGCACTGTGGAGTGCTGAAAACACCAGAAGACGTGTTTTTCGCATTCAAAAGCACGAAAACAGCGATTTCGGTGATTCTGCACATTTGTAACAGCAGAATCATGAAGATTATCACTGAAAATGCGTATCTCAGCTGGAAACATCAACGATACCGAAGACATGGCAGTTTCCGCATATCAAACGCACTGTGGAGTGCTGAAAACACCAGAAAACGTTTTTTTTGCATTCAATAGCACGAAAACAGCGATTTCGGTGATTCTGCACACTTGTAACAGCAGAATCATGAAGATTATCACTGAAAATGCATATCTCAGCTGGAAACAACAACGATACCGAAGATATGGCAGTTTCCGCATATCAAACGCACTGTGGAGTGCTGAAAACACCAGAAAACGTGTTTTTCGCATTCAATAGCACGAAAACAGCGATTTCGGTGATTCTGCACACTTGTTACAGCAGAATCATGAAGATTATCACTGAAAATGCATATCTCAGCTGGAAACAACAACGATACCGTAGATACCGTAGTTTCCGCATATCAAACGCACTGTGGCGTGCTGAAAACACCAGAAAACGTGTTTTTCGCATTCAAAAGCACGAAAACAGCGATTTCGGTGATTCTGCACACTTGTAACAGCAGAATCATGAAGATTATCACTGAAAATGCATATCTCAGCTGGAAACAACAACGATACTGAAGATATCGCAGTTTCCACATGTCAAACGCTCTGTGGCGTGCTGAAAACACCAGAAAACGTGTTTTTAGCATTCAAAAGCACGAAAACAGCGATTTCGGTGATTCTGCACACTTGTAACAGCAGAATCATGAAGATTATCACTGAAAATGCATATCTCAGCTGGAAACAACAAGGATACCGAAGATATGGCAGTTTCCGCATATCAAACGCACTGTGGAGTGCTGAAAACACCAGAAAACGTGTTTTTCGCATTCAATAGCACGAAAACAGCGATTAAGGTGATTCTGCACACTTGTAACAGCAGAATCATGAAGATTATCACTGAAAATGCATATCTCAGCTGGAAACCCAACGATACCGAAGATATCGCAGTTTCCGCATGTCAAACGCTCTGTGGCGTGCTGAAAACACCAGAAAACGTGTTTTTCGCATTCAAAAGCACGAAAACAGCGATTTCGGTGATTCTGCACATTTGTAACAGCAGAATCATGAAGATTATCACTGAAAATGCGTATCTCAGCTGGAAACATCAACGATACCGAAGACATGGCAGTTTCCGCATATCAAACGCACTGTGGAGTGCTGAAAACACCAGAAAACGTGTTTTTTGCATTCAATAGCACGAAAACAGCGATTTCGGTGATTCTGCACACTTGTAACAGCAGAATCATGAAGATTATCCCTGAAAATGCATATCTCAGCTGGAAACAACAACGATACTGAAGATATCGCAGTTTCCGCATGTCAAACGCTCTGTGGCGTGCTGAAAACACCAGAAAACGTGTTTTTAGCATTCAAAAGCACGAAAACTGCGATTTCGGTGATTCTGCACACTTGTAACAGCAGAATCATGAAGATTATCACTGAAAATGCATATCTCAGCTGGAAACAACAAGGATACAGAAGATATGGCAGTTTCCGCATATCAAACGCACTGTGGAGTGCTGAAAACACCAGAAAACGTGTTTTTCGCATTCAATAGCACGAAAACAGCGATTTCGGTGATTCTGCACACTTGTAACAGCAGAATCATGAAGATTATCACTGAAAATGCATATCTCAGCTGGAAACCCAACGATACCGAAGATATCGCAGTTTCCGCATGCAAACGCTCTGTGGCGTGCTGAAAACACCAGAAAACGTGTTTTTCGCATTCAAAAGCACGAAAACAGCGATTTCAGTGATTCTGCACATTTGTAACAGCAGAATCATGAAGATTATCACTGAAAATGCGTATCTCAGCTGGAAACATCAACGATACCGAAGACATGGCAGTTTCCGCATATCAAACGCACTGTAGAGTGCTGAAAACACCAGAAAACGTGTTTTTTGCATTCAATAGCACGAAAACAGCGATTTCGGTGATTCTGCACACTTGTAACAGCAGAATCATGAAGATTATCACTGAAAATGCATATCTCAGCTGGAAACAACAACGATACCGAAGATATGGCAGTTTCCGCATATCAAACGCACTGTGGAGTGCTGAAAACACCAGAAAACGTGTTTTTCGCATTCAATAGCACGAAAACAGCGATTTCGGTGATTCTGCACACTTGTAACAGCAGAATCATGAAGATTATCACTGAAAATGCGTATCTCAGCTGGAAACAACAAGGATACCGAAGATATGGCAGTTTCCGCATATCAAACGCACTGTGGAGTGCTGAAAACACCAGAAAACGTGTTTTTTGCATTCAATAGCACGAAAACAGCGACTTCGGTGATTCTGCACACTTGTAACAGCAGAATCATGAAGATTATCACTGAAAATGCATATCTCAGCTGGAAACAACAACGATACTGAAGATATCGCAGTTTCCGCATGTCAAACGCTCTGTGGCGTGCTGAAAACACCAGAAAACGTGTTTTTCGCATTCAAAAGCACGAAAACAGCGATTTCGGTGATTCTGCACATTTGTAACAGCAGAATCATGAAGATTATCACTGAAAATGCGTATCTCAGCTGGAAACATCAACGATACCGAAGACATGGCAGTTTCCGCATATCAAACGCACTGTGGAGTGCTGAAAACACCAGAAAACGTGTTTTTTGCATTCAATAGCACGAAAACAGCGATTTCGGTGATTCTGCACACTTGTAACAGCAGAATCATGAAGATTATCACTGAAAATGCATATCTCAGCTGGAAACAACAACGATACCGAAGATATGGCAGTTTCCGCATATCAAACGCACTGTGGAGTGCTGAAAACACCAGAAAACGTGTTTTTCGCATTCAATAGCACGAAAACAGCGATTTCGGTGATTCTGCACACTTGTTACAGCAGAATCATGAAGATTATCACTGAAAATGCATATCTCAGCTGGAAAAAACAACGATACTGAAGATATCGCAGTTTCCGCATGTCAAACGCTCTGTGGCGTGCTGAAAACACCAGAAAACGTGTTTTTCGCATTCAAAAGCACGAAAACAGCGATTTCGGTGATTCTGCACATTTGTAACAGCAGAATCATGAAGATTATCACTGAAAATGCGTATCTCAGCTGGAAACATCAACGATACCGAAGACATGGCAGTTTCCGCATATCAAACGCACTGTGGAGTGCTGAAAACACCAGAAAACGTGTTTTTTGCATTCAATAGCACGAAAACAGCGATTTCGGTGATTCTGCACACTTGTAACAGCAGAATCATGAAGATTATCACTGAAAATGCATATCTCAGCTGGAAACAACAACGATACCGAAGATATGGCAGTTTCCGCATATCAAACGCACTGTGGAGTGCTGAAAACACCAGAAAACGTGTTTTTCGCATTCAATAGCACGAAAACAGCGATTTCGGTGATTCTGCACACTTGTTACAGCAGAATCATGAAGATTATCACTGAAAATGCATATCTCAGCTGGAAACAACAACGATACCGTAGATACCGTAGTTTCCGCATATCAAACGCACTGTGGCGTGCTGAAAACACCAGAAAACGTGTTTTTCGCATTCAAAAGCACGAAAACAGCGATTTCGGTGATTCTGCACACTTGTAACAGCAGAATCATGAAGATTATCACTGAAAATGCGTATCTCAGCTGGAAACATCAACGATACCGAAGACATGGCAGTTTCCGCATATCAAACGCACTGTGGAGTGGTGAAAACACCAGAAAACGTGTTTTTTGCATTCAATAGCACGAAAACAGCGATTTCGGTGATTCTGCACACTTGTAACAGCAGAATCATGAAGATTATCACTGAAAATGCATATCTCAGCTGGAAACAACAACGATACCGAAGATATGGCAGTTTCCGCATATCAAACGCACTGTGGAGTGCTGAAAACACCAGAAAACGTGTTTTTCGCATTCATAGCACGAAAACAGCGATTTCGGTGATTCTGCACACTTGTAACAGCAGAATCATGAAGATTATCACTGAAAATGCATATCTCAGCTGGAAACCCAACGATACCGAAGACATCGCAGTTTCCGCATGTCAAACGCTCTGTGGCGTGCTGAAAACACCAGAAAACGTGTTTTTCGCATTCAATAGCACGAAAACAGCGATTTCGGTGATTCTGCACACTTGTAACAGCAGAATCATGAAGATTATCACTGAAAATGCGTATCTCAGCTGGAAACATCAACGATACCGAAGACATGGCAGTTTCCGCATATCAAACGCACTGTGGAGTGCTGAAAACACCAGAAAACGTGTTTTTTGCATTCAATAGCACGAAAACAGCGATTTCGGTGATTCTGCACACTTGTAACAGCAGAATCATGAAGATTATCACTGAAAATGCATATCTCAGCTGGAAACAACAACGATACCGAAGACATGGCAGTTTCCACGTATCAAACGCACTGTGGAGTGCTGAAAACACCAGAAAACGTGTTTTTTGCATTCAATAGCACGAAAACAGCGATTTCGGTGATTCTGCACACTTGTAACAGCAGAATCATGAAGATTATCCCTGAAAATGCATATCTCAGCTGGAAACAACAACGATACTGAAGATATCGCAGTTTCCGCATGTCAAACGCTCTGTGGCGTGCTGAAAACACCAGAAAACGTGTTTTTAGCATTCAAAAGCACGAAAACAGCGATTTCGGTGATTCTGCAAACTTGTAACAGCAGAATCATGAAGATTATCACTGAAAATGCATATCTCAGCTGGAAACAACAAGGATACCGAAGATATGGCAGTTTCCGCATATCAAACGCACTGTGGAGTGCTGAAAACACCAGAAAACGTGTTTTTCGCATTCAATAGCACGAAAACAGCGATTTCGGTGATTCTGCACACTTGTAACAGCAGAATCATGAAGATTATCACTGAAAATGCATATCTCAGCTGGAAACCCAACGATACCGAAGATATCGCAGTTTCCGCATGTCAAACGCTCTGTGGCGTGCTGAAAACACCAGAAAACGTGTTTTTCGCATTCAAAAGCACGAAAACAGCGATTTCGGTGATTCTGCACATTTGTAACAGCAGAATCATGAAGATTATCACTGAAAATGCGTATCTCAGCTGGAAACCCAACGATACCGAAGATATCGCAGTGTCCGCATGTCAAACGCTCTGTGGCGTGCTGAAAACACCAGAAAACGTGTTTTTCGCATTCAAAAGCACGAAAACAGCGATTTCGGTGATTCTGCACATTTGTAACAGCAGAATCATGAAGATTATCACTGAAAATGCGTATCTCAGCTGGAAACATCAACGATACCGAAAACATGGCAGTTTCCGCATATCAAACGCACTGTGGAGTGCTGAAAACACCAGAAAACGTGTTTTTTGCATTCAATAGCACGAAAACAGCGATTTCGGTGATTCTGCACACTTGTAACAGCAGAATCATGAAGATTATCACTGAAAATGCATATCTCAGCTGGAAACAACAACGATACTGAAGATATCGCAGTTTTCGCATGTCAAACGCTCTGTGGAGTGCTGAAAACACCAGAAAACGTGTTTTTTGCATTCAATAGCACGAAAACAGCGATTTCGGTGATTCTGCACACTTGTAAAAGCAGAATCATGAAGATTATCACTGAAAATGCATATCTCAGCTGGAAACAACAACGATACCGAAGATATGGCAGTTTCCGCATATCAAACGCACTGTGGAGTGCTGAAAACACCAGAAAACGTGTTTTTCGCATTCAATAGCACGAAAACAGCGATTTCGGTGATTCTGCAC
>CATORF010000727.1:0-59000 GCA_951804975.1 Anthophora plumipes
CCCACAGTGCGTTTGATATGCAGAACCGGCGACATCTTGGATTTCGTCGGGTTTCAAGTTGAGATACGCATTTTCTGCGATAATCTTGGTGAGTCTTCTGTCAGCAGTATGCAGAATCATCTAGATCGCTCTTTTTGAGCTATTTAATGCGACAAAATCGTTATCTGGTGTATTGACCACTCCACAGTGATTTGATATGTAGAGCCGCCGATAACTTGGTTTTCGTGGGGTTTCCAGCTGAGATATGCATTTTCTGCGATAAACCTGGTGAGTCTTCTGTCAGAAGTATGCAGAATCACCGAGATCGCTCTATTCGCGCTATTTAATGCGAGAAACACGTTATCTGGTGTTTTCACCACTCCACATTGCGCCTGACATGCAGAACCGGCGACATCTTGGTTTTCGTGGGGTTTCCAGCTGAAATATGCATTTTCTGCTATAATCTTGGTGAGTCTTCTGTCAGAAGTATGCAGAATCATGTAGATCGTTCGTTTCGAGCTATTTAATGCGAAAAAACAAGTTTTCTGGTGTTTTGACCATTCCACAGTGCGTTTGATATGTAGAGCCGCCGATAACTTGGTTTTCGTGGGGTTTCCAGCTGAAATATGCATTTTCTGTGATAATCTTGGTGAGACCTCTGTCAGAAGTATGCAGTATCATCGAGATCGCTCTATTCGAGCTGTTTAATGCGAGAAACACGTTATCTGGTGTATTGACCACTCCACAGTGCGTTTGATATGCAGAACCGGCGCCATCTTGATTTTCGTGAGGTTTCAAGCTGAGATATGCATTTTCTGCGATAATATTGGTGAGACTTCAGTCAGAAGTATGCAGAATCTTCTAGATCGCTCGTTTCGAGCTATTTAATGCGAGAACCACGTTATCTGGTGTTTTGTCCACTCCACAGTGTGTTTGATATGCAGAACCGGCGATATCTTGATTTTCGTGGTGTTTCCAGCTGATATATGCATTTTCTGCGATAATCTTGGTGAGTCTTCTGCCAGCAGTATGCAGAATCATCGAGATCGCTCTTTTCGAGCTATTTAATGCGAGAAACACGTTATCTGGTGTTTTGACCACTCCACAGTGCGTTTGATATGCAGAACCGGCGACATCTTGGTTTTCGTGGGGTTTCCAGCTGAAATATGCATTTTCTGCGATAATCTTGGTGAGACGTCTGTCCGAAGTATGCAGAATCATCGAGATCGCTCTTTTCGAGCTATTTAATGCGAGAAACACGTTATCTGGTGTTTTGACCACTCCACAGTGCGTTTGATATGCAGAACCGGCGATATCTTGGTTTTCGTGGGGTTTCCAGCTGAAATATGCATTTTCTGCGATAATCTTGGTGTTTCATCTATGAGAAGTATGCAGAAACATCGAGATCGCTCTTTTCGAGCTAGTTAATGCGAGAAACACGTTTTCTGGTGTTTTGACCACTCCACAGTGCGTTTGATATGCAGAACCGGCGCCATCTTGATTTTCGTGAGGTTTCAAGCTGAGATATGCATTTTCTGCGATAATATTGGTGAGACTTCAGTCAGAAGTATGCAGAATCTTCTAGATCGCTCGTTTCGAGCTATTTAATGCGAGAAACACGTTATCTGGTGTTTTCACCACTCCACATTGCGCCTGACATGCAGAACCGGCGACATCTTGGTTTTCGTGGGGTTTCCAGCTGAAATATGCATTTTCTGCTATAATCTTGGTGAGTCTTCTGTCAGAAGTATGCAGAATCATGTAGATCGTTCGTTTCGAGCTATTTAATGCGAAAAAACAAGTTTTCTGGTGTTTTGACCATTCCACAGTGCGTTTGATATGTAGAGCCGCCGATAACTTGGTTTTCGTGGGGTTTCCAGCTGAGATATGCATTTTCTGCGATAAACCTGGTGAGTCTTCTGTCAGAAGTATGCAGAATCACCGAGATCGCTCTATTCGCGCTATTTAATGCGAGAAACACGTTATCTGGTGTTTTCACCACTCCACATTGCGCCTGATATGCAGAACCGGCGATATCTTGATTTTCGTGGTGTTTCCAGCTGATATATGCATTTTCTGCGATAATCTTGGTGAGTCTTCTGCCAGCAGTATGCAGAATCATCGAGATCGCTCTTTTCGAGCTATTTAATGCGAGAAACACGTTATCTGGTGTATTGACCACTCCACAGTGCGTTTGATATGCAAAACCGGCGATATCTTGGTTTTCGTCGGGTTTCCAGCTGAGATATGCATTTTCTGCGATAATCTTGGTGAGTCTTCTGTCAGTAGTATGCAGAATCATCTAGATTACTCTTTTCGAGCTATTTAATACGAGAACCACGTTATCTGGTGTATTGAACACTCCACAGTGCGTTTGATATGCAGAACCGGCGACATCTTGGTTTTCGTGGGGTTTCCAGCTGAAATATGCATTTTCTGCGATAATCTTGGTGAGACGTCTGTCCGAAGTATGTAGAATCATCGAGATCGCTCTTTTCGAGCTATTTAATGCGACAAACACGTTATCTTGTGTTTTGTCCACTCCACAGTGTGTTTGATATGCAGAACCGGCGATATCTTGATTTTCGTGGTGTTTCCAGCTGATATATGCATTTTCTGCGATAATCTTGGTGAGTCTTCTGCCAGCAGTATGCAGAATCATCGAGATCGCTCTTTTCGAGCTATTTAATGCGAGAAACACGTTATCTGGTGTTTTGACCACTCCACAGTGCGTTTGATATGCAGAACCGGCGACATCTTGGTTTTCGTGGGGTTTCCAGCTGAAATATGCATTTTCTGCGATAATCTTGGTGAGACGTCTGTCCGAAGTATGCAGAATCATCGAGATCGCTCTTTTCGAGCTATTTAATGCGAGAAACACGTTATCTGGTGTTTTGACCACTCCACAGTGCGTTTGATATGCAGAACCGGCGATATCTTGGTTTTCGTGGGGTTTCCAGCTGAAATATGCATTTTCTGCGATAATCTTGGTGTTTCATCTATGAGAAGTATGCAGAAACATCGAGATCGCTCTTTTCGAGCTAGTTAATGCGAGAAACACGTTTTCTGGTGTTTTGACCACTCCACAGTGCGTTTGATATGCAGAACCGGCGATATCTTGGTTTTCGTGGGGTTTCCAGCTGAAATATGCATTTTCTGCGATAATCTTGGTGAGTCTTCTGTCAGCAGTATGCAGAATCATCTAGATCGCTCTTTTCGAGCTATTTAATGCGACAAACACGTTATCTGGTGTATTGACCACTCCACAGTGATTTGATATGTAGAGCCGCCGATAACTTGGTTTTCGTGGGGTTTCCAGCTGAGATATGCATTTTCTGCGATAAACCTGGTGAGTCTTCTGTCAGAAGTATGCAGAATCACCGAGATCGCTCTATTCGAGCTATTTAATGCGAGAAACACGTTATCTGGTGATTTCACCACTCCACATTGCGCCTGATATGCAGAACCGGCGACATCTTGGTTTTCGTGGGGTTTCCAGCTGAAATATGCATTTTCTGCGATAATCTTGGTGAGACGTCTGTCCGAAGTATGTAGAATCATCGAGATCGCTCTTTTCGAGCTATTTAATGCGACAAACACGTTATCTTGTGTTTTGTCCACTCCACAGTGTGTTTGATATGCAGAACCGGCGATATCTTGATTTTCGTGGTGTTTCCAGCTGATATATGCATTTTCTGCGATAATCTTGGTGAGTCTTCTGCCAGCAGTATGCAGAATCATCGAGATCGCTCTTTTCGAGCTATTTAATGCGAGAAACACGTTATCTGGTGTTTTGACCACTCCACAGTGCGTTTGATATGCAGAACCGGCGACATCTTGGTTTTCGTGGGGTTTCCAGCTGAAATATGCATTTTCTGCGATAATCTTGGTGAGACGTCTGTCCGAAGTATGCAGAATCATCGAGATCGCTCTTTTCGAGCTATTTAATGCGAGAAACACGTTATCTGGTGTTTTGACCACTCCACAGTGCGTTTGATATGCAGAACCGGCGATATCTTGGTTTTCGTGGGGTTTCCAGCTGAAATATGCATTTTCTGCGATAATCTTGGTGTTTCATCTATGAGAAGTATGCAGAAACATCGAGATCGCTCTTTTCGAGCTAGTTAATGCGAGAAACACGTTTTCTGGTGTTTTGACCACTCCACAGTGCGTTTGATATGCAGAACCGGCGATATCTTGGTTTTCGTGGGGTTTCCAGCTGAAATATGCATTTTCTGCGATAATCTTGGTGAGTCTTCTGTCAGCAGTATGCAGAATCATCTAGATCGCTCTTTTCGAGCTATTTAATGCGACAAACACGTTATCTGGTGTATTGACCACTCCACAGTGATTTGATATGTAGAGCCGCCGATAACTTGGTTTTCGTGGGGTTTCCAGCTGAGATATGCATTTTCTGCGATAATATTGGTGAGACCTCAGTCAGAAGTATGCAGAATCTTCTAGATCGCTCGTTTCGAGCTATTTAATGCGAGAACCACGTTATCTGGTGTATTGAACACTCCACAGTGCGTTTTATATGCAGAACCGGCGACATCATGGATTTCGTCGGGGTTCAAGCTGAGATATGCATTTTCTGCGATAATCTTGGTGAGACTTCTGTCCGAAGTATGCAGAATCATCTAGATCGCTCGTTTCGAGCTATTTAATGCGAAAAAACAAGTTTTCTGGTGTTTTCAACATTCCACAGTGCGTTTGATATGCGGAACCGGCGATATCTTGATTTTCGTGGTGTTTCCAGGCGAGATATGCATTTTCTGCGATAATCTTGGTGAGTCTTCTGTCAGCAGTATGCAGAATCATCTAGATCGCTCTTTTCGAGCTATTAAATGCGTGATACACGTTATCTAGTTGTTTTCACCACTCCACAGTGCGTTTTATATACAGAACCGGCGATATCTTGATTTTCGTGGTGTTTCCAGCTGATATATGCATTTTCTGCGATAATCTTGGTGAGTCTTCTGCCAGCAGTATGCAGAATCATCGATATCGCTCTTTTCGATCTATTTAATGCGAGAAACACGATATCTGGTGTTTTGACCACTCCACAGGGCGTTTGATATGCAGCATCGGGGATATCTTGGTTTTCGTGGGGTTTCCAGCTGAAATATGCATTTTCTGCGATAAACTTTGTGAGTCTTCTGTCAGAAGTATGCAGAATCATCTAGATCGCTCGTTTCGAGCTATTTAATGCGAAAAAACAAGTTTTCTGGTGTTTTCAACATTCCACAGTACGTTTGATATGCAGAACCGGCGATATCTTGATTTTCGTGGGGTTTCCAGCTGAAATATGCATTTTCTGCGATAATCTTGGTGAGACGTCTGTCCGAAGTATGTAGAATCATCGAGATCGCTCTTTTCGAGCTATTTAATGCGACAAACACGTTATCTGGTGTTTTGACCACTCCACAGTGTGTTTGATATGCAGAACCGGCGATATCTTGATTTTCGTGGTGTTTCCAGCTGATATATGCATTTTCTGCGATAATCTTGGTGAGTCTTCTGCCAGCAGTATGCAGAATCATCGAGGTCGCTCTTTTCGAGCTATTTAATGCGAGAAACACGTTATCTGGTGTATTCACCACTCCACAGTGCGTTTGATATGCAAAACCGGCGATATCTTGGTTTTCGTCGGGTTTCCAGCTGAGATATGCATTTTCTGCGATAATCTTGGTGAGTCTTCTGTCAGCAGTATGCAGAATCATCTAGATCACTCTTTTCGAGCTATTTAATGCGAGAACCACGTTATCTGGTGTATTGAACACTCCACAGTGCGTTTGATATGCAGAACCGGCGACATCTTGGTTTTCGTGGGGTTTCCAGCTGAAATATGCATTTTCTGCGATAATCTTGGTGAGACGTCTGTCCGAAGTATGTAGAATCATCGAGATCGCTCTTTTCGAGCTATTTAATGCGACAAACACGTTATCTGGTGTTTTGACCACTCCACAGTGTGTTTGATATGCAGAACCGGCGATATCTTGATTTTCGTGGTGTTTCCAGCTGATATATGCATTTTCTGCGATAATCTTGGTGAGTCTTCTGCCAGCAGTATGCAGAATCATCGAGACCGCTCTTTTCGAGCTATTTAATGCGAGAAACACGTTATCTGGTGTTTTGACCACTCCACAGTGCGTTTGATATGCAGAACCGGCGACATCTTGGTTTTCGTGGGGTTTCCAGCTGAAATATGCATTTTCTGCGATAATCTTGGTGAGACGTCTGTCCGAAGTATGCAGAATCATCGAGATCGCTCTTTTCGAGCTATTTAATGTGAGAAACACGTTATCTGGTGTTTTGACCACTCCACAGTGCGTTTGATATGCAGAACCGGCGATATCTTGGTTTTCGTGGGGTTTCCAGCTGAAATATGCATATGCTGCGATAATCTTGGTGTTTCATCTATGAGAAGTATGCAGAAACATCGAGATCGCTCTTTTCGAGCTAGTTAATGCGAGAAACACGTTTTCTGGTGTTTTGACCACTCCACAGTGCGTTTGATATGCAGAACCGGCGATATCTTGGTTTTCGTGGGGTTTCCAGCTGAAATATGCATTTTCTGCGATAATCTTGGTGAGTCTTCTGTCAGCAGTATGCAGAATCATCTAGATCGCTCTTTTCGAGCTATTTAATGCGACAAACACGTTATCTGGTGTATTGACCACTCCACAGTGATTTGATATGTAGAGCCGCCGATAACTTGGTTTTCGTGGGGTTTCCAGCTGAGATATGCATTTTCTGCGATAAACCTGGTGAGTCTTCTGTCAGAAGTATGCAGAATCACCGAGATCGCTCGTTTCGAGCTATTTAATGCGAGAACCACGTTATCTGGTGTATTGAACACTCCACAGTGCGTTTGATATGCAGAACCGGCGACATCATGGATTTCGTCGGGGTTCAAGCTGAGATATGCATTTTCTGCGATAATCTTGGTGAGACTTCTGTCCGAAGTATGCAGAATCATCTAGATCGCTCGTTTCGAGCTATTTAATGCGAAAAAACAAGTTTTCTGGTGTTTTCAACATTCCACAGTGCGTTTGATATGCGGAACCGGCGATATCTTGATTTTCGTGGTGTTTCCAGGTGAGATATGCATTTTCTGCGATAATCTTGGTGAGTCTTCTGTCAGCAGTATGCAGAATCATCTAGATCGCTCTTTTCGAGCTATTAAATGCGTGATACACGTTATCTAGTTGTTTTCACCACTCCACAGTGCGTTTTATATACAGAACCGGCGATATCTTGATTTTCGTGGTGTTTCCAGCTGATATATGCATTTTCTGCGATAATCTTGGTGAGTCTTCTGCCAGCAGTATGCAGAATCATCGATATCGCTCTTTTCGATCTATTTAATGCGAGAAACACGATATCTGGTGTTTTGACCACTCCACAGGGCGTTTGATATGCAGCATCGGGGATATCTTGGTTTTCGTGGGGTTTCCAGCTGAAATATGCATTTTCTGCGATAAACTTTGTGAGTCTTCTGTCAGAAGTATGCAGAATCATCTAGATCGCTCGTTTCGAGCTATTTAATGCGAAAAAAACAAGTTTTCTGGTGTTTTCAACATTCCACAGTACGTTTGATATGCAGAACCGGCGATATCTTGATTTTCGTGGGGTTTCCAGCTGAAATATGCATTTTCTGCGATAATCTTGGTGAGACGTCTGTCCGAAGTATGTAGAATCATCGAGATCGCTCTTTTCGAGCTATTTAATGCGACAAACACGTTATCTGGTGTTTTGACCACTCCACAGTGTGTTTGATATGCAGAACCGGCGATATCTTGATTTTCGTGGTGTTTCCAGCTGATATATGCATTTTCTGCGATAATCTTGGTGAGTCTTCTGCCAGCAGGATGCAGAATCATCGAGATCGCTCTTTTCGAGCTATTTAATGCGAGAAACACGTTATCTGGTGTATTCACCACTCCACAGTGCGTTTGATATGCAAAACCGGCGATATCTTGGTTTTCGTCGGGTTTCCAGCTGAGATATGCATTTTCTGCGATAATCTTGGTGAGTCTTCTGTCAGCAGTATGCAGAATCATCTAGATCACTCTTTTCGAGCTATTTAATGCGAGAACCACGTTATCTGGTGTATTGAACACTCCACAGTGCGTTTGATATGCAGAACCGGCGACATCTTGGTTTTCGTGGGGTTTCCAGCTGAAATATGCATTTTCTGCGATAATCTTGGTGAGACGTCTGTCCGAAGTATGTAGAATCATCGAGATCGCTCTTTTCGAGCTATTTAATGCGACAAACACGTTATCTGGTGTTTTGACCACTCCACAGTGTGTTTGATATGCAGAACCGGCGATATCTTGATTTTCGTGGTGTTTCCAGCTGATATATGCATTTTCTGCGATAATCTTGGTGAGTCTTCTGCCAGCAGTATGCAGAATCATCGAGATCGCTCTTTTCGAGCTATTTAATGCGAGAAACACGTTATCTGGTGTTTTGACCACTCCACAGTGCGTTTGATATGCAGAACCGGCGACATCTTGGTTTTCGTGGGGTTTCCAGCTGAAATATGCATTTTCTGCGATTATCTTGGTGAGACGTCTGTCCGAAGTATGCAGAATCATCGAGATCGCTCTTTTCGAGCTATTTAATGCGAGAAACACGTTATCTGGTGTTTTGACCACTCCACAGTGCGTTTGATATGCAGAACCGGCGACATCTTGGTTTTCGTGGGGTTTCCAGCTGAAATATGCATTTTCTGCGATAATCTTGGTGAGACGTCTGTCCGAAGTATGCAGAATCATCGAGATCGCTCTATTCGAGCTATTTAATGCGAGAAACACGTTATCTGGTGTTTTCACCACTCCACATTGCGCCTGATATGCAGAACCGGCGACATCTTGGTTTTCGTGGGGTTTCCAGCTGAAATATGCATTTTCTGCGATAATCTTGGTGAATCTTCTGTCAGAAGTATGCAGAATCATGTAGATCGTTCGTTTCGAGCTATTTAATGCGAAAAAACAAGTTTTCTGGTGTTTTGACCACTCCACAGTGCGTTTGATATGCAGAACCGGCGCCATCTTGATTTTCGTGAGGTATCAAGCTGAGATATGCATTTTCTGCGATAATATTGGTGAGACTTCAGTCAGAAGTATGCAGAATCTTCTAGATCGCTCGTTTCGAGCTATTTAATGCGAGAACCACGTTATCTGGTGTATTGAACACTCCACAGTGCGTTTGATATGCAGAACCGGCGACATCATGGATTTCGTCGGGGTTCAAGCTGAGATATGCATTTTCTGCGATAATCTTGGTGAGACTTCTGTCCGAAGTATGCAGAATCATCTAGATCGCTCGTTTCGAGCTATTTAATGCGAAAAAACCAGTTTTCTGGTGTTTTCAACATTCCACAGTGCGTTTGATATGCGGAACCGGCGATATCTTGATTTTCGTGGTGTTTCCAGGTGAGATATGCATTTTCTGCGATAATCTTGGTGAGTCTTCTGTCAGCAGTATGCAGAATCATCTAGATCGCTCTTTTCGAGCTATTAAATGCGAGATACACGTTATCTAGTTGTTTTCACCACTCCACAGTGCGTTTTATATACAGAACTGGCGACATCTTGATTTTCGTGAGGTTTCAAGCTGACATATGCATTTTCTGCGATAATATTGGTGAGACTTCTGTCCGAAGTATGCAGAATCATCGATATCGCTCTTTTCGATCTATTTAATGCGAGAATCACGATATCTGGTGTTTTGACCACTCCACAGGGCGTTTGATATGCAGCATCGGGGATATCTTGGTTTTCGTGGGGTTTCCAGCTGAAATATGCATTTTCTGCGATAAACTTTGTGAGTCTTCTGTCAGAAGTATGCAGAATCATCGAGATCGCTCTATTCGAACTCTTTAAAGCGAGAAACACGTTATCTGGTGTTTTCACCATCCACATTGCGCCTGATATGCAGAACCGGCGACATCTTGGTTTTCGTGGGGTTTCCAGCTGAAATATGCATTTTCTGCGATAATCTTGGTGAGACGTCTGTCCGAAGTATGCAGAATCATCGAGATCGCTCTTTTCGAGCTATTTAATGTGAGAAACACGTTATCTGGTGTTTTGACCACTCCACAGTGCGTTTGATATGCAGAACCGGCGATATCTTGGTTTTCGTGGGGTTTCCAGCTGAAATATGCATTTTCTGCGATAATCTTGGTGAGACGTCTGTCCGAAGTATGCAGAATCATCGAGATCGCTCTTTTCGAGCTATTTAATGTGAGAAACACGTTATCTGGTGTTTTGACCACTCCACAGTGCGTTTGATATGCAGAACCGGCGATATCTTGGTTTTCGTGGGGTTTCCAGCTGAAATATGCATTTGCTGCGATAATCTTGGTGTTTCATCTATGAGAAGTATGCAGAAACATCGAGATCGCTCTTTTCGAGCTAGTTAATGCGAGAAACACGTTTTCTGGTGTTTTGACCACTCCACAGTGCGTTTGATATGCAGAACCGGCGATATCTTGGTTTTCGTGGGGTTTCCAGCTGAAATATGCATTTTCTGCGATAATCTTGGTGAGTCTTCTGTCAGCAGTATGCAGAATCATCTAGATCGCTCTTTTCGAGCTATTTAATGCGACAAACACGTTATCTGGTGTATTGACCACTCCACAGTGATTTGATATGTAGAGCCGCCGATAACTTGGTTTTCGTGGGGTTTCCAGCTGAGATATGCATTTTCTGCGATAAACCTGGTGAGTCTTCTGTCAGAAGTATGCAGAATCACCGAGATCGCTCGTTTCGAGCTATTTAATGCGAGAACCACGTTATCTGGTGTATTGAACACTCCACAGTGCGTTTGATATGCAGAACCGGCGACATCATGGATTTCGTCGGGGTTCAAGCTGAGATATGCATTTTCTGCGATAATCTTGGTGAGACTTCTGTCCGAAGTATGCAGAATCATCTAGATCGCTCGTTTCGAGCTATTTAATGCGAAAAAACAAGTTTTCTGGTGTTTTCAACATTCCACAGTGCGTTTGATATGCGGAACCGGCGATATCTTGATTTTCGTGGTGTTTCCAGGTCAGATATGCATTTTCTGCGATAATCTTGGTGAGTCTTCTGTCAGCAGTATGCAGAATCATCTAGATCGCTCTTTTCGAGCTATTAAATGCGTGATACACGTTATCTAGTTGTTTTCACCACTCCACAGTGCGTTTTATATACAGAACCGGCGATATCTTGATTTTCGTGGTGTTTCCAGCTGATATATGCATTTTCTGCGATAATCTTGGTGAGTCTTCTGCCAGCAGTATGCAGAATCATCGATATCGCTCTTTTCGATCTATTTAATGCGAGAAACACGATATCTGGTGTTTTGACCACTCCACAGGGCGTTTGATATGCAGCATCGGGGATATCTTGGTTTTCGTGGGGTTTCCAGCTGAAATATGCATTTTCTGCGATAAACTTTGTGAGTCTTCTGTCAGAAGTATGCAGAATCATCTAGATCGCTCGTTTCGAGCTATTTAATGCGAAAAAAACAAGTTTTCTGGTGTTTTCAACATTCCACAGTAAGTTTGATATGCAGAACCGGCGATATCTTGATTTTCGTGGGGTTTCCAGCTGAAATATGCATTTTCTGCGATAATCTTGGTGAGACGTCTGTCCGAAGTATGTAGAATCATCGAGATCGCTCTTTTCGAGCTATTTAATGCGACAAACACGTTATCTGGTGTTTTGACCACTCCACAGTGTGTTTGATATGCAGAACCGGCGATATCTTGATTTTCGTGGTGTTTCCAGCTGATATATGCATTTTCTGCGATAATCTTGGTGAGTCTTCTGCCAGCAGGATGCAGAATCATCGAGATCGCTCTTTTCGAGCTATTTAATGCGAGAAACACGTTATCTGGTGTATTCACCACTCCACAGTGCGTTTGATATGCAAAACCGGCGATATCTTGGTTTTCGTCGGGTTTCCAGCTGAGATATGCATTTTCTGCGATAATCTTGGTGAGTCTTCTGTCAGCAGTATGCAGAATCATCTAGATCACTCTTTTCGAGCTATTTAATGCGAGAACCACGTTATCTGGTGTATTGAACACTCCACAGTGCGTTTGATATGCAGAACCGGCGACATCTTGGTTTTCGTGGGGTTTCCAGCTGAAATATGCATTTTCTGCGATAATCTTGGTGAGACGTCTGTCCGAAGTATGTAGAATCATCGAGATCGCTCTTTTCGAGCTATTTAATGCGACAAACACGTTATCTGGTGTTTTGACCACTCCACAGTGTGTTTGATATGCAGAACCGGCGATATCTTGATTTTCGTGGTGTTTCCAGATGATATATGCATTTTCTGCGATAATCTTGGTGAGTCTTCTGCCAGCAGTATGCAGAATCATCGAGATCGCTCTTTTCGAGCTATTTAATGCGAGAAACACGTTATCTGGTGTTTTGACCACTCCACAGTGCGTTTGATATGCAGAACCGGCGACATCTTGGTTTTCGTGGGGTTTCCAGCTGAAATATGCATTTTCTGCGATTATCTTGGTGAGACGTCTGTCCGAAGTATGCAGAATCATCGAGATCGCTCTTTTCGAGCTATTTAATGCGAGAAACACGTTATCTGGTGTTTTGACCACTCCACAGTGCGTTTGATATGCAGAACCGGCGACATCTTGGTTTTCGTGGGGTTTCCAGCTGAAATATGCATTTTCTGCGATAATCTTGGTGAGACGTCTGTCCGAAGTATGCAGAATCATCGAGATCGCTCTATTCGAGCTATTTAATGCGAGAAACACGTTATCTGGTGTTTTCACCACTCCACATTGCGCCTGATATGCAGAACCGGCGACATCTTGGTTTTCGTGGGGTTTCCAGCTGAAATATGCATTTTCTGCGATAATCTTGGTGAATCTTCTGTCAGAAGTATGCAGAATCATGTAGATCGTTCGTTTCGAGCTATTTAATGCGAAAAAACAAGTTTTCTGGTGTTTTGACCACTCCACAGTGCGTTTGATATGCAGAACCGGCGCCATCTTGATTTTCGTGAGGTATCAAGCTGAGATATGCATTTTCTGCGATAATATTGGTGAGACTTCAGTCAGAAGTATGCAGAATCTTCTAGATCGCTCGTTTCGAGCTATTTAATGCGAGAACCACGTTATCTGGTGTATTGAACACTCCACAGTGCGTTTGATATGCAGAACCGGCGACATCATGGATTTCGTCGGGGTTCAAGCTGAGATATGCATTTTCTGCGATAATCTTGGTGAGACTTCTGTCCGAAGTATGCAGAATCATCTAGATCGCTCGTTTCGAGCTATTTAATGCGAAAAAACCAGTTTTCTGGTGTTTTCAACATTCCACAGTGCGTTTGATATGCGGAACCGGCGATATCTTGATTTTCGTGGTGTTTCCAGGTGAGATATGCATTTTCTGCGATAATCTTGGTGAGTCTTCTGTCAGCAGTATGCAGAATCATCTAGATCGCTCTTTTCGAGCTATTAAATGCGAGATACACGTTATCTAGTTGTTTTCACCACTCCACAGTGCGTTTTATATACAGAACTGGCGACATCTTGATTTTCGTGAGGTTTCAAGCTGACATATGCATTTTCTGCGATAATATTGGTGAGACTTCTGTCCGAAGTATGCAGAATCATCGATATCGCTCTTTTCGATCTATTTAATGCGAGAATCACGATATCTGGTGTTTTGACCACTCCACAGGGCGTTTGATATGCAGCATCGGGGATATCTTGGTTTTCGTGGGGTTTCCAGCTGAAATATGCATTTTCTGCGATAAACTTTGTGAGTCTTCTGTCAGAAGTATGCAGAATCATCGAGATCGCTCTATTCGAACTCTTTAAAGCGAGAAACACGTTATCTGGTGTTTTCACCATCCACATTGCGCCTGATATGCAGAACCGGCGACATCTTGGTTTTCGTGGGGTTTCCAGCTTAAATGTGCATTTTCTGCGATAATCTTGGTGAGTCTTCTGACAGAAGTATGCAGAATCATGTAGATCGTTCTTTTCGAGTTATTTAATGCGAAAAAACAAGTTTTCTGGTGTTTTGACCACTCCACAGTGCGTTTGATATGTAGAGCCGCCGATAACTTGGTTTTCGTGGGGTTTCCAGCTGAAATATGCATTTTCTGCGATAATCTTGGTGAGTCCTCTGTCAGAAGTATGCAGAATCATCGAGATCGCTCTTTTCGAGCTATTTAATGCGAGAAACACGTTATCTGGTGTATTGACCACTCCACAGTGCGTTTGATATGCAAAACCGGCGATATCTTGGTTTTCGTCGGTTTTCAAGCTGAGATATGCATTTTCAACGATAATCTTGGTGAGACTTCAGTCAGAAGTATGCAGAATCATCTAGATCGCTCGTTTCGAGCTATTTAATGCGAAAAAACAAGTTTTCTGGTGTTTTCAACATTCCACAGTGCGTTTGATATGCGGAACCGGCGATATCTTGATTTTCGTGGTGTTTCCAGGTGAGATATGCATTTTCTGCGATAATCTTGGTGAGTCTTCTGTCAGCAGTATGCAGAATCATCGATATCGCTCTTTTCGAGCTATTTAATGTGAGAAACGCGTTATCTGGTGTTTTGACAACTTCACAGTGCGTTTGATATGCAGAAATGGCGAAATCTTTTTTTTCGTCGGTTTTCATCCTGAGGTATGCATTTTCTGCGTTAACCTTGGTGCGACTTTTGTCAGAAGTATGCAGAATCATCTAGATCGCTCGTTTCGAGCTATTTAATACGAGAAACACGTTATCTGGTTGTTTTCACCACTCCACAGTGCGTTTGATATGCAGGACCGGCGACATCTTGATTTTCGTGGGGTTTCAAGCTGAGATATGCATTTTCTGCGATAATATTGGTGAGACTTCAGTAAGAAGTATGCAGAATCATCTAGATCGCTCGTTTCGAGCTATTTAATGCGAAAAAAACAAGTTTTCTGGTGTTTTCAACATTCCACAGTGCGTTTGATATGCAGACCCGGCGATATCTTGATTTTCGTGGTGTTTCCAGATGAGATATGCATTTTCTGCGATAATCTTGGTGAGTCTTCTGTCACAAGTATGCAGAATCATCGAGATCGCTCTTTTCGAGCTATTTAATGCGAGAAACACGTTATCTGGTGTTTTGACCACTCCACAGTGCGTTTGATATGCAGAACCGGCGACATCTTGGTTTTCGTGGGGTTTCCAGCTGAAATATGCATTTTCTGCGATAATCTTGGTGAGACGTCTGTCCGAAGTATGCAGAATCATCCAGAACGATCTTTTCGAGCTAGTTAATGCGAGTAACACGTTATCTGGTGTTTTCACCACTCCACAGTGCGTTTGATATGCAGAACCGGCGACATCATGGATTTCGTCGGGGTTCAAGCTGAGATATGCATTTGCTGCGATAATCTTGGTGAGACTTCTGTCCGAAGAATGCTGAATCATCTAGATCGCTCTTTTCGAGCTATTTAATGCGAGAAACACGTTATCTGGTGTTTTCACCACTCCACAGTGCGTTTGATATGCAGAACCAGCGATATCTTGGTTTTCGTGGGGTTTCAAGATGAGATATGCATTTTCTGCGATAATCTTGGTGAGACTCCTGTCCGAAGTATGCAGAATCATCGAGATCGCTCTTCTCGAGCTATTTAATGCGAGAAGCAAGTTATCTGGTGTTTTCACCACTCCACAGTGCGTTTGATATGCAGATCCAGCGATATCTTGGTTTTCGTGGGGTTTCAAGCTCAGACATGCATTTTCTGCGATAATCTTGGTGAGACTTCTGTCCGAAGTATGCAGAGTCATCGAGATCGTACTTTTCGAGCTATTTAATGCGAGAAACTCGTTTTCTGGGGTATTCACCAATCCACAGTTCGTTGGATATGCAGAACAGGAGATATCTTGGTTTTCGTGGGGTTTCCAGCTGAAATATGCATTTGCTGCGATAATCTTGGTGAAACATCTGTCCGAAGTATGCAGAAACATCGAGATCGCACTTTTCGATCTATTTAATGCGAGAAACACGTTGTCTGGTGTTTTCACCACTCCACAGTTGGTTTGATATGCAGAACCGGCAATGTCTGGTTTTCCTCGGGTTTCAAGCTGAGATATGCATTTTATGCGATAATCTTGGTGAGACTTCTGTCCGAAGTATGCAGAGTCATCTAGATCGTAATTTTCGAGCTATTTAATGCGAGAAACTCGTTTTCTGGGGTTTTCACCAATCCACAGTTCGTTGGATATGCAGAACAGGAGATATCTTGGTTTTCGTGGGGTTTCCAGCTGAAATATGCATTTTCTGCGATAATCTTGGTGTTTCATCTATGAGAAGTATGCAGAATCATCCAGAACGATCTTTTCGAGCTAGTTAATGCGAGTAACACGTTATCTGGTGTTTTCACCACTCCACAGTGCGTTTGATATGCAGAACCGGCGACATCATGGATTTCGTCGGGGTTCAAGCTGAGATATGCATTTTCTGCGATAATCTTGGTGAGACTTCTGCCCGAAGTATGCAGAGTAATCGAGATTGTACTTTTCAAGCTATTTAATGCGAGAAACACGTTTTCTGGGGTATTCACCAATCCACAGTTCGTTGGATATGCAGAACAGGAGATATCTTGATTTTCGTGGGGTTTCCAGCTGAAATATGCATTTGCTGCGATAATCTTGGTGTTTCATCTATGAGAAGTATGCAGAATCATCTAGATCGCTCTTTTCGAGCTATTTAATGCGAGAAACACGTTATCTGGTGTTTTCACCACTCCACAGTGCGTTTGATATGCAGAACCAGCGATATCTTGGTTTTCGTGGGGTTTCAAGATGAGATATGCATTTTCTGCGATAATCTTGGTGAGACTCCTGTCCGAAGTATGCAGAATCATCGAGATCGCTCTTCTCGAGCTATTTAATGCGAGAAGCAAGTTATCTGGTGTTTTCACCACTCCACAGTGCGTTTGATATGCAGATCCAGCGATATCTTGGTTTTCGTGGGGTTTCAAGCTCAGATATGCATTTTCTGCGATAATCTTGGTGAGACTTCTGTCCGAAGTATGCAGAGTCATCGAGATCGTACTTTTCGAGCTATTTAATGCGAGAAACTCGTTTTCTGGGGTATTCACCAATCCACAGTTCGTTGGATATGCAGAACAGGAGATATCTTGGTTTTCGTGGGGTTTCCAGCTGAAATATGCATTTGCTGCGATAATCTTGGTGAAACATCTGTCCGAAGTATGCAGAAACATCGAGATCGCACTTTTCGATCTATTTAATGCGAGAAACACGTTGTCTGGTGTTTTCACCACTCCACAGTTGGTTTGATATGCAGAACCGGCAATGTCTGGTTTTCCTCGGGTTTCAAGCTGAGATATGCATTTTATGCGATAATCTTGGTGAGACTTCTGTCCGAAGTATGCAGAGTCATCTAGATCGTAATTTTCGAGCTATTTAATGCGAGAAACACGTTTTCTGGGGTTTTCACCAATCCACAGTTCGTTGGATATGCAGAACAGGAGATATCTTGATTTTCGTGGGGTTTCCAGCTGAAATATGCATTTGCTGCGATAATCTTGGTGTTTCATCTATGAGAAGTATGCAGAATCATCCAGAACGATCTTTTCGAGCTAGTTAATGCGAGTAACACGTTATCTGGTGTTTTCACCACTCCACAGTGCGTTTGATATGCAGAACCGGCGACATCATGGATTTCGTCGGGGTTCAAGCTGAGATATGCATTTTCTGCGATAATCTTGGTGAGACTTCTGTCCGAAGTATGCTGAATCATCTAGATCGCTCTTTTCGAGCTATTTAATGCGAGAAACACGTTATCTGGTGTTTTCACCACTCCACAGTGCGTTTGATATGCAGAACCAGCGATATCTTGGTTTTCGTGGGGATTCAAACTGAGATATGCAATTTCTGCGATAATCTAGGTGAGACTTCTGTCCGAAGTATGCTTAATCATCGAGATCGCTCGTTTCGAGCTACTTAATGCGAGAAACACGTGATCTGGTGTTTTCACCACTCCACAGGGCGAATGATATGCAGAACCGACGATATCTTGGTTTTCGTGGGGTTTCAAGCTCAGATATGCATTTTCTGCGATAATCTTGGTGAGACTTCTGTCCGAAGTATGCAGAGTCATCGAGATCGCTCTTTTCGAGCTATTTAATGCGAGAAACAAGTTACCTGGTGTTTTCACCACTCCACAGTGCGTTTGATATGCAGAACCAGCGATATCTTGGTTTTCGTGGGGTTTCAAGCTCAGATATGCATTTTCTGCGATAATCTTGGTGAGACTTCTGTCCGAAGTATGCAGAATCATCGAGATCGCACTTTTCGAGCTATTTAATGCGAGAAACACGTTATCTGGTGTATTCACCACTCCACAGCGCGTTTGATATGCAGAACCGGCGACATCATGGATTTCGTCGGGGTTCAAGCTGAGATATGCATTTTCTGCGATAATCTTGGTGAGACTTCTGTCCGAAGTATGCTGAATCATCTAGATCGCTCTTTTCGAGCTATTTAATGCGAGAAACACGTTATCTGGTGTTTTCACCACTACACAGTGCGTTTGATATGCAGAACCAGCGATATCTTGGTTTTCGTGGGGTTTCAAGATGAGATATGCATTTTCTGCGATAATCTTGGTGAGACTTCTGTCCGAAGTATGCAGAATCATCGAGATCGCTCTTCTCGAGCTATTTAATGCGAGAAACAAGTTATCTGGTGTTTTCACCACTCCACAGTGCGTTTGATATGCAGAACCGGCGCCATCTTGATTTTCGTGAGGTATCAAGCTGAGATATGCATTTTCTGCGATAATATTGGTGAGACTTCAGTCAGAAGTATGCAGAATCTTCTAGATCGCTCGTTTCGAGCTTTTTAATGCGAGAACCACGTTATCTGGTGTATTGAACACTCCACAGTGCGTTTGATATGCAGAACCGGCGACATCATGGATTTCGTCGGGGTTCAAGCTGAGATATGCATTTTCTGCGATAATCTTGGTGAGACTTCTGTCCGAAGTATGCAGAATCATCTAGATCGCTCGTTTCGAGCTATTTAATGCGAAAAAACAAGTTTTCTGGTGTTTTCAACATTCCACAGTGCGTTTGATATGCGGAACCGGCGATATCTTGATTTTCGTGGTGTTTCCAGGTGAGATATGCATTTTCTGCGATAATCTTGGTGAGTCTTCTGTCAGCAGTATGCAGAATCATCTAGATCGCTCTTTTCGAGCTATTAAATGCGAGATACACGTTATCTAGTTGTTTTCACCACTCCACAGTGCGTTTTATATACAGAACTGGCGACATCTTGATTTTCGTGAGGTTTCAAGCTGACATATGCATTTTCTGCGATAATATTGGTGAGACTTCTGTCCGAAGTATGCAGAATCATCGATATCGCTCTTTTCGATCTATTTAATGCGAGAAACACGATATCTGGTGTTTTGACCACTCCACAGGGCGTTTGATATGCAGCATCGGGGATATCTTGGTTTTCGTGGGGTTTCCAGCTGAAATATGCATTTTCTGCGATAAACTTTGTGAGTCTTCTGTCAGAAGTATGCAGAATCATCGAGATCGCTCTATTCGACCTCTTTAAAGCGAGAAACACGTTATCTGGTGTTTTCACCATCCACATTGCGCCTGATATGCAGAACCGGCGACATTTTGGTTTTCGTGGGGTTTCCAGCTTAAATGTGCATTTTCTGCGATAATCTTGGTGAGTCTTCTGACAGAAGTATGCAGAATCATGTAGATCGTTCGTTTCGAGTTATTTAATGCGAAAAAACAAGTTTTCTGGTGTTTTGACCACTCCACAGTGCGTTTGATATGTAGAGCCGCCGATAACTTGGTTTTCGTGGGGTTTCCAGCTGAAATATGCATTTTCTGCGATAATCTTGGTGAGTCCTCTGTCAGAAGTATGCAGAATCATCGAGATCGCTCTATTCGAGCTATTTAATGCGAGAAACACGTTATCTGGTGTATTGACCACTCCACAGTGCGTTTGATATGCAAAACCGGCGATATCTTGGTTTTCGTCGGTTTTCAAGCTGAGATATGCATTTTCAACGATAATCTTGGTGAGACTTCAGTCAGAAGTATGCAGAATCATCTAGATCGCTCGTTTCGAGCTATTTAATGCGAAAAAACAAGTTTTCTGGTGTTTTCAACATTCCACAGTGCGTTTGATATGCGGAACCGGCGATATCTTGATTTTCGTGGTGTTTCCAGGTGAGATATGCATTTTCTGCGATAATCTTGGTGAGTCCTCTGTCAGAAGTATGCAGAATCATCGAGATCGCTCTATTCGAGCTATTTAATGCGAGATACACGTTATCTGGTTGTTTTCATCACTCCACAGGGCGTTTGATATGCAGAACCGGCGATATCTTGGTTTTCGTGGGGTTTCCAGCTGAGATACGCATTTTCTGCGATAATATTGGTGAGACTTCAGTCCGAAGTATGCAGAGTCATCGAGATCGTACTTTTCAAGCTATTTAATGCGAGAAACACGTTTTCTGGGGTATTCACCAATCCACAGTTCGTTGGATATGCAGAACAGGAGATATCTTGGTTTTCGTGGGGTTTCCAGCTGAAATATGCATTTGCTGCGATAATCTTGGTGTTTCATCTATGAGAAGTATGCAGAATCATCCAGAACGATCTTTTCGAGCTAGTTAATGCGAGTAACACGTTATCTGGTGTTTTCACCACTCCACAGTGCGTTTTATATGCAGAACCGGCGACATCATGGATTTCGTCGGGGTTCAAGCTGAGATATGCATTTGCTGCGATAATCTTGGTGAGACTTCTGTCCGAAGTATGCTGAATCATCTAGATCGCTCTTTTCGAGCTATTTAATGCGAGAAACACGTTATCTGGTGTTTTCACCACTCCACAGTGCGTTTGATATGCAGAACCAGCGATATCTTGGTTTTCGTGGGGTTTCAAGATGAGATATGCATTTTCTGCGATAATCTTGGTGAGACTCCTGTCCGAAGTATGCAGAATCATCGAGATACGCTCTTCTCGAGCTATTTAATGCGAGAAACAAGTTATCTGGTGTTTTCACCACTCCACAGTGCGTTTGATATGCAGATCCAGCGATATCTTGGTTTTCGTGGGGTTTCAAGCTCAGATATGCATTTTCTGCGATAATCTTGGTGAGACTTCTGTCCGAAGTATGCAGAGTCATCGAGATCGTACATTTCGAGCTATTTAATGCGAGAAACACGTTTTCTGGGGTATTCACCAATCCACAGTTCGTTGGATATGCAGAACAGGAGATATCTTGGTTTTCGTGGGGTTTCCAGCTGAAATATGCATTTGCTGCGATAATCTTGGTGAAATATCTGTCCGAAGTATGCAGAAACATCGAGATCGCTCTTTTCGAGCTATTTAATGCGAGAAACACGTTATCTGGTGTTTTCACCACTCCACAGTGCGTTTGATATGCAGAACCAGCGATATCTTGGTTTTCGTGGGGATTCAAACTGAGATATGCAATTTCTGCGATAATCTAGGTGAGACTTCTGTCCGAAGTATGCTTAATCATCGAGATCGCTCGTTTCGAGCTACTTAATGCGAGAAACACGTGATCTGGTGTTTTCACCACTCCACAGGGCGAATGATATGCAGAACCGACGATATCTTGGTTTTCGTGGGGTTTCAAGCTCAGATATGCATTTTCTGCGATAATCTTGGTGAGACTTCTGTCCGAAGTATGCAGAGTCATCGAGATCGCTCTTTTCGAGCTATTTAATGCGAGAAACAAGTTACCTGGTGTTTTCACCACTCCACAGTGCGTTTGATATGCAGAACCAGCGATATCTTGGTTTTCGTGGGGTTTCAAGCTCAGATATGCATTTTCTGCGATAATCTTGGTGAGACTTCTGTCCGAAGTATGCAGAATCATCGAGATCGCACTTTTCGAGCTATTTAATGCGAGAAACACGTTATCTGGTGTATTCACCACTCCACAGCGCGTTTGATATGCAGAACCGGCGACATCATGGATTTCGTCGGGGTTCAAGCTGAGATATGCATTTTCTGCGATAATCTTGGTGAGACTTCTGTCCGAAGTATGCTGAATCATCTAGATCGCTCTTTTCGAGCTATTTAATGCGAGAAACACGTTATCTGGTGTTTTCACCACTACACAGTGCGTTTGATATGCAGAACCAGCGATATCTTGGTTTTCGTGGGGTTTCAAGATGAGATATGCATTTTCTGCGATAATCTTGGTGAGACTTCTGTCCGAAGTATGCAGAATCATCGAGATCGCTCTTCTCGAGCTATTTAATGCGAGAAACAAGTTATCTGGTGTTTTCACCACTCCACAGTGCGTTTGATATGCAGAACCGGCGCCATCTTGATTTTCGTGAGGTATCAAGCTGAGATATGCATTTTCTGCGATAATATTGGTGAGACTTCAGTCAGAAGTATGCAGAATCTTCTAGATCGCTCGTTTCGAGCTTTTTAATGCGAGAACCACGTTATCTGGTGTATTGAACACTCCACAGTGCGTTTGATATGCAGAACCGGCGACATCATGGATTTCGTCGGGGTTCAAGCTGAGATATGCATTTTCTGCGATAATCTTGGTGAGACTTCTGTCCGAAGTATGCAGAATCATCTAGATCGCTCGTTTCGAGCTATTTAATGCGAAAAAACAAGTTTTCTGGTGTTTTCAACATTCCACAGTGCGTTTGATATGCGGAACCGGCGATATCTTGATTTTCGTGGTGTTTCCAGGTGAGATATGCATTTTCTGCGATAATCTTGGTGAGTCTTCTGTCAGCAGTATGCAGAATCATCTAGATCGCTCTTTTCGAGCTATTAAATGCGAGATACACGTTATCTAGTTGTTTTCACCACTCCACAGTGCGTTTTATATACAGAACTGGCGACATCTTGATTTTCGTGAGGTTTCAAGCTGACATATGCATTTTCTGCGATAATATTGGTGAGACTTCTGTCCGAAGTATGCAGAATCATCGATATCGCTCTTTTCGATCTATTTAATGCGAGAAACACGATATCTGGTGTTTTGACCACTCCACAGGGCGTTTGATATGCAGCATCGGGGATATCTTGGTTTTCGTGGGGTTTCCAGCTGAAATATGCATTTTCTGCGATAAACTTTGTGAGTCTTCTGTCAGAAGTATGCAGAATCATCGAGATCGCTCTATTCGACCTCTTTAAAGCGAGAAACACGTTATCTGGTGTTTTCACCATCCACATTGCGCCTGATATGCAGAACCGGCGACATTTTGGTTTTCGTGGGGTTTCCAGCTTAAATGTGCATTTTCTGCGATAATCTTGGTGAGTCTTCTGACAGAAGTATGCAGAATCATGTAGATCGTTCGTTTCGAGTTATTTAATGCGAAAAAACAAGTTTTCTGGTGTTTTGACCACTCCACAGTGCGTTTGATATGTAGAGCCGCCGATAACTTGGTTTTCGTGGGGTTTCCAGCTGAAATATGCATTTTCTGCGATAATCTTGGTGAGTCCTCTGTCAGAAGTATGCAGAATCATCGAGATCGCTCTATTCGAGCTATTTAATGCGAGAAACACGTTATCTGGTGTATTGACCACTCCACAGTGCGTTTGATATGCAAAACCGGCGATATCTTGGTTTTCGTCGGTTTTCAAGCTGAGATATGCATTTTCAACGATAATCTTGGTGAGACTTCAGTCAGAAGTATGCAGAATCATCTAGATCGCTCGTTTCGAGCTATTTAATGCGAAAAAACAAGTTTTCTGGTGTTTTCAACATTCCACAGTGCGTTTGATATGCGGAACCGGCGATATCTTGATTTTCGTGGTGTTTCCAGGTGAGATATGCATTTTCTGCGATAATCTTGGTGAGTCTTCTGTCAGCAGTATGCAGAATCATCTAGATCGCTCTTTTCGAGCTATTTAATGCGAGATACACGTTATCTGGTTGTTTTCATCACTCCACAGGGCGTTTGATATGCAGAACCGGCGATATCTTGGTTTTCGTGGGGTTTCCAGCTGAGATACGCATTTTCTGCGATAATATTGGTGAGACTTCAGTCCGAAGTATGCAGAGTCATCGAGATCGTACTTTTCAAGCTATTTAATGCGAGAAACACGTTTTCTGGGGTATTCACCAATCCACAGTTCGTTGGATATGCAGAACAGGAGATATCTTGGTTTTCGTGGGGTTTCCAGCTGAAATATGCATTTGCTGCGATAATCTTGGTGTTTCATCTATGAGAAGTATGCAGAATCATCCAGAACGATCTTTTCGAGCTAGTTAATGCGAGTAACACGTTATCTGGTGTTTTCACCACTCCACAGTGCGTTTTATATGCAGAACCGGCGACATCATGGATTTCGTCGGGGTTCAAGCTGAGATATGCATTTGCTGCGATAATCTTGGTGAGACTTCTGTCCGAAGTATGCTGAATCATCTAGATCGCTCTTTTCGAGCTATTTAATGCGAGAAACACGTTATCTGGTGTTTTCACCACTCCACAGTGCGTTTGATATGCAGAACCAGCGATATCTTGGTTTTCGTGGGGTTTCAAGATGAGATATGCATTTTCTGCGATAATCTTGGTGAGACTCCTGTCCGAAGTATGCAGAATCATCGAGATACGCTCTTCTCGAGCTATTTAATGCGAGAAACATGTTATCTGGTGTTTTCACCACTCCACAGTGCGTTTGATATGCAGATCCAGCGATATCTTGGTTTTCGTGGGGTTTCAAGCTCAGATATGCATTTTCTGCGATAATCTTGGTGAGACTTCTGTCCGAAGTATGCAGAGTCATCGAGATCGTACATTTCGAGCTATTTAATGCGAGAAACACGTTTTCTGGGGTATTCACCAATCCACAGTTCGTTGGATATGCAGAACAGGAGATATCTTGGTTTTCGTGGGGTTTCCAGCTGAAATATGCATTTGCTGCGATAATCTTGGTGAAATATCTGTCCGAAGTATGCAGAAACATCGAGATCGCACTTTTCGATCTATTTAATGCGAGAAACACGTTGTCTGGTGTTTTCACCACTCCACAGTTGGTTTGATATGCAGAACCGGCAATGTCTGGTTTTCGTCGGGTTTCAAGCTGAGATATGCATTTTATGCGATAATCTTGGTGAGACTTCTGTCCGAAGTATGCAGAGTCATCTAGATCGTAATTTTCGAGCTATTTAATGCGAGAAACTCGTTTTCTGGGGTTTTCACCAATCCACAGTTCGTTGGATATGCAAAACAGGAGATATCTTGGTTTTCGTGGGGTTTCCAGCTGAAATATGCATTTTCTGCGATAATCTTGGTGTTTCATCTATGAGAAGTATGCAGAATCATCCAGAACGATCTTTTCGAGCTAGTTAATGCGAGTAACACGTTATCTGGTGTTTTCACCACTCCACAGTGCGTTTGATATGCAGAACCGGCGACATCATGGATTTCGTCGGGGTTCAATCTGAGATATGCATTTTCTGCGATAATCTTGGTGAGACTTCTGTTCGAAGTATGCAGAGTAATCGAGATCGTACTTTTCAAGCTATTTAATGCGAGAAACACGTTTTCTGGGGTATTCACCAATCCACAGTTCGTTGGATATGCAGAACAGGAGATATCTTGATTTTCGTGGGGTTTCCAGCTGAAATATGCATTTGCTGCGATAATCTTGGTGTTTCATCTATGAGAAGTATGCAGAATCATCCAGAACGATCTTTTCGAGCTAGTTAATGCGAGTAACACGTTATCTGGTGTTTTCACCACTCCACAGTGCGTTTGATATGCAGAACCGGCGACATCATGGATTTCGTCGGGGTTCAAGCTGAGATATGCATTTTCTGCGATAATCTTGGTGAGACTTCTGTCCGAAGTATGCTGAATCATCTAGATCGCTCTTTTCGAGCTATTTAATGCGAGAAACACGTTATCTGGTGTTTTCACCACTCCACAGTGCGTTTGATATGCAGAACCAGCGATATCTTGGTTTTCGTGGGGATTCAAACTGAGATATGCAATTTCTGCGATAATCTAGGTGAGACTTCTGTCCGAAGTATGCTTAATCATCGAGATCGCTCGTTTCGAGCTACTTAATGCGAGAAACACGTGATCTGGTGTTTTCACCACTCCACAGGGCGAATGATATGCAGAACCGACGATATCTTGGTTTTCGTGGGGTTTCAAGCTCAGATATGCATTTTCTGCGATAATCTTGGTGAGACTTCTGTCCGAAGTATGCAGAGTCATCGAGATCGCTCTTTTCGAGCTATTTAATGCGAGAAACAAGTTACCTGGTGTTTTCACCACTCCACAGTGCGTTTGATATGCAGAACCAGCGATATCTTGGTTTTCGTGGGGTTTCAAGCTCAGATATGCATTTTCTGCGATAATCTTGGTGAGACTTCTGTCCGAAGTATGCAGAATCATCGAGATCGCACTTTTCGAGCTATTTAATGCGAGAAACACATTATCTGGTGTATTCACCACTCCACAGCTCGTTTGATATGCAGAACCGGCGACATCATGGATTTCGTCGGGGTTCAAGCTGAGATATGCATTTTCTGCGTTAATCTTGGTGAGACTTCTGTCCGAAGTATGCTGAATCATCTAGATCGCTCTTTTCGAGCTATTTAATGCGAGAAACACGTTATCTGGTGTTTTCACCACTACACAGTGCGTTTGATATGCAGAACCAGCGATATCTTGGTTTTCGTGGGGTTTCAAGATGAGATATGCATTTTCTGCGATAATCTTGGAGAGACTTCTGTCCGAAGTATGCAGAATCATCGAGATCGCTCTTCTCGAGCTATTTAATGCGAGAAACAAGTTATCTGGTGTTTTCACCACTCCACAGTGCGTTTGATATGCAGAACCAGCGATATCTTGGTTTTCGTGGGGTTTCATGCTCAGATATGCGTTTTTTGCGATAATCTTGGTGCGACTTCTGTTCGAAGTATGCAGAATCATCGAGATCGCACTTTTCGATCTATTTAATGCGAGATACACGTTATCAGGTTGTTTTCATCACTCCACAGGGCGTTTGATATGCAGAACCGGCGATATCTTGGTTTTCGTGGGGTTTCCAGCTGAGATATGCATTTTCTGCGATAATATTGGTGAGACTTCTGTCCGAAGTATGCAGAGTCATCTAGATCGTACTTTTCGAGCTATTTAATGCGAGAAACACGTTTTCTGGAGTTTTCACCAATCCACAGTTCGTTGGATATGCAGAACAGGAGATATCTTGGTTTTCGTGGGGTTTCCAGATGAAATATGCATTTTCTGCGATAATCTTGGTGTTTCATCTATGAGAAGTATGCAGAATCACCCAGAACGATCTTTTCGAGCTAGTTAATGCGAGTAACACGTTATCTGGTGTTTTCACCACTCCACAGTGCGTTTGATATGCAGAACCGGCGACATCATGGATTTCGTCGGGGTTCAAGCTGAGATATGCATTTTCTGCGATAATCTTGGTGAGACTTCTGTCCGAAGTATGCTGAACCATCGAGATCACTCGTTTCGACCTATTTAATGCGAGAAACACGTTATCTGGTGTTTTCACCACTCCACAGTGCGTTTGATATGCAGAACCAGCGATATCTTGGTTTTCGTGGGGTTTCAAGCTGAGATATGCATTTCCCTGCGATAATCTTGTTGAGACTTCTGTCCGAAGTATGCAGAATCATCGCGATCGCACTTTTCGAGCTATTTAATGCGAGAAACACATTATCTGGTGTTTTCACCACTCCACAGTGCGTTTGATATGCAGAACCAGCAATATCTTGGTTTTCGTGGGGTTTCAAGCTGAGATATGCATTTCCCTGCGATAATCTTGTTGAGACTTCTGTCCGAAGTATGCAGAATCATCGAGATCGCACTTTTCGAGCTATTTAATGCGAGAAACACATTATCTGGTGTTTTCACCACTCCACAGTGCGTTTGATATGCAGAACCAGCGATATCTTGGTTTTCGTGGGGTTTCAAGCTCAGATATGCATTTTCTGCGATAATCTTGGTGAGACTTCTGTCCGAAGTATGCTTAATCATCGAGATCGTACTTTTCGAGCTATTTAAAGCGAGAAACACGTTTTCTGGGGTTTTCACCACTCCACAGTTCGTTGGATATGCAGAACAGGAGATAGCTTGGTTTTCGTGGGGTTTCTAGCAGAGATATGCATTTTCTGCGATAATCATGGTGAGACTTCTCTTAGAAGTATGCAGAACCATCGAGATCGCACATTTCGATCTATTTAATTCGAGAAACACGTTGTCTGGTGTTTTCACCACTCCACAGTTGGTTTGATATGCAGAACCGGCGATATCTGGGTTTTCGTGGGGTTTCAAGCTGAATTATGCATTTTTTACGATAATCTTGGTGAGACTTCTGTCCGAAGTATGCTTAATCATCGAGATCGCTCGTTTCGACCTATTTAATGCGAGAAACACGTTATCTGGTGTTTTCACCACTCCACAGTGCGTTTGATATGCAGAACCAGCGATATCTTGGTTTTCGTGGGGTTTCAAGCTGAGATATGCATTGCCCTGCGATAATCTTGGTGAGACTTCTGTCCGAAGTATGCAGAATCATCGAGATGGCTCCATTCGAGCTATTTAATGCGAGAAACACGTTGTCTGGTGTTTTCACCACTCCACAGTTGGTTTGATATGCAGAACCGGCGATGTTTGGTTTTCGTCGGGTTTCAAGCTGAGATATGCATTTTTTACGATAATCTTGATGAGAGTTCTGTCCGAAGTATGCTTAATCATCGAGATCGCTCGTTTCGACCAATTTAATGCGAGAAACACGTTATCTGGTGTTTTCAGCACTCCACAGTGCGGTTGATATGCAGAACTGGCGGTATCTTGGTTTTCGTGGGGTTTCAAGCTGAGATATGCATTTTTTATGATAATCTTGGTGAGACTTCTCTCCGAAGTATGCTTAATCATCGAGATCGCTCTATTCGAGCTATTTAATGCGAGAAACACGTTATCTGGTGTTTTCAGCACTCCACAGTGCGTTTGATATGCAGAACCTGCGATCTCTTGGTTTTCGTGGGGATTCAAGCTCAGATATGCATTTTCTGCGATAATCTTGGTGAGACTTCTGTTCGAAGTATGCAGAGTAATCGAGATCGTACTTTTCAAGCTATTTAATGCGAGAAACACGTTTTCTGGGGTATTCACCAATCCACAGTTCGTTGGATATGCAGAACAGGAGATATCTTGATTTTCGTGGGGTTTCCAGCTGAAATATGCATTTGCTGCGATAATCTTGGTGTTTCATCTATGAGAAGTATGCAGAATCATCCAGAACGATCTTTTCGAGCTAGTTAATGCGAGTAACACGTTATCTGGTGTTTTCACCACTCCACAGTGCGTTTGATATGCAGAACCGGCGACATCATGGATTTCGTCGGGGTTCAAGCTGAGATATGCATTTTCTGCGATAATCTTGGTGAGACTTCTGTCCGAAGTATGCTGAATCATCTAGATCGCTCTTTTCGAGCTATTTAATGCGAGAAACACGTTATCTGGTGTTTTCACCACTCCACAGTGCGTTTGATATGCAGAACCAGCGATATCTAGGTTTTCGTGGGGATTCAAACTGAGATATGCAATTTCTGCGATAATCTAGGTGAGACTTCTGTCCGAAGTATGCTTAATCATCGAGATCGCTCGTTTCGAGCTACTTAATGCGAGAAACACGTGATCTGGTGTTTTCACCACTCCACAGGGCGAATGATATGCAGAACCGACGATATCTTGGTTTTCGTGGGGTTTCAAGCTCAGATATGCATTTTCTGCGATAATCTTGGTGAGACTTCTGTCCGAAGTATGCAGAGTCATCGAGATCGCTCTTTTCGAGCTATTTAATGCGAGAAACAAGTTACCTGGTGTTTTCACCACTCCACAGTGCGTTTGATATGCAGAACCAGCGATATCTTGGTTTTCGTGGGGTTTCAAGCTCAGATATGCATTTTCTGCGATAATCTTGGTGAGACTTCTGTCCGAAGTATGCAGAATCATCGAGATCGCACTTTTCGAGCTATTTAATGCGAGAAACACATTATCTGGTGTATTCACCACTCCACAGCGCGTTTGATATGCAGAACCGGCGACATCATGGATTTCGTCGGGGTTCAAGCTGAGATATGCATTTTCTGCGTTAATCTTGGTGAGACTTCTGTCCGAAGTATGCTGAATCATCTAGATCGCTCTTTTCGAGCTATTTAATGCGAGAAACACGTTATCTGGTGTTTTCACCACTACACAGTGCGTTTGATATGCAGAACCAGCGATATCTTGGTTTTCGTGGGGTTTCAAGATGAGATATGCATTTTCTGCGATAATCTTGGAGAGACTTCTGTCCGAAGTATGCAGAATCATTGAGATCGCTCTTCTCGAGCTATTTAATGCGAGAAACAAGTTATCTGGTGTTTTCACCACTCCACAGTGCGTTTGATATGCAGAACCAGCGATATCTTGGTTTTCGTGGGGTTTCAAGCTCAGATATGCGTTTTTTGCGATAATCTTGGTGCGACTTCTGTTCGAAGTATGCAGAATCATCGAGATCGCACTTTTCGATCTATTTAATGCGAGATACACGTTATCAGGTTGTTTTCATCACTCCACAGGGCGTTTGATATGCAGAACCGGCGATATCTTGGTTTTCGTGGGGTTTCCAGCTGAGATATGCATTTTCTGCGATAATATTTGTGAGACTTCTGTCCGAAGTATGCAGAGTCATCTAGATCGTACTTTTCGAGCTATTTAATGCGAGAAACACGTTTTCTGGAGTTTTCACCAATCCACAGTTCGTTGGATATGCAGAACAGGAGATATCTTGGTTTTCGTGGGGTTTCCAGATGAAATATGCATTTTCTGCGATAATCTTGGTGTTTCATCTATGAGAAGTATGCAGAATCACCCAGAACGATCTTTTCGAGCTAGTTAATGCGAGTAACACGTTATCTGGTGTTTTCACCACTCCACAGTGCGTTTGATATGCAGAACCGGCGACATCATGGATTTCGTCGGGGTTCAAGCTGAGATATGCATTTTCTGCGATAATCTTGGTGAGACTTCTGTCCGAAGTATGCTGAACCATCGAGATCACTCGTTTCGACCTATTTAATGCGAGAAACACGTTATCTGGTGTTTTCACCACTCCACAGTGCGTTTGATATGCAGAACCAGCGATATCTTGGTTTTCGTGGGGTTTCAAGCTGAGATATGCATTTCCCTGCGATAATCTTGTTGAGACTTCTGTCCGAAGTATGCAGAATCATCGAGATCGCACTTTTCGAGCTATTTAATGCGAGAAACAAGTTATCTGGTGTTTTCACCACTCCACAGTGCGTTTGATATGCAGAACCAGCGATATCTTGGTTTTCGTGGGGTTTCAAGCTCAGATATGCATTTTCTGCGATAATCTTGGTGAGACTTCTGTCCGAAGTATGCAGAATCATCGCGATCGCACTTTTCGAGCTATTTAATGCGAGAAACACATTATCTGGTGTTTTCACCACTCCACAGTGCGTTTGATATGCAGAACCAGCAATATCTTGGTTTTCGTGGGGTTTCAAGCTGAGATATGCATTTCCCTGCGATAATCTTGTTGAGACTTCTGTCCGAAGTATGCAGAATCATCGAGATCGCACTTTTCGAGCTATTTAATGCGAGAAACAAGTTATCTGGTGTTTTCACCACTCCACAGTGCGTTTGATATGCAGAACCAGCGATATCTTGGTTTTCGTGGGGTTTCAAGCTCAGATATGCATTTTCTGCGATAATCTTGGTGAGACTTCTGTCCGAAGTATGCAGAATCATCGCGATCGCACTTTTCGAGCTATTTAATGCGAGAAACACATTATCTGGTGTTTTCACCACTCCACAGTGCGTTTGATATGCAGAACCAGCGATATCTTGGTTTTCGTGGGGTTTCAAGCTCAGATATGCATTTTCTGCGATAATCTTGGTGAGACTTCTGTCCGAAGTATGCTTAATCATCGAGATCGTACTTTTCGAGCTATTTAAAGCGAGAAACACGGTTTCTGGGGTTTTCACCACTCCACAGTTCGTTGGATATGCAGAACAGGAGATAGCTTGGTTTTCGTGGGGTTTCTAGCAGAGATATGCATTTTCTGCGATAATCATGGTGAGACTTCTCTTAGAAGTATGCAGAACCATCGAGATCGCACATTTCCATCTATTTAATTCGAGAAACACGTTGTCTGGTGTTTTCACCACTCCACAGTTGGTTTGATATGCAGAACCGGCGATATCTGGGTTTTCGTGGGGTTTCAAGCTGAATTATGCATTTTTTACGATAATCTTGGTGAGACTTCTGTCCGAAGTATGCTTAATCATCGAGATCGCTCGTTTCGACCTATTTAATGCGAGAAACACGTTATCTGGTGTTTTCACCACTCCACAGTGCGTTTGATATGCAGAACCAGCGATATCTTGGTTTTCGTGGGGTTTCAAGCTGAGATATGCATTTCCCTGCGATAATCTTGGTGAGACTTCTGTCCGAAGTATGCAGAATCATCGAGATGGCTCCATTCGAGCTATTTAATGCGAGAAACACGTTGTCTGGTGTTTTCACCACTCCACAGTTGGTTTGATATGCAGAACCGGCGATGTTTGGTTTTCGTCGGGTTACAAGCTGAGATATGCATTTTTTACGATAATCTTGATGAGACTTCTGTCCGAAGTATGCTTAATCATCGAGATCGCTCGTTTCGACCAATTTAATGCGAGAAACACGTTATCTGGTGTTTTCAGCACTCCACAGTGCGGTTGATATGCAGAACTGGCGGTATCTTGGTTTTCGTGGGGTTTCAAGCTGAGATATGCATTTTTTATGATAATCTTGGTGAGACTTCTCTCCGAAGTATGCTTAATCATCGAGATCGCTCTATTCGAGCTATTTAATGCGAGAAACACGTTATCTGGTGTTTTCAGCACTCCACAGTGCGTTTGATATGCAGAACCTGCGATCTCTTGGTTTTCGTGGGGATTCAAGCTCAGATATGCATTTTCTGCGATAATC
The DNA here is from genome assembly GCA_951804975.1 of Anthophora plumipes. Taxonomy (NCBI): domain Eukaryota; kingdom Metazoa; phylum Arthropoda; class Insecta; order Hymenoptera; family Apidae; genus Anthophora; species Anthophora plumipes. The sequence goes on from CATORF010000727.1 coordinate 33,056, forward strand.
TTGGTGAGACTTCTGTCCGAAGTATGCAGAGTCATCGAGATCGTACTTTTCGATCAATTTAATGCGAGAAACACGTTTTCTGGTGTTTTCAGCACTCCACAGTGCGGTTGATATGCAGAACTGGCGGTATCATGGTTTTCGTGGGGTTTCAAGCTGAGATATGCATTTTTTATGATAATCTTGGTGAGACTTCTCTCCGAAGTATGCTTAATCATCGAGATCGCTCGTTTCGAGCTATTTAATGCGAGAAACACGTTATCTGGTGTTTTCACCACTCCACAGTGCGTTGGATATGCAGAACCGGAGATATTTTGGTTTTCGTCGGGTTTCATGCTGTAATATGCATTTTCTACGATAAGCTTGGTGAGACATCAGTCCGAAGTATGCAGAAACATCGAGAGCGCTCTTTTCGAGCTGTTTAATGCGAGAAACACGTTATCTGGTGTTATCACCACTGCACAGTGCGTTTGATAATCAGAACCGGCGATATCTTGGTTTTTGTTGGGTTTCAAGCTGAGATATGCATTTTTTACGATAATCTTGGTGAGACTTTTGTCCGAAGTATGCTTAATCATCGAGATCGCTCTTTTCGAGCTATTTAATGCGAGAAACACGTTTTCTGGGGTTTTCACGACACACAGTTCTTCGGATATGCAGAACAGGTGATATCTTGGTTTTCGAGGGGTTTCAAGCTGAGATATGCATTTTCTGCGATAACCTTGGAGAGACTTCTGTCCGAAGTATGCAGAATCATCGAGATCGCTCTTTTGGAGCTATTTAATGCGAGAAACACGTTTTCTGGGGTTTTCACCACACCACAGTTCGTTGGATATGCAGAACAGGTGATATCTTGGTTTTCGAGGGGTTTCAAGTTTAGATATGCATTTTCTGCGATAATCTTGGAGAGACTTCTGTCCGAAGTATGCAGAATCATCGAGATCGCTCTTTTCGAGCTATTTAATGCGAGAAACACGTTTTCTGGGGTTTTCACCACAACACAGTTCGATGGATATGCAGAACAGGTGATATCTTGGTTTTCGAGGGGTTTCAAGCTGAGATATGCATTTTCTGCGATAATCTTGGAGAGACTTCTGTTCGAACTATGCAGAATCATCGAGATCGCTCTTTTCGAGCTATTTAATACAAGAAACACGTTATCTGGTGTTTTCACCACTCCACAGTGCGTTTGATATGCAGAACCAGCGATATCTTGGTTTTCGTGGGGTTTCAAGCTGAGATATGCATTTTTTACGATAATCTTGGTGAGACTTCTGTCCGAAGTATGCAGAATCATCGAGAGCGCTCTTTTCGAGCTATTTAATGCGAGAAACTCGTTTTCTGGGGTTTTCACCACTCCACAGTTCGTTGGATATGCAGAACCGGAGATATTTTGGTTTTCGTCGGGTTTCATGCGTAGATATGCATTTTCTACGATAAGCTAGGTGAGACATCTGTCCGAAGTATGCAGAAACATCGAGAGCGCTCTTTTCGAGCTATTTAATGCGAGAAACTCTTTTTCTGGGGTTTTCACCACTCCACAGTTCGTTGGATATGCAGAACCGGAGATATTTCGGTTTTCGTCGGGTTTCATGCTGAGATATGCATTTTCTACGATAAGCTAGGTGAGACATCTGTCCGCAGTATGCAGAAACATCGAGACCGCTCTTTTCGAGCTATTTAATGCGAGAAACACGTTTTCTGGGGTTTTCACCACACCACAGTTCGTTGGATATGCAGAACAGGTGATATCTTGGTTTTCGAGGGGTTTCAAGCTGAGATATGCATTTTCTGCGATAATCTTGGAGAGACATCAGTCCGAAGTATGCAGAAACATCGAGAGCGCTCTTTTCTAGCTATTTAATGCGAGAAACACGTTATCTGGTGTTTTCAGCACTCCACAGTGCGTTTGATATGCAGAACCAGCGATATCTGGGTTTTCGTCGGGTTTCAAGCTGAGATATGCATTTTTTACGATAATCTTGGTGAGACTTCTGTCCGAAGTATGCTTGATCATCGAGATCGCTCGTTTCGACCTATTTAATGCGAGAAACACGTTATCTGGTGTTTTGACCACTCCACAGTGCGTTTGATATGCAGAACCGGCGATATCTTGGTTTTTGTGGGGTTTCAAGCTGAGATATGCATTTTTTACGATAATCTTGGTGAGACTTCTGTCCGAAGTATGCTTAGTCATCAAGATCGCTCTATTCGAGCTATTTAATGCGAGAAACACGTTATCTGGTGTTTTCAGCACTCCACAGTCCGTTTGATATGCAGAACCAGCGATATCTTGGTTTTCGTGGGGATTCAAGCTCAGATATGCAATTTCTACGAACATCTTGGTTAGACTTCTGTCCGAAGTGTGCAGAATCATCGAGATCGCTCTTTTCGAGTTATTTAATGCGAGAAACACGTTATCTGGTGTTTTCACCACTCCACAGTGCGTTTGATATGCAGAACCAGCGATATCTTGGTTTTCGTGGGGTTTCAAGCTGAGATATGCATTTTTTACGATAATCTTGGTGAGACTTCTGTCCGAAGTATGCAGAATCATCGAGATCGCTCGTTTCGAGCTATTTAATGCGAGAAACACGTTATCTGGTGTTTTCACCACTCCACAGTGCGTTGGATATGCAGAACCGGAGATATTTTGGTTTTCGTCGGGTTTCATGCTGAGATATGCATTTTCTACGATCAGCTTGGTGAGACATCTGTCCGAAGTATGCAGAAACATCGAGAGCGTTCTTTTCGAGCTATTTAATGCGAGAAACTCGTTTTCAGGGGTTTTCACCACTCCACAGTTCGTTGGATATGCAGAACCGGAGATATTTCGGTTTTCGTCGGGTTTCATGCTGAGATATGCATTTTCTACGATAAGCTAGGTGAGACATCTGTCCGCAGTATGCAGAAACATCGAGAGCGCTCTTTTCGAGCTATTTAATGCGAGAAACACGTTTTCTGGGGTTTTCACCACACCACAGTTCGTTGGATATGCAGAACAGGTGATATCTTGGTTTTCGAGGGGTTTCAAGCTGAGATATGCATTTTTTATGATAATCTTGGTGAGACTTCTCTCCGAAGTATGCTTAATCATCGAGATCGCTCTATTCGAGCTATTTAATGCGAGAAACACGTTATCTGGTGTTTTCAGCACTCCACAGTGCGTTTGATATGCAGAACCTGCGATCTCTTGGTTTTCGTGGGGATTCAAGCTCAGATATGCATTTTCTGCGATAATCTTGGTGAGACTTCTGTCCGAAGTATGCTTAATCATCGAGATCGCTCGTTTCGACCTATTTAATGCGAGAAACACGTTATCTGGTGTTTTCACCACTCCACAGTGCGTTTGATATGCAGAACCAGCGATATCTTGGTTTTCGTGGGGTTTCAAGCTGAGATATGCATTTCCCTGCGATAATCTTGGTGAGACTTCTGTCCGAAGTATGCAGAATCATCGAGATGGCTCCATTCGAGCTATTTAATGCGAGAAACACGTTGTCTGGTGTTTTCACCACTCCACAGTTGGTTTGATATGCAGAACCGGCGATGTTTGGTTTTCGTCGGGTTTCAAGCTGAGATATGCATTTTTTACGATAATCTTGATGAGACTTCTGTCCGAAGTATGCTTAATCATCGAGATCGCTCGTTTCGACCAATTTAATGCGAGAAACACGTTATCTGGTGTTTTCAGCACTCCACAGTGCGGTTGATATGCAGAACTGGCGGTATCTTGGTTTTCGTGGGGTTTCAAGCTGAGATATGCATTTTTTATGATAATCTTGGTGAGACTTCTCTCCGAAGTATGCTTAATCATCGAGATCGCTCTATTCGAGCTATTTAATGCGAGAAACACGTTATCTGGTGTTTTCAGCACTCCACAGTGCGTTTGATATGCAGAACCTGCGATCTCTTGGTTTTCGTGGGGATTCAAGCTCAGATATGCATTTTCTGCGATAATCTTGGTGAGACTTCTGTCCGAAGTATGCAGAGTCATCGAGATCGTACTTTTCGATCAATTTAATGCGAGAAACACGTTTTCTGGTGTTTTCAGCACTCCACAGTGCGGTTGATATGCAGAACTGGCGGTATCATGGTTTTCGTGGGGTTTCAAGCTGAGATATGCATTTTTTATGATAATCTTGGTGAGACTTCTCTCCGAAGTATGCTTAATCATCGAGATCGCTCGTTTCGAGCTATTTAATGCGAGAAACACGTTATCTGGTGTTTTCACCACTCCACAGTGCGTTGGATATGCAGAACCGGAGATATTTTGGTTTTCGTCGGGTTTCATGCTGTAATATGCATTTTCTACGATAAGCTTGGTGAGACATCAGTCCGAAGTATGCAGAAACATCGAGAGCGCTCTTTTCGAGCTGTTTAATGCGAGAAACACGTTATCTGGTGTTATCACCACTGCACAGTGCGTTTGATAATCAGAACCGGCGATATCTTGGTTTTTGTTGGGTTTCAAGCTGAGATATGCATTTTTTACGATAATCTTGGTGAGACTTTTGTCCGAAGTATGCTTAATCATCGAGATCGCTCTTTTCGAGCTATTTAATGCGAGAAACACGTTTTCTGGGGTTTTCACGACACACAGTTCTTCGGATATGCAGAACAGGTGATATCTTGGTTTTCGAGGGGTTTCAAGCTGAGATATGCATTTTCTGCGATAACCTTGGAGAGACTTCTGTCCGAAGTATGCAGAATCATCGAGATCGCTCTTTTGGAGCTATTTAATGCGAGAAACACGTTTTCTGGGGTTTTCACCACACCACAGTTCGTTGGATATGCAGAACAGGTGATATCTTGGTTTTCGAGGGGTTTCAAGTTTAGATATGCATTTTCTGCGATAATCTTGGAGAGACTTCTGTCCGAAGTATGCAGAATCATCGAGATCGCTCTTTTCGAGCTATTTAATGCGAGAAACACGTTTTCTGGGGTTTTCACCACAACACAGTTCGATGGATATGCAGAACAGGTGATATCTTGGTTTTCGAGGGGTTTCAAGCTGAGATATGCATTTTCTGCGATAATCTTGGAGAGACTTCTGTTCGAACTATGCAGAATCATCGAGATCGCTCTTTTCGAGCTATTTAATACAAGAAACACGTTATCTGGTGTTTTCACCACTCCACAGTGCGTTTGATATGCAGAACCAGCGATATCTTGGTTTTCGTGGGGTTTCAAGCTGAGATATGCATTTTTTACGATAATCTTGGTGAGACTTCTGTCCGAAGTATGCAGAATCATCGAGAGCGCTCTTTTCGAGCTATTTAATGCGAGAAACTCGTTTTCTGGGGTTTTCACCACTCCACAGTTCGTTGGATATGCAGAACCGGAGATATTTTGGTTTTCGTCGGGTTTCATGCGTAGATATGCATTTTCTACGATAAGCTAGGTGAGACATCTGTCCGAAGTATGCAGAAACATCGAGAGCGCTCTTTTCGAGCTATTTAATGCGAGAAACTCTTTTTCTGGGGTTTTCACCACTCCACAGTTCGTTGGATATGCAGAACCGGAGATATTTCGGTTTTCGTCGGGTTTCATGCTGAGATATGCATTTTCTACGATAAGCTAGGTGAGACATCTGTCCGCAGTATGCAGAAACATCGAGAGCGCTCTTTTCGAGCTATTTAATGCGAGAAACACGTTTTCTGGGGTTTTCACCACACCACAGTTCGTTGGATATGCAGAACAGGTGATATCTTGGTTTTCGAGGGGTTTCAAGCTGAGATATGCATTTTCTGCGATAATCTTGGAGAGACATCAGTCCGAAGTATGCAGAAACATCGAGAGCGCTCTTTTCTAGCTATTTAATGCGAGAAACACGTTATCTGGTGTTTTCAGCACTCCACAGTGCGTTTGATATGCAGAACCAGCGATATCTGGGTTTTCGTCGGGTTTCAAGCTGAGATATGCATTTTTTACGATAATCTTGGTGAGACTTCTGTCCGAAGTATGCTTGATCATCGAGATCGCTCGTTTCGACCTATTTAATGCGAGAAACACGTTATCTGGTGTTTTGACCACTCCACAGTGCGTTTGATATGCAGAACCGGCGATATCTTGGTTTTTGTGGGGTTTCAAGCTGAGATATGCATTTTTTACGATAATCTTGGTGAGACTTCTGTCCGAAGTATGCTTAGTCATCAAGATCGCTCTATTCGAGCTATTTAATGCGAGAAACACGTTATCTGGTGTTTTCAGCACTCCACAGTGCGTTTGATATGCAGAACCAGCGATATCTTGGTTTTCGTGGGGATTCAAGCTCAGATATGCAATTTCTACGAACATCTTGGTTAGACTTCTGTCCGAAGTATGCTTAATCATCGAGATCGCTCGTTTCGAGCTATTTAATGCGAGAAACACGTTATCTGGTGTTTTCACCACACCACAGTTCGTTGGATATGCAGAACAGGTGATATCTTGGTTTTCGAGGGGTTTCAAGCTGAGATATGCATTTTCTGCCATAATCTTGGAGAGACTTCTGTCCGAAGTATGCAGAATCATCGAGAGCGCTCTTTTCGAGCTATTTAATGCGAGAAACACGTTTTCTGGGGGTTTCACCACACCATAGTTCGTTGGATATGCAGAACAGGTGATATCTTGGTTTTCGAGGGGTTTCAAGCTGAGATATGCATTTTCTGCCATAATCTTGGAGAGACTTCTGTCCGAAGTATGCAGAATCATCGAGAGCGCTCTTTTCAAGCTATTTAATGCGAGAAACACGTTTTCTGGGGTTTTCACCACACCATAGTTCGTTGGATATGCAGAACAGGCGATATCTTGGTTTTCGTGGGGTTTCAAGCTGAGATATGCATTTTCTGCGATAATCTTGGTGAGACTTCTGTCCGAAGTGTGCAGAATCATCGAGATCGCTCTTTTCGAGTTATTTAATGCGAGAAACACGTTATCTGGTGTTTTCACCACTCCACAGTGCGTTTGATATGCAGAACCAGCGATATCTTGGTTTTCGTGGGGTTTCAAGCTGAGATATGCATTTTTTACGATAATCTTGGTGAGACTTCTGTCCGAAGTATGCAGAATCATCGAGATCGCTCGTTTCGAGCTATTTAATGCGAGAAACACGTTATCTGGTGTTTTCACCACTCCACAGTGCGTTGGATATGCAGAACCGGAGATATTTTGGTTTTCGTCGGGTTTCATGCTGAGATATGCATTTTCTACGATCAGCTTGGTGAGACATCTGTCCGAAGTATGCAGAAACATCGAGAGCGTTCTTTTCGAGCTATTTAATGCGAGAAACTCGTTTTCAGGGGTTTTCACCACTCCACAGTTCGTTGGATATGCAGAACCGGAGATATTTCGGTTTTCGTCGGGTTTCATGCTGAGATATGCATTTTCTACGATAAGCTAGGTGAGACATCTGTCCGCAGTATGCAGAAACATCGAGAGCGCTCTTTTCGAGCTATTTAATGCGAGAAACACGTTTTCTGGGGTTTTCACCACACCACAGTTCGTTGGATATGCAGAACAGGTGATATCTTGGTTTTCGAGGGGTTTCAAGCTGAGATATGCATTTTCTGCGATAATCTTGGTGAGACTTCTGTCCGAAGTATGCAGAAACATCGAGAGCGCTCTTTTCGAGCTATTTAATCCGAGAAACTCGTTTTCAGGGGTTTTCACCACTCCACAGTTCGTTGGATATGCAGAACCGACGATATCTTGGTTTTCGTGGGGTTTCAAGCTCAGATATGCATTTTCTGCGATAATCTTGGTGAGACTTCTGTCCGAAGTATGCAGAGTCATCGAGATCGTACTTTTCGAGCTATTTAATGCGAGAAACACGTTTTCTGGGGTTTTCACCACTCCACAGTTCGTTGGATATGCAGAACAGGAGATATCTTGGTTTTCGTGGGGTTTCTAGCAGAGATATGCATTTTCTGCGATAATCTTGGAGAGACATCAGTCCGAAGTATGCAGAAACATCGAGAGCGCTCTTTTCGAGCTATTTAATGCGAGAAACACGATATCTGGTGTTTTCACCACTCTACAGTGCGTTTGATAATCAGAACCGGCGATATCTTGGTTTTTGTTGGGTTTCAAGCTGAGATATGCATTTTTTACGATAATCTTGGTGAGACTTCTGTCCGAAGTATGCAGAATCATCGAGATCGCTCGTTTCGAGCTATTTAATGCGAGAAACACGTTATCTGGTGTTTTCTCCACTCCACAGTGCGTTTGATAATCAGAACCGGCGATATCTTGGTTTTTGTTGGGTTTCAAGCTGAGATATGCATTTTTTACGATAATCTTGGTGAGACTTCTGTCCGAAGTATGCTTAATCATCGAGATCGCTCTATTCGAGCAATTTAATGCGAGAAACACGTTTTCTGGGGTTTTCACCACACCAGAGTTCGTCGGATATGCAGAACAGGTGATATCTTGGCTTTCGAGGGGTTTCAAGCTGAGATATGCATTTTCTGCGATAATCTTGGAGAGACTTCTGTCCGAAGTATGCAGAATCATCGAGATCGCTCTTTTCGAGCTATTTATTGCGAGAAACAAGTTATCTGGTGTTTTCACCACTCCACAGTGCGTTTGATATGCAGAACCAGCGATATCTTGGTTTTCGTGGGGTTTCAAGCTCAGATATGCATTTTCTGCGATAATCTTGGTGAGATTTCTGTCCGAAGTATGCAGAATCATCGAGATCGCTCTTTTCGAGCTATTTAATGCGAGAAACACGTTTTCTGGGGTTTTCACCACACCACAGTTCGTTGGATATGCAGAACAGGTGATATCTTGGTTTTCGAGGGGTTTCAAGCTGAGATATGCATTTTCTGCGATAATCTTGGAGAGACTTCTGTCCGAAGTATGCAGAATCATCGAGATCGCTCTTTTCGAGCTATTTAATGCGAGAAACACGTTTTCTAGGGTTTTCACCACACCACAGTTCGTTGGATATGCAGAACAGGTGATACCTTGGTTTTCGAGGGATTTCAAGCTGAGATATGCATTTTCTGCGATAATCTTGGAGAGACTTCTGTCCGAAGTATGCAGAATCATCGAGATCGCACTTTTCGAGCTATTTAATGCGAGAAACACGTTATCTGGTGTTTTCACCACTCCACAGTGCGTTTGATATGCAGAACCGGCGATATCTTGGTTTTTGTGGGGTTTCAAGCTGAGATATGCAATTTCTACGAACATCTTGGTTAGACTTCTGTCCGAAGTATGCTTAATCATCGAGATCGCTCGTTTCGAGCTATTTAATGCGAGAAACACGTTATCTGGTGTTTTCAAAACTCCACAGTGCGTATGATATGCAGAACCGACGATATCTTGGTTTTCGTGGGGTTTCAAGCTCAGATATGCATTTTCTGCGATAATCTTGGTGAGACTTCTGTCCGAAGTATGCAGAGTCATCGAGATCGTACTTTTCGAGCTATTTAATGCGAGAAACACGTTTTCTGGGGTTTTCACCACTCCACAGTTCGTTGGATATGCAGAACAGGAGATATCTTGGTTTTCGTGGGGTTTCTAGCAGAGATATGCATTTTCTGCGATAATCTTGGAGACACATCAGTCCGAAGTATGCAGAAACATCGAGAGCGCTCTTTTCGAGCTATTTAATGCGAGGAACACGTTATCTGGTGTTTTCACCACTCCACAGTGCGTTTGATAATCAGAACCGGCGATATCTTGGTTTTTGTTGGGTTTCAAGCTGAGATATGCATTTTTTACGATAATCTTGGTGAGACTTCTGTCCGAAGTATGCAGAATCATCGAGATCGCTCGTTTCGAGCTATTTAATGCGAGAAACACGTTATCTGGTGTTTTCTCCACTCCACAGTGCGTTTGATAATCAGAACCGGCGATATCTTGGTTTTTGTTGGGTTTCAAGCTGAGATATGCATTTTTTACGATAATCTTGGTGAGACTTCTGTCCGAAGTATGCTTAATCATCGAGATCGCTCTTTTCGAGCAATTTAATGCGAGAAACACGTTTTCTGGGGTTTTCACCACACCAGAGTTCGTCGGATATGCAGAACAGGTGATATCTTGGCTTTCGAGGGGTTTCAAGCTGAGATATGCATTTTCTGCGATAATCTTGGAGAGACTTCTGTCCGAAGTATGCAGAATCATCGAGATCGCTCTTTTCGAGCTATTTATTGCGAGAAACAAGTTATCTGGTGTTTTCACCACTCCACAGTGCGTTTGATATGCAGAACCAGCGATATCTTGGTTTTCGTGGGGTTTCAAGCTCAGATATGCATTTTCGGCGATAAGCTAGGTGAGACATCTGTCCGAAGTATGCAGAAACATCGAGAGCGCTCTTTTCGAGCTATTTAATGCGAGAAACTCTTTTTCTGGGGTTTTCAACACTCCGCAGTTCGTTGGATATGCAGAACCGGAGATATCTTGGATTTCGTGGGGTTCCAAGCTGAGCTATGCATTTTTTACGATAATCTTGGTGAGACTTCTGTCCGAAGTATGCTTAATCATCGAGATCGCTCGTTTCGACCTATTTAATGCGAGAAACATGTTATCTGGTGTTTTCAGCACTCCACAGTGCGTTTGATATGCAGAACCAGCGATATCTGGGTTTTCGTCGGGTTTCAAGCTGAGATATGCATTTTTTACGATAATCTTGGTGAGACTTCTGTCCGAAGTATGATTGATCATCGAGATCGCTCGTTTCAACCTATTTAATGCGAGAAACACGTTATCTGGTGTTTTCAACACTCCACAGTGCGTATGATATGCAGAACCGGCGATATCTTGGTTTTCGTGGGGTTTGAAGCTGAGATATGCATTTTCTGCGATAATCTTCGTGAGACATCTGTCCGAAGTGTGCAGAATCATCGAGATCGCTCGTTTCGAGCTATTTAGTGCGAGAAACACGTTATCTGGTGTTTTCACCACTCCACAGTGCGTTGGATATGCAGAACCGGAGATATTTTGGTTTTCGTCGGGTTTCATGCTGAAATATGCATTTTCTACGATAAGCTTGGTGAGACATCAGTTCGAAGTATGCAGAAACATCGAGAGCGCTGTTTTCGAGCTATTTAATGCGAGAAACACGTTTTCTGGGGTTTTCACCACACCACAGTTCGTTGGATATGCAGAACAGGTGATATCTTGGTTTTCGAGGGGTTTGAAGCTGAGATATGCATTTTCTGCGATAATCTTGGAGAGACTTCTGTCCGAAGTATGCAGAATCATCGAGATCGCTCTTTTCGAACTATTTAATGCGAGAAACAAGTTATCTGGTGTTTTCACCACTCCACAGTGCGTTTGATATGCAGAACCTGCGATATCTTGGTTTTCGAGGGGTTTCAAGCTGAGATATGCATTTTTTACGATAATCTTGGTGAGACTTCTGTCCGAAGTATGATTGATCATCGAGATCGCTCGTTTCGACCTATTTAATGCGAGAAACACGTTATCTGGTGTTTTCACCACTCCACAGTGCGTATGATATGCAGAACCGGCGATATCTTGGTTTTCGTGGGGTTTGAAGCTGAGATATGCATTTTCTGCGATAATCTTGGTGAGACATCTGTCCGAAGTGTGCAGAATCATCGAGATCGCTCGTTTCGAGCTATTTAGTGCGAGAAACACGTTATCTGGTGTTTTCACCACTCCACAGTGCGTTGGATATGCAGAACCGGAGATATTTTGGTTTTCGTCGGGTTTCATGCAGAAATATGCATTTTCTACGATAAGCTTGGTGAGACATCAGTTCGAAGTATGCAGAAACATCGAGAGCGCTGTTTTCGAGCTATTTAATGCGAGAAACACGTTTTCTGGGGTTTTCACCACACCACAGTTCGTTGTATATGCAGAACAGGTGATATACGGGTTTTCGAGGGGTTTGAAGCTGAGATATGCATTTTCTGCGATAATCTTGGAGAGACTTCTGTCCGAAGTATGCAGAATCATCGAGATCGCTCTTTTCGAACTATTTAATGCGAGAAACAAGTTATCTGGTGTTTTCACCACTCCACAGTGCGTTTGATATGCAGAACCTGCGATATCTTGGTTTTCGAGGGGTTTCAAGCTGAGATATGCATTTTTTACGATAATCTTGGTGAGACTTCTGTCCGAAGTATGCTTAGTCATCAAGATCGCTCTATTCGAGCTATTTAATGCGAGAAACACGTTATCTGGTGTTTTCAGCACTCCACAGTGCGTTTGATATGCAGAACCAGCGATATCTTGGTTTTCGTGGGGATTCAAGCTCAGATATGCAATTTCTGCGATAATCTTGGTGAGACTTCTGTCCGAAGTATGCTTAATCATCGAGATCGCTCGTTGCGAGCTATTTAATGCGAGAAACACGTTATCTGGTGTTTTCAAAACTCCACAGTGCGTATGATATGCAGAACCGACGATATTTTGGTTTTCGTGGGGTTTGAAGCTGAGATATGCATTTTCTGCGATAATCTTGGTGAGACATCTGTCCGAAGTGTGCAGAATCATCGAGAGCGCTCTTTTCGAGCTATTTAATGCGAGAAACTCTTTTTCTGGGGTTTTCACCACTCCGCAGTTCGTTGGATATGCAGAACCGGAGATATCTTGGATTTCGTGGGGTTTCAAGCTGAGCTATGCATTTTTTACGATAATCTTGGTGAGACTTCTGTCCGAAGTATGCTTAATCATCGAGATCGCTCGTTTCGACCTATTTAATGCGAGAAACACGTTATCTGGTGTTTTCAGCACTCCACAGTGCGTTTGATATGCAGAACCAGCGATATCTTGGTTTTCGTGGGGTTTCAAGCTCAGATATGCATTTTCTGCGATAATCTTGGTGAGATTTCTGTCCGAAGTATGCAGAATCATCGAGATCGCACTTTTCGAGCTATTTAATGCGAGAAACACGGTATCTGGTGTTTTCACCACTCCACAGTGCGTTTGATATGCAGAACCGGCGATATCTTGGTTTTTGTGGGGTTTCAAGCTGAGATATACATTTTTTACGATAATCTTGGTGAGACTTCTGTGCGATGTATGCTTAATCGTCAAGTTCGCTCTATTCGAGCTATTTAATGCGAGAAACACGTTATCTGGTGTTTTCAGCACTCCACAGTGCGTTTGATATGCAGAACCAGCGATATCTTGGTTTTCGTGGGGATTCAAGCTCAGATATGCAATTTCTACGGACATCTTGGTTAGACTTCTGTCCGAAGTATGCTTAATCATCGAGATCGCTCGTTTCGAGCTATTTAATGCGAGAAACACGTTATCTGGTGTTTTCAAAACTCCACAGTGCGTATGATATGCAGAACCGACGATATCTTGGTTTTCGTGGGGTTTCAAGCTCAGATATGCGTTTTCTGCGATAATCTTGATAAGACTTTTGTCAGAAGTATGCAGAGTCATCGAGATCGTACTTTTCGAGCTATTTAATGCGAGAAACACGTTTTCTGGGGTTTTCACCACTCCACAGTTCGTTGGATATGCAGAACAGGAGATATCTTGGTTTTCGTGGGGTTTCTAGCAGAGATATGCATTTTCTGCGATAATCTTGGTGAGACTTCTGTCCGAAGTATGCAGAGTCATCGAGATCGTACTTTCCGAGCTATTTAATGCGACAAACACGTTTTCTGGGGTTTTCACCACTCCACAGTTCGTTGGATATGCAGAACAGGAGATATCTTGGTTTACGTGGGGTTCCAAGCTGAGCTATGCATTTTTTACGATAATCTTGGAGAGACATCAGTCCGAAGTATGCAGAAACATCGAGAGCGCTCTTTTCGAGCTATTTAATGCGAGAAACACGTTATCTGGTGTTTTCACCACTCCACAGTGCGTTTGATAATCAGAACCGGCGATATCTTGGTTTTTGTTGGGTTTCAAGCTGAGATATGCATTTTTTACGATAATCTTGGTGAGACTTCTGTCCGAAGTATGCAGAATCATCGAGATCGCTCGTTTCCAGCTATTTAATGCGAGAAACACGTTATCTGGTGTTTTCTCCACTCCACAGTGCGTTTGATAATCAGAACCGGCGATATCTTGGTTTTTGTTGGGTTTCAAGCTGAGATATGCATTTTTTACGATAATCTTGGTGAGACTTCTGTCCGAAGTATGCTTAATCATCGAGATCGCTCTTTTCGAGCAATTTAATGCGAGAAACACGTTATCTGGTGTTTTCACCACTCCACAGTGCGTATGATATGCAGAACCGGCGATATCTTGGTTTTCGTGGGGTTTGAAGCTGAGATATGCATTTTCTGCGATAATCTTGGTGAGACATCTGTCCGAAGTGTGCAGAATCATCGAGATCGCTCGTTTCGAGCTATTTAGTGCGAGAAACACGTTTTCTGGGGTTTTCACCACACCACAGTTCGTTGGATATGCAGAACAGGTGATATCTTGGTTTTCGAGGGGTTTGAAGCTGAGATATGCATTTTCTGCGATAATCTTGGAGAGACTTCTGTCCGAAGTATGCAGAATCATCGAGATCGCTCTTTTCGAACTATTTAATGCGAGAAACAAGTTATCTGGTGTTTTCACCACTCCACAGTGCGTTTGATATGCAGAACCTGCGATATCTTGGTTTTCGAGGGGTTTCAAGCTGAGATATGCATTTTTTACGATAATCTTGGTGAGACTTCTGTCCGAAGTATGCTTAGTCATCAAGATCGCTCTGTTCGAGCTATTTAATGCGAGAAACACGTTTTCTGGGGTTTTCACCACACCACAGTTCGTTGGATATGCAGAACAGGTGATATCTTGGTTTTCGTGGGGATTCAAGCTCAGATATGCAATTTCTGCGATAATCTTGGTGAGACTTCTGTCCGAAGTATGCTTAATCATCGAGATCGCTCGTTGCGAGCTATTTAATGCGAGAAACACGTTATCTGGTGTTTTCAAAACTCCACAGTGCGTATGATATGCAGAACCGACGATATTTTGGTTTTCGTCGGGTTTCATGCTGAGATATGCATTTTCTACGATAAGCTATGTGAGACATATGTCCGAAGTATGCAGAAACATCGAGAGCGCTCTTTTCGAGCTATTTAATGCGAGAAACTCTTTTTCTGGGGTTTTCAACACTCCGCAGTTCGTTGGATATGCAGAACCGGAGATATCTTGGATTTCGTGGGGTTCCAAGCTGAGCTATGCATTTTTTACGATAATCTTGGTGAGACTTCTGTCCGAAGTATGCTTAATCATCGAGATCGCTCGTTTCGACCTATTTAATGCGAGAAACGCGTTATCTGGTGTTTTCAGCACTCCACAGTGCGTTTGATATGCAGAACCAGCGATATCTGGGTTTTCGTCGGGTTTCAAGCTGAGATATGCATTTTTTACGATAATCTTGGTGAGACTTCTGTCCGAAGTATGATTGATCATCGAGATCGCACTTTTCGAGCTATTTAATGCGAGAAACACGGTATCTGGTGTTTTCACCACTCCACAGTGCGTTTGATATGCAGAACCGGCGATATCTTGGTTTTTGTGGGGTTTCAAGCTGAGATATACATTTTTTACGATAATCTTGGTGAGACTTCTGTCCGATGTATGCTTAATCGTCAAGTTCGCTCTATTCGAGCTATTTAATGCGAGAAACACGTTATCTGGTGTTTTCACCACTCCACAGTGCGTTTGATATGCAGAACCGGCGATAATTTGGTTTTTGTGGGGTTTCAAGCAGAGATATGCATTTTCTGCGATAATCTTGGGGAGACTTCTGTCCGAAGTCTGCAGAATCATCGAGATCGCTCTTTTCGAGCTATATAATGCGAGAAACACGTTTTCTGGGGTTTTCACCACACCACAGTTCGTTTGATATGCAGAACCGGCGATATCTTCGTTTTCGTGGGGATTCAAGCTGAGATATGGATTTTCTATGATAATCTTGGTGACACTTCTGTCCGAAGTATGCAGAATCATCGAGAACGCTCTTTTCGAGCTAGTTAATGCGAGATACACGTTTTCTGGTGTTTTCACCAATCCACAGTGCGTTTGATATGCAGAACCGGCGACATCTTGGATTTCGTCGGGTTTCAAGCTGAGATATGCATTTTCTACGTTAATTTTTGTGAGACTTCTGTCAGAAGTATGCAGAATCATCGAGATCGCTCTTTTCGATCTATTTAATGTGAAAAAACAAGTGTTCTGGTGTTTTCAATTTCCACAGTGCGTTTTATATGCAGAACCGGCGATATCTTGATTTTCGTTGTGTTTCCAGCTGAGATATGCATTTTCTGCGATAATCTTGGTGAGTCTTCTTTCAGAAGTATGCAGAATCATCGAGATCGCTCGTTTCGACCTATTTAATGCGAAAAACACGTTATCTGGTGTTTTCAGCACTCCACAGTGCGTTTGATATGCAGAACCAGCGATATCTTGGTTTTCGTGGGGTTTCAAGCTCAGATATGCATTTTCTGCGATAATCTTGGTGAGATTTCTGTCCGAAGTATGCAGAATCATCGAGATCGCACTTTTCGAGCTATTTAATGCGAGAAACACGGTATCTGTTGTTTTCACCACTCCACAGTGCGTTTGATATGCAGAACCGGCGATATCTTGGTTTTTGTGGGGTTTCAAGCTGAGATATACATTTTTTACGATAATCTTGGTGAGACTTCTGTCCGATGTATGCTTAATCGTCAAGTTCGCTCTATTCGAGCTATTTAATGCGAGAAACACGTTATCTGGTGTTTTCACCACTCCACAGTGCGTTTGATATGCAGAACCGGCGATAATTTGGTTTTTGTGGGGTTTCAAGCAGAGATATGCATTTTCTACGATAAGCTTGGTGAAACATCTGTCCGAAGTATGCAGAAACGTCGAGAGCGCTCTGTCCGATCTATTTAATGCGAGAAACTCGTTTTCTGGGGTTTTCACCACTCCACAGTTCGTTGGATATGCAGAACCGGATATATCTTGGTTTTCGTGGGGTTTCAAGCTGAGATATGCATTTTCTGCGATAATCTTGTTGAGACTTCTGTCCGAAGTATGCAGAATCTTCGAGAACGCTCATTTCGAGCTACTTAATGCGCGAAACACGTTTTCTGGTATTTTCACCACTCCACGGTACGTTTGATGTGCAGAACCGGAGATATCTTGGTTTTCGTGGGGTTTCAAGATGAGATATGCATTTTCTGCGATAATACTGGTGAGACTTCAGTCAGAAGTATGCAGAATCATCTAGATCGCTCTTTTCGAGCTACTTAATGCACGAAACGCGTTTTCTGGTGTTTGCACCACTCCACAGTGCGTTCGATATGCAGAACAGTAGATATCTTGGTTTTCGTGGGGTTTCAAGCTGAGATATGCATTTTCTGCGATAATCTTGTTGCGACTTCTGTCCGAAGTATGCAGAATCATCGAGATCGCTCGTTTCGAGCTACTTAATGCGCGAAACACGTTTTCTGGTGTTTTCACCACTCCACAGAGCGTTTGATATGCAGAACCGGCGACATCTTGGTTTTCGTGGGGTTTCAAGCTGAGATATGCATTTTCTGCGATAATCTTGTTGAGACTTCTGTCCGAAGTATGCAGAATCATCGAGATCGCTCGTTTCGAGCTACTTAATGCGCGAAACACGTTTTCTGGTGTTTTCACCACTCCACAGTGCGTTTGATATGCAGAACCGGCGACATCTTGGTTTTCGTGGGGTTTCAAGCTGAGATATGCATTTTCTGCGATAATATTGGTGACACTTCTGTCCGAAGTATGCAGAATCATCGCGATCGCTCTTTTCGAGCTATTTAATGCGAGAAACACGTTATCTGGTGTTTTCACCACTCCACAGTGCGTTTGATATGCAGAACAGTAGATATCTTGGTTTTCGTGGGGTTTCAAGCTGAGATATGCATTTTCTGCGATAATCTTGTTGAGACTTCTGTCCGAAGTATGCAGAATCATCGAGATCGCTCGTTTCGAGCTACTTAATGCGCGAAACACGTTTTCTGGTGTTTTCACCACTCCACAGTGCGTTTGATATGCAGAACCGGCGATATCTTGGTTTTCGTGGGGTTTCAAGCTGAGATATGCATTTTCTGCGATAATCTTGGTGAGACTTCTGTCCGAAGAATGCTGAATCATCGAGATCGCTCTATTCGAGCTAGTTAGTGCGAGAAACACGTTATCTGGTGTTTTCACCACTCCACAGTGCGTTTGATATGCAGAACAGTAGATATCTTGGTTTTCGTGGGGTTTCAAGCTGAGATATGCATTTTCTGCGATAATCTTGTTGAGACTTCTGTCAGAAGTATGCAGAATCATCGAGATCGCTCGTTTCGAGCTGCTTAATGCGCGAAACACGTTTTCTGGTGTTTTCACCACTCCACAGTGCGTTTGATATGCAGAACCGGCGACATCTTGGTTTTCGTGGGGTTTCAAGCTGAGATATGCATTTTCTGCGATAATCTTGTTGAGACTTCTGTCCGAAGTTTGCAGAAACGTCGAGAGCGCTCTTTTCGAGATATTTAATGCGAGAAACACGTTATCTGGTGTTTTCACCACTCCACAGTGCGTTTGATATGCAGAACCGGCGATATCTTGGTTTTCGTGGGGTTTCAAGCGGAGATATGCATTTTCTGCGATAATATTGGTGAGACTTCAGTCAGAAGTATGCAGAATCATCTAGATCGCGCTTTTCGAGCTACTTAATGCGCGAAACACGTTTTCTGGTGTTTTCACCACTCCACAGTGCGTTCGATATGCAGAACAGCAGATATCTTGGTTTTCGTGGGGTTTCAAGCTGAGATATGCATTTTCTGCGATAATCTTGTTGAGACTTCTGTCCGAAGTTTGCAGAAACGTCGAGAGCGCTCTTTTCGAGCTACTTAATGCGAGAAACACGTTTTCTGGTGTTTTCACCACTCCACAGTGCGTTTGATATGCAGAACCAGCGATATCTTGCTTTTCGTGGGGTTTCAAGATGAGATATGCATTTTCTGCGATAATATTGGTGAGACTTCAGTCAGAAGTATGCAGAATCATCTAGATCGCTCTTTTCGAGCTACTTAATGCGCGAAACACGTTTTCTGGTGTTTTCACCACTCCACAGTGCGTTCGATATGCAGAACAGCAGATATCTTGGTTTTCGTGGGGTATCAAGCTGAGATATGCATTTTCTGCGATAATCTTGTTGAGACTTCTGTCCGAAGTATGCAGAATCATGCAGATCGCTCGTTTCGAGCTATTTAATACGAGAAACACGTTATCTGGTTATTTCACCACTCCACAGTGCGTTGGATATGCAGAACCTGAGATATTTTGGTTTTCGTCGGGTTTCAAGCAGAGATATGCATTTTTTACGATAATCTTGGTGAGACTTCTGTCCGAAGTATGCTGAATCATCGATATCACTCTTTTCGAGCTAGTTAGAGCGAGGAACACGTTATCTGGTGTTTCCACCACTCCACAGTGCGTTTGATATGCAGAACAGTAGATATCGTGGTTTTCGTGGGGTTTCAAGCAGAGATATGCATTTTCTGCGATAATCTTGGTGAGACTTCTGTCCGAAGTATGCTGAATCATCGAGATCGCTCTTTTCGAGCTAGTTAGTGCGAGAAACACGTTATCTGGTGTTTTCACCACTCCACAGTGCGTTGGATATGCAGAACCTGAGATATTTTGGTTTTCGTCGGGTTTCAAGCAGAGATATGCATTTTTTACGATAATCTTGGTGAGACTTCTGTCCGAAGTATGCTGAATCATCGATATCACTCTTTTCGAGCTAGTTAGAGCGAGGAACACGTTATCTGGTGTTTCCACCACTCCACAGTGCGTTTGATATGCAGAACAGTAGATATCGTGGTTTTCGTGGGGTTTCAAGCAGAGATATGCATTTTCTGCGATAATCTTGGTGAGACTTCTGTCCGAAGTATGCAGAATCATCGAGATCGCTCGTTTCGAGCTACTTAATGCGCGAAACACGTTTTCTGGTGTTTTCACCACTCCACAGTGCGTTTGATATGCAGAACCGGCGACATCTTGGTTTTCGTGGGGTTTCAAGCTGAGATATGCATTTTCTGCGATAATACTGGTGACACTTCTGTCCGAAGTATGCAGAATCATCGCGATCGCTCTTTTCGAGCTATTTAATGCGAGAAACACGTTATCTGGTGTTTTCACCACTCCACAGTGCGTTTGATATGCAGAACAGTAGATATCTTGGTTTTCGTGGGGTTTCAAGCTGAGATATGCATTTTCTGCGATAATCTTGTTGAGACTTCTGTCCGAAGTATGCAGAATCATCGAGATCGCTCGTTTCGAGCTACTTAATGCGCGAAACACGTTTTCTGGTGTTTTCACCACTCCACAGTGCGTTTGATATGCAGAACCGGCGATATCTTGGTTTTCGTGGGGTTTCAAGCTGAGATATGCATTTTCTGCGATAATCTTGGTGAGACTTCTGTCCGAAGAATGCTGAATCATCGAGATCGCTCTATTCGAGCTAGTTAGTGCGAGAAACACGTTATCTGGTGTTTTCACCACTCCACAGTGCGTTTGATATGCAGAACAGTAGATATCTTGGTTTTCGTGGGGTTTCAAGCTGAGATATGCATTTTCTGCGATAATCTTGTTGAGACTTCTGTCAGAAGTATGCAGAATCATCGAGATCGCTCGTTTCGAGCTGCTTAATGCGCGAAACACGTTTTCTGGTGTTTTCACCACTCCACAGTGCGTTTGATATGCAGAACCGGCGACATCTTGGTTTTCGTGGGGTTTCAAGCTGAGATATGCATTTTCTGCGATAATCTTGTTGAGACTTCTGTCCGAAGTTTGCAGAAACGTCGAGAGCGCTCTTTTCGAGATATTTAATGCGAGAAACACGTTATCTGGTGTTTTCACCACTCCACAGTGCGTTTGATATGCAGAACCGGCGATATCTTGGTTTTCGTGGGGTTTCAAGCGGAGATATGCATTTTCTGCGATAATATTGGTGAGACTTCAGTCAGAAGTATGCAGAATCATCTAGATCGCGCTTTTCGAGCTACTTAATGCGCGAAACACGTTTTCTGGTGTTTTCACCACTCCACAGTGCGTTCGATATGCAGAACAGCAGATATCTTGGTTTTCGTGGGGTTTCAAGCTGAGATATGCATTTTCTGCGATAATCTTGTTGAGACTTCTGTCCGAAGTTTGCAGAAACGTCGAGAGCGCTCTTTTCGAGCTACTTAATGCGAGAAACACGTTTTCTGGTGTTTTCACCACTCCACAGTGCGTTTGATATGCAGAACCAGCGATATCTTGCTTTTCGTGGGGTTTCAAGATGAGATATGCATTTTCTGCGATAATATTGGTGAGACTTCAGTCAGAAGTATGCAGAATCATCTAGATCGCTCTTTTCGAGCTACTTAATGCGCGAAACACGTTTTCTGGTGTTTTCACCACTCCACAGTGCGTTCGATATGCAGAACAGCAGATATCTTGGTTTTCGTGGGGTATCAAGCTGAGATATGCATTTTCTGCGATAATCTTGTTGAGACTTCTGTCCGAAGTATGCAGAATCATGCAGATCGCTCGTTTCGAGCTATTTAATACGAGAAACACGTTATCTGGTTATTTCACCACTCCACAGTGCGTTGGATATGCAGAACCTGAGATATTTTGGTTTTCGTCGGGTTTCAAGCAGAGATATGCATTTTTTACGATAATCTTGGTGAGACTTCTGTCCGAAGTATGCTGAATCATCGATATCACTCTTTTCGAGCTAGTTAGAGCGAGGAACACGTTATCTGGTGTTTCCACCACTCCACAGTGCGTTTGATATGCAGAACAGTAGATATCGTGGTTTTCGTGGGGTTTCAAGCAGAGATATGCATTTTCTGCGATAATCTTGGTGAGACTTCTGTCCGAAGTATGCTGAATCATCGAGATCGCTCTTTTCGAGCTAGTTAGTGCGAGAAACACGTTATCTGGTGTTTTCACCACTCCACAGTGCGTTTGATATGCAGAACCAGCGATATCTTGGCTTTCGTGGGGTTTCAAGCTGAGATATGCATTTTTTACGATAATCTTGGTGAGACTTCTGTCCGAAGTATGCTGAATCATCGATATCGCTCTTTTCGAGCTAGTTAGTGCGAGAAACACGTTATCTGGTGTTTCCACCACTCCACAGTGCGTTTGATATGCAGAACAGTAGATATCTTGGTTTTCGTGGGGTTTCAAGCTGAAATATGCATTTTCTGCGATAATCTTGTTGAGACATCTGTCCGAAGTATGCAGAATCATCGAGATCGCACTTTTCGAGCTATTTAATGCGAGAAACACGTTATCTGGTGTTTTCAAAACTCCACAGTGCGTATGATATGCAGAACCGACGATATTTTGGTTTTCGTCGGGTTTCATGCTGAGATATGCATTTTCTACGATAAGCTATGTGAGACATCTGTCCGAAGTATGCAGAAACATCGAGAGCGCTATTTTCGAGCTATTTAATGCGAGAAACTCTTTTTCTGGGGTTTTCACCACTCCGCAGTTCGTTGGATATGCAGAACCGGAGATATCTTGGATTTCGTGGGGTTTCAAGCTGAGCTATGCATTTTTTACGATAATCTTGGTGAGACTTCTGTCCGAAGTATGCTTAATCATCGAGATCGCTCGTTTCGACCTATTTAATGCGAGAAACGCGTTATCTGGTGTTTTCAGCACTCCACAGTGCGTTTGATATGCAGAACCAGCGATATCTTGGTTTTCGTGGGGTTTCAAGCTCAGATATGCATTTTCTGCGATAATCTTGGTGAGATTTCTGTCCGAAGTGTGCAGAATCATCGAGATCGCACTTTTCGAGCTATTTAATGCGAGAAACACGGTATCTGGTGTTTTCACCACTCCACAGTGCGTTTGATATGCAGAACCGGCGATATCTTGGTTTTTGTGGGGTTTCAAGCTGAGATATACATTTTTTACGATAATCTTGGTGAGACTTCTGTCCGATGTATGCTTAATCGTCAAGTTCGCTCTATTCGAGCTATTTAATGCGAGAAACGCGTTATCTGGTGTTTTCACCACTCCACAGTGCGTTTGATATGCAGAACCGGCGATAATTTGGTTTTTGTGGGGTTTCAAGCAGAGATATGCATTTTCTGCGATAATCTTGGGGAGACTTCTGTCCGAAGTCTGCAGAATCATCGAGATCGCTCTTTTCGAGCTATATAATGCGAGAAACACGTTTTCTGGGGTTTTCACCACACCACAGTTCGTTTGATATGCAGAACCGGCGATATCTTCGTTTTCGTGGGGATTCAAGCTGAGATATGGATTTTCTATGATAATCTTGGTGACACTTCTGTCCGAAGTATGCAGAATCATCGAGAACGCTCTTTTCGAGCTAGTTAATGCGAGATACACGTTTTCTGGTGTTTTCACCACTCCACAGTGCGTTTGATATGCAGAACCGGCGACATCTTGGATTTCGTCGGGTTTCAAGCTGAGATATGCATTTTCTACGTTAATTTTTGTGAGACTTCTGTCAGAAGTATGCAGAATCATCGAGATCGCTCTTTTCGATCTATTTAATGTGAAAAAACAAGTGTTCTGGTGTTTTCAATTTCCACAGTGCGTTTTATATGCAGAACCGGCGATATCTTGATTTTCGTTGTGTTTCCAGCTGAGATATGCATTTTCTGCGATAATCTTGGTGAGTCTTCTTTCAGAAGTATGCAGAATCATCGAGATCGCTCGTTTCGACCTATTTAATGCGAAAAACACGTTATCTGGTGTTTTCAGCACTCCACAGTGCGTTTGATATGCAGAACCAGCGATATCTTGGTTTTCGTGGGGTTTCAAGCTCAGATATGCATTTTCTGCGATAATCTTGGTGAGATTTCTGTCCGAAGTATGCAGAATCATCGAGATCGCACTTTTCGAGCTATTTAATGCGAGAAACACGTTATCTGGTGTTTTCACCACTCCACAGTGCGTTTGATATGCAGAACCGGCGATAATTTGGTTTTCGTGGGGTTTGAAGCTGAGATATGCATTTTCTGCGATAATCTTGGTGAGACATCTGTCCGAAGTGTGCAGAATCATCGAGATCGCTCGTTTCGAGCTATTTAGTGCGAGAAACACGTTTTCTGGGGTTTTCACCACACCACAGTTCGTTGGATATGCAGAACAGGTGATATCTTGGTTTTCGAGGGGTTTGAAGCTGAGATATGCATTTTCTGCGATAATCTTGGAGAGACTTCTGTCCGAAGTATGCAGAATCATCGAGATCGCTCTTTTCGAACTATTTAATGCGAGAAACAAGTTATCTGGTGTTTTCACCACTCCACAGTGCGTTTGATATGCAGAACCTGCGATATCTTGGTTTTCGAGGGGTTTCAAGCTGAGATATGCATTTTTTACGATAATCTTGGTGAGACTTCTGTCCGAAGTATGCTTAGTCATCAAGATCGCTCTGTTCGAGCTATTTAATGCGAGAAACACGTTATCTGGTGTTTTCAGCACTCCACAGTGCGTTTGATATGCAGAACCAGCGATATCTTGGTTTTCGTGGGGATTCAAGCTCAGATATGCAATTTCTGCGATAATCTTGGTGAGACTTCTGTCCGAAGTATGCTTAATCATCGAGATCGCTCGTTGCGAGCTATTTAATGCGAGAAACACGTTATCTGGTGTTTTCAAAACTCCACAGTGCGTATGATATGCAGAACCGACGATATTTTGGTTTTCGTCGGGTTTCATGCTGAGATATGCATTTTCTACGATAAGCTATGTGAGACATCTGTCCGAAGTATGCAGAAACATCGAGAGCGCTATTTTCGAGCTATTTAATGCGAGAAACTCTTTTTCTGGGGTTTTCACCACTCCGCAGTTCGTTGGATATGCAGAACCGGAGATATCTTGGATTTCGTGGGGTTTCAAGCTGAGCTATGCATTTTTTACGATAATCTTGGTGAGACTTCTGTCCGAAGTATGCTTAATCATCGAGAACGCTCGTTTCGACCTATTTAATGCGAGAAACGCGTTATCTGGTGTTTTCAGCACTCCACAGTGCGTTTGATATGCAGAACCAGCGATATCTTGGTTTTCGTGGGGTTTCAAGCTCAGATATGCATTTTCTGCGATAATCTTGGTGAGATTTCTGTCCGAAGTGTGCAGAATCATCGAGATCGCACTTTTCGAGCTATTTAATGCGAGAAACACGGTATCTGGTGTTTTCACCACTCCACAGTGCGTTTGATATGCAGAACCGGCGATATCTTGGTTTTTGTGGGGTTTCAAGCTGAGATATACATTTTTTACGATAATCTTGGTGAGACTTCTGTCCGATGTATGCTTAATCGTCAAGTTCGCTCTATTCGAGCTATTTAATGCGAGAAACACGTTATCTGGTGTTTTCACCACTCCACAGTGCGTTTGATATGCAGAACCGGCGATAATTTGGTTTTTGTGGGGTTTCAAGCAGAGATATGCATTTTCTGCGATAATCTTGGGGAGACTTCTGTCCGAAGTCTGCAGAATCATCGAGATCGCTCTTTTCGAGCTATATAATGCGAGAAACACGTTTTCTGGGGTTTTCACCACACCACAGTTCGTTTGATATGCAGAACCGGCGATATCTTCGTTTTCGTGGGGATTCAAGCTGAGATATGGATTTTCTATGATAATCTTGGTGACACTTCTGTCCGAAGTATGCAGAATCATCGAGAACGCTCTTTTCGAGCTAGTTAATGCGAGATACACGTTTTCTGGTGTTTTCACCAATCCACAGTGCGTTTGATATGCAGAACCGGCGACATCTTGGATTTCGTCGGGTTTCAAGCTGAGATATGCATTTTCTACGTTAATTTTTGTGAGACTTCTGTCAGAAGTATGCAGAATCATCGAGATCGCTCTTTTCGATCTATTTAATGTGAAAAAACAAGTGTTCTGGTGTTTTCAATTTCCACAGTGCGTTTTATATGCAGAACCGGCGATATCTTGATTTTCGTTGTGTTTCCAGCTGAGATATGCATTTTCTGCGATAATCTTGGTGAGTCTTCTTTCAGAAGTATGC
>CATORF010000728.1:0-85021 GCA_951804975.1 Anthophora plumipes
TTTCTACGATAATCTTGGTGAAACATCTGTCCGAAGTATGCAGAAACATCGAGAGCGCTCTTTTCGAGCTATTTAATGCGAGAAACTCGTTTTCTGGGGTTTTCACCACTCCACAGTTCGTTGGATATGCAGAACCGGAGATATCTTGGTTTTCGTGGGGTTTCAAGCTGAGATATGCATTTCCTGCGATAATCTGGGTGAGACTCCTGTCCGAAATATGCTGTTTCATCGAGATCGCTCTTTTCGAGCTATTTAATGCGAGAAACTCGTTTTCTGGGGTTTTCACCACTCCACAGTTCGTTGGATATGCAGAACCGGAGATATCCTGGTTTTCGTGGGGTTTCAAGCTGAGATATGCATTTCCTGCGATAATCTTGGTGAGACTCCTGTCCGAAATATGCTGAATCATCGAGATCGCTCTTTTCGAGCTATTTAATGCGAGAAACTCGTTTTCTGGGGTTTTCACCACTCCACAGTTCGTTGGATATGCAGAACCGGAGATATCTTGGTTTTCGTGGGGTTTCAAGATGAGATATGCATTTCCTGCGATAATCTTGGTGAGACTTCTGTCCGAAGTATGCTGAATCATCGAGATCGCTCTTCTCGAGCTATTTAATGCGAGAAACACGTTCTCTGGTTGTTTTCACCACTCCACAGTTCGTTAGATATGCAGAACCGGAGATATCTTGGTTTTCGTGGGGTTTCAAGATGAGATATGCATTTCCTGCGATAATCTGGGTGAGACTTCTGTCCGAAGTATGCTGAATCATCGAGATCGCTCTTCTCGAGCTATTTAATGCGAGAAACACGTTCTCTAGTTGTTTTCACCACTCCACAGTGCGTTTGATATGCAGAACCGGAGATATCTTGATTTTCGTGGTGTTTCCAGCTGAGATATGCATTTTCTGCGATAAGCTTGGTGGGTGTTTTGTCAGAAGTATGCAGAATCATCTAGATCGCGCTTTTCGAGCTATTTAATGCGAGAAACACGTTCTCTGGTTGTTTTCACCACTCCACAGTGCGTTTGATATGCAGAACAGGCGATATCTTGATTTTCGTGGTGTTTCCAGCTGAGATATGCATTTTCTACGATAATCTTGGTGAAACATCTGTCCGAAGTATGCAGAAACATCGAGAGCGCTCTTTTCGAGCTATTTAATGCGAGAAACTCGTTTTCTGGGGTTTTCACCACTCCACAGTTCGTTGGATATGCAGAACCGGAGATATCTTGGTTTTCGTGGGGTTTCAAGCTGAGATATGCATTTCCTGCGATAATCTGGGTGAGACTCCTGTCCGAAATATGCTGTTTCATCGAGATCGCTCTTTTCGAGCTATTTAATGCGAGAAACACGTTCTCTGGTTGTTTTCACCACTCCACAGTGCGTTTGATATGCAGAACAGGCGATATCTTGATTTTCGTGGTGTTTCCAGCTGAGATATGCATTTTCTACGATAATCTTGGTGAAACATCTGTCCGAAGTATGCAGAATCATCTAGATCGCTCTTCTCGAGCTACTTAATGCACGAAACACGTTTTCTGGTGTTTTCACCACACCACAGTACGTTTGACATGCAGAACCGGAGATATCTTGGTTTCGGTCGGGTTTCAAGCTGAGATATGCATTTTCTACGATAATCCTGGTGAGACTTCTGTCAGAAGTATGCAGAATCTTCGCGAACGCTCTTTTCGATCTACTTAATGCGCGAAACACGTTTTCTGGTGTTTTCACCACTCCACGGTACGTTTGATGTGCTGAACCGGAGATAACTCGATTTTCGTGGGGTTTCAAGCTGAGACATGCTTTTTATACGATAATCTTGGTGAGACTTCTGTCCGAAGGATGCAGAATCATCGAGATCGCTCAATTCGAGCTATTTAATGCGACAAACACGTTATCTGGTGTTTTCAGCACTCCACAGTGCGTTTGATATGCAGAACCAGCGATATCTTGGCTTTCGTTGGGTTTCAAGCTGAGATATGCATTTTTTACGATAACCTTGGTGAGACTTCTGTCCGAAGTATGAAGAATTATCGAGATGGCTCTATTCGAGCTATTTAATGCGAGAAACACGTTTTCAGGGGGTTTTCACCACTCCACAGTGCGTTGGATATGCAGAACCGGCGATATTTTGGTTTTCGTCGGGTTTCAAGCTGAGATATGCATTTTCTACGATAAGCTTGGTGAAACATCTGTCCAAAGTATGCAGAAACATCGAGAGGGCTCTTTTCGAGCTATTTAATGCGCGAAACACGTTTTCTGGGGTTTTCACCACTCCACAGTTCGTTGGATATGCAGAACAGTAGATATCTTGGTCTTCGTGGGGTTTCAAGCTGAGATATGCATTTTCTGCGATAATCTTGTTGAGACTTCTGTCCGAAGTATGCAGAATCATCGAGATCGCTCGTTTCGAGCTATTTAATGCGAGAAACACGTTATCTGGTGTTTTTACCACTCCACAGTGCGTTGGATATGCAGAACCGGAGATATTTTGGTTTTCGCCGGGTTTCAAGCTGAGATATGCATTTTCTACGATAAGCTTGGTGAAACATCTGTCCGAAGGATGCAGACACGTCGAGAGCGCTCTTTTCGAGCTACTTAATGCACGAAACACGTTTTCTGGTGTTTTTACCACTCCACAGTACGTTTGACATGCAGAACCGGAGATATCTTGGTATCGGTCGGTGTTTCAAGCTGAGATATGCATTTTCTACGATAATCCTGGTGAGACTTCTGTCAGAAGTATGCAGAATCTTCGAGAACGCTCTTTTCGAGCTACTTAATGCGCGAAATACGTTTTCAGGGGTTTTCACTACTCCACAGTTCGTTGGATATGCAGAACCGGAGATATCTTGGTTTTCGTGGGGTTTAAAGCTGAGATATGCATTTGCTGCGATAATCTTGGTGAGACTCCTGTCCGAAATATGCTGAATCATCGAGATCGCTCTTTTCGAGCTATTTAATGCGAGAAACACGTTCTCTGGTTGTTTTCACCACTCCACAGTGCGTTTGATATGCAGAACAGGCGATATCTTGATTTTCGTGGTGTTTCCAGCTGAGATATGCATTTTCTGCGATAATCTTGGTGGGTCTTTTGTCAGAAGTATGCAGAATCAACTAGATCGCTCTTTTCGAGCTACTTAATGCACGAAACACGTTTTCTGGTGTTTTCACCACTCCACAGTACGTTTGACATGCAGAAGCGGAGATATCTTGGTTTCGGTCGGGTTTCAAGATGAGATATGCATTTCCTGCGATAATCTTGGTGAGACTTCTGTCCGAAGTATGCTGAATCATCGAGATCGCTCTTCTCTAGCTATTCAATGCGAGAAACACGTTCTCTAGTTGTTTTCACCACACCACAGTTCGTTAGATATGCAGAACCGGAGATATCTTGATTTTCGTGGTGTTTCCAGCTGAGATATGCATTTTCTGCGATAATCTTGGTGGGTGTTTGGTCAGAAGTATGCAGAATCATCTAGATCGCGCTTTTCGAGCTATTTAATGCGAGAAACACGTTCTCTGGTTGTTTTCACCACTCCACGGTACGTTTGATGTGCAGAACCGGAGATAACTCGATTTTCGTGGGGTTTCAAGCTGAGACATGCATTTTATACGATAATCTTGGTGAGACTTCTGTCCGAAGGATGCAGAATCATCGAGATCGCTCAATTCGAGCTATTTAATGCGACAAACACGTTATCTGGTGTTTTCAGCACTCCACAGTGCGTTTG
The DNA here is from genome assembly GCA_951804975.1 of Anthophora plumipes. NCBI lineage: Eukaryota > Metazoa > Arthropoda > Insecta > Hymenoptera > Apidae > Anthophora > Anthophora plumipes. The sequence continues at coordinate 3,734 of CATORF010000728.1, forward strand.
ATATGCAGAACCAGCGATATCTTGGCTTTCGTTGGCTTTCAAGCTGAGATATGCATTTTTTACGATAACCTTGGTGAGACTTCTGTCCGAAGTATGAAGAATTATCGAGATGGCTCTATTCGAGCTATTTAATGCGAGAAACACGTTTTCAGGGGGGTTTCACCACTCCACAGTGCGTTGGATATGCAGAACCGGCGATATTTTGGTTTTCGTCGGGTTTCAAGCTGAGATATGCATTTTCTACGATAAGCTTGGTGAAACATCTGTCCAAAGTATGCAGAAACATTGAGAGGGCTCTTTTCGAGCTATTTAATGCGCGAAACACGTTTTCTGGGGTTTTCACCACTCCACAGTTCGTTGGATATGCAGAACAGTAGATATCTTGGTTTTCGTGGGGTTGCAAGCTGAGATATGCATTTTCTGCGATAATCTTGTTGAGACTTCTGTCCGAAGTATGCAGAATCATCGAGATCGCTCGTTTCGAGCTATTTAATGCGAGAAACACGTTATCTGGTGTTTTTACCACTCCACAGTGCGTTGGATATGCAGAACCGGAGATATTTTGGTTTTCGCCGGGTTTCAAGCTGAGATATGCATTTTCTACGATAAGCTTGGTGAAACATCTGTCCGAAGGATGCAGACACGTCGAGAGCGCTCTTTTCGAGCTATTTAATGCGAGAAACACGTTATCTGGTGTTTTCACCACTCCACAGTTGGTCTGATTTGCAGAACCGGCGATATATTGGTTTTCGTCGGGTTTCAAGCTGAGATATGCATTTTCTGCGATAATATTGGTGAGACTTCAGTCAGAAGTATGCAGAATCATCTAGATCGCTCTTTTCGAGATACTTAATGCACGAAACACGTTTTCTGGTGTTTTTACCACTCCACAGTACGTTTGACATGCAGAACCGGAGATATCTTGGTATCGGTCGGGTTTCAAGCTGAGATATGCATTTTCTACGATAATCCTGGTGAGACTTCTGTCAGAAGTATGCAGAATCTTCGAGAACGCTCTTTTCGAGCTACTTAATGCGCGAAATACGTTTTCAGGGGTTTTCACCACTCCACAGTTCGTTGGATATGCAGAACCGGAGATATCTTGGTTTTCTTGGGGTTTCAAGCTGAGATATGCATTTCCTGCGATAAACTTGGTGAGACTCCTGTCCGAAATATGCTGAATCATCGAGATCGCTCTTTTCGAGCTATTTAATGCGAGAAACACGTTCTCTGGTTGTTTTCACCACTCCACAGTGCGTTTGATATGCAGAACAGGCGATATCTTGGTTTTCGTGGGGTTTCAAGCTGAGATATGCATTTCCTGCGATAATCTGGGTGAGACTCCTGTCCGAAATATGCTGTTTCATCGAGATCGCTCTTTTCGAGCTATTTAATGCGAGAAACTCGTTTTCTGGGGTTTTCACCACTCCACAGTTCGTTGGATATGCAGAACCGGAGATATCTTGGTTTTCGTGGGGTTTCAAGCTGAGATATGCATTTCCTGCGATAATCTTGGTGAGACTCCTGTCCGAAATATGCTGAATCATCGAGATCGCTCTTTTCGAGCTATTGATTGCGAGAAACTCGTTTTCTGGGGTTTTCACCACTCCACAGTTCGTTGGATATGCAGAACCGGAGATATCTTGGTTTTCGTGGGGTTTCAAGATGAGATATGCATTTCCTGCGATAATCTTGGTGAGACTTCTGTCCGAAGTATGCTGAATCATCGAGATCGCTCTTCTCGAGCTATTTAATGCGAGAAACACGTTCTCTGGTTGTTTTCACCACTCCACAGTTCGTTAGATATGCAGAACCGGAGATATCTTGGTTTTCGTGGGGTTTCAAGATGAGATATGCATTTCCTGCGATAATCTTGGTGAGACTTCTGTCCGAAGTATGCTGAATCATCGAGATCGCTCTTCTCGAGCTATTTAATACGAGAAACACGTTATCTGGTGTTTTCAACACTCCACAGTGCGTCTGATATGCAGAACCGACGATATCTTGGTTTTCGTGGAGTTTCCAGATGAGATATGCATTTTCTGCGATCATCTTGGTGAGTCTTCTGTCAGAAGTATGCAGAATCATCGTGATCGCTCTATTCGAGCTAGTTAATGCGAGAAAAACCTTATCCGGTGTTTTCACCACTCCACAGTGCGTTTGATATGCAGAACCGGCGATATTTTGGTTTTCGTCGGGTGTCAAGCTGAGATATGCGTTTTCTGCGATAATCTTGATGAAACATCTGTCCGAAGTATGCAGAAACATCGAGAGCGCTATTTTCGAGCTATTTAATGCGAGAAACTCGTTTTCTGGTGTTTTCACCACTCCACAGTTCGTTGGATATGCAGAACCGGAGATATCTTGCTTTCCGTGTGGTTTCAAGCTGAGATATGCATTTTCTGCGATAATCTTGTTGAGACTTCTTTCCGAAGTATGCTGAAACATCAGGGATTCGCTCTTTTCGAGCTATTTAATGCGAGAAACACGTTATCTGGTGTTTTCACCACTCCACAGTGCGTTTGATATGCAGAACCAGCGATATCTTGGTTTTCGTGGGGTTTCAAGCTGAGATTTGCATTTTCTGCGATTATATTGGTGAGACTTCTGTCCGAAGTATGCAGAATTATCGAGATCGCTCGTTTCGAGCTTCTTAATGCGAGAAACACGTTATCTGGTGTTTTCACCACTCCACAGTGCGTTGGATATGCAGAACCGGCGATATTTTGGTTTTCGTCGGGTTTCAAGCTGAGATATGCATTTTCTACGATAAGCTTGGTGAAACATCTGTCCGAAGTATGCAGAAACATCGAGAGCGCTCTTTTTGAGCTATTTATTGCGAGAAACACGTTCTCTGGTTGTTTTCACCAATCCACAGGTCGTTTGATATGCAGAACAGTAGATATCTTCATTTTCGTGGTGTTTCCAGCTGAGATATGCATTTTCTGCGATAATCTTGGTGGGTCTTTTGTCAGGAGGATGCAGAATCATCTAGATCGCTCTTTTCGAGCTATTTAATGCGAGAAACACGTTATCTGGTGTTTTCACCACTCCACAGTGCGTTTGATATGCAGAACCGGCGATATTTTGGTTTTCGTCGGGTGTCAAGCTGAGATATGCATTTTCTACGATAATCTTGGTGAAACATCTGTCCGAAGTATGCAGAAACATCGAGATCGCTCGTTTCGAGCTATTTAATGCGAGAAACACGTTATCTGGTGTTTTTACCACTCCACGGTGCGTTGGATATGCAGAACCGGAGATATTTTGGTTTTCGTCGGGTTTCAAGCTGAGATATGCATTTTCTACGATAAGCTTGGTGAAACATCTGTCCGAAGTATGCAGAAACGTCGAGAGCGCTCTTTTCGAGCTATTTAATGCGAGAAACACGTTTTCTGGGGTTTTCAACACTCCACAGTTCGTTGGATATGCAGAACAGTAGATATCTTGGTTTTCGTGGGGTTTCAAGCAGAGATATGCATTTTCTGCGATAATCTTGGTGAGACCTCGGTTAGAAGTATGCAGAATCATCGAGATCACACTTTTCGAGCTATTTAATGCGTGAAACACGTTATCTGGTGTTTTCACCACTCCACAGTTGGTTTGATATGCAGAACCGGCGATATTTTGGTTTTCGTCGGGTTTCAAGATGAGATATGCATTTCCTACGATAATCTTGGTGAAACATCTGTCCGAAGTATGCAGAAACATCGAGAGCGCACTTTTCGTGCTATTTAATGCGAGAATCTCGTTTTCTGGGGTTTTCAACACTCCACAGTTCGTTGGATATGCAGAACCGGCGACATCTTGGTTTTCGTGGGGTTTCAAGCTGAGATATGCATTTTCTGCGATTATCTTGGTGAGACTTCTGTCCGAAGTATGCTGAAACATCGAGATCGCTCTTATCGAGCTAGTTAATGCGAGAAAAAACTTATCCGCTGTTTTCACCACTCCACAGTGCGTTTGATATGCAGAACCAGCGATATCTTGGCTTTCGTGGGGTTTCAAGCTGAGATATGCATTTTTTACGATAATCTTGGTGAGACTTCTGTCCGAAGTATGAAGAATCATCGAGATCGCTCTACTCGAGCTATTTAATGCGAGAAACACGTTATCTGGTGTTTTCACCACTCCACAGTGCGTTTGATATGCAGATCCGGCGATATTTTGGTTTTCGTCGGGTGTCAAGCTGAGATATGCATTTTCTACGATAATGTTGGTGAAACATCTGTCCGAAGTATGCAGAAACATCGAGAGCGCACTTTTCGTGCTATTTAATGCGAGAAACTCGTTTTCTGGTGTTTTCACCACTCCACGGTACGTTTGATGTGCAGAACCGGAGATAACTCGGTTTTCGTCGGGTTTCAAGCTGAGATATGCATTTTCTAAGATAATCCTGGTGAGACTTCTGTCAGAAGTATGCAGAATCTTCGAGAACGCTCTTTTCGAGATACTTAATGCGCGAAACTCGTTTCCTGGTGTTTTCACCACTCCACGGTACGTTTGACATGCAGAAGCGGAGATATCTTGGTTTCGGTCGGGTTTCAAGATGAGATATGCATTTCCTGCGATAATCTTGGTGAGACTTCTGTCCGAAGTATGCTGAATCATCGAGATCGCTCTTCTCTAGCTATTTAATGCGAGAAACACGTTCTCTAGTTGTTTTCACCACACCACAGTTCGTTAGATATGCAGAACCGGAGATATCTTGATTTTCGTGGTGTTTCCAGCTGAGATATGCATTTTCTGCGATAATCTTGGTGGGTGTTTGGTCAGAAGTATGCAGAATCATCTAGATCGCGCTTTTCGAGCTATTTAATGCGAGAAACACGTTCTCTGGTTGTTTTCACCACTCCACGGTACGTTTGATGTGCAGAACCGGAGATAACTCGATTTTCGTGGGGTTTCAAGCTGAGACATGCATTTTATACGATAATCTTGGTGAGACTTCTGTCCGAAGGATGCAGAATCATCGAGATCGCTCAATTCGAGCTATTTAATGCGACAAACACGTTATCTGGTGTTTTCAGCACTCCACAGTGCGTTTGATATGCAGAACCAGCGATATCTTGGCTTTCGTTGGCTTTCAAGCTGAGATATGCATTTTTTACGATAACCTTGGTGAGACTTCTGTCCGAAGTATGAAGAATTATCGAGATGGCTCTATTCGAGCTATTTAATGCGAGAAACACGTTTTCAGGGGGGTTTCACCACTCCACAGTGCGTTGGATATGCAGAACCGGCGATATTTTGGTTTTCGTCGGGTTTCAAGCTGAGATATGCATTTTCTACGATAAGCTTGGTGAAACATCTGTCCAAAGTATGCAGAAACATTGAGAGGGCTCTTTTCGAGCTATTTAATGCGCGAAACACGTTTTCTGGGGTTTTCACCACTCCACAGTTCGTTGGATATGCAGAACAGTAGATATCTTGGTTTTCGTGGGGTTGCAAGCTGAGATATGCATTTTCTGCGATAATCTTGTTGAGACTTCTGTCCGAAGTATGCAGAATCATCGAGATCGCTCGTTTCGAGCTATTTAATGCGAGAAACACGTTATCTGGTGTTTTTACCACTCCACAGTGCGTTGGATATGCAGAACCGGAGATATTTTGGTTTTCGCCGGGTTTCAAGCTGAGATATGCATTTTCTACGATAAGCTTGGTGAAACATCTGTCCGAAGGATGCAGACACGTCGAGAGCGCTCTTTTCGAGCTATTTAATGCGAGAAACACGTTATCTGGTGTTTTCACCACTCCACAGTTGGTCTGATTTGCAGAACCGGCGATATATTGGTTTTCGTCGGGTTTCAAGCTGAGATATGCATTTTCTGCGATAATATTGGTGAGACTTCAGTCAGAAGTATGCAGAATCATCTAGATCGCTCTTTTCGAGCTACTTAATGCACGAAACACGTTTTCTGGTGTTTTTACCACTCCACAGTACGTTTGACATGCAGAACCGGAGATATCTTGGTATCGGTCGGGTTTCAAGCTGAGATATGCATTTTCTACGATAATCCTGGTGAGACTTCTGTCAGAAGTATGCAGAATCTTCGAGAACGCTCTTTTCGAGCTACTTAATGCGCGAAATACGTTTTCAGGGGTTTTCACCACTCCACAGTTCGTTGGATATGCAGAACCGGAGATATCTTGGTTTTCTTGGGGTTTCAAGCTGAGATATGCATTTCCTGCGATAAACTTGGTGAGACTCCTGTCCGAAATATGCTGAATCATCGAGATCGCTCTTTTCGAGCTATTTAATGCGAGAAACACGTTCTCTGGTTGTTTTCACCACTCCACAGTGCGTTTGATATGCAGAACAGGCGATATCTTGGTTTTCGTGGGGTTTCAAGCTGAGATATGCATTTCCTGCGATAATCTGGGTGAGACTCCTGTCCGAAATATGCTGTTTCATCGAGATCGCTCTTTTCGAGCTATTTAATGCGAGAAACTCGTTTTCTGGGGTTTTCACCACTCCACAGTTCGTTGGATATGCAGAACCGGAGATATCTTGGTTTTCGTGGGGTTTCAAGCTGAGATATGCATTTCCTGCGATAATCTTGGTGAGACTCCTGTCCGAAATATGCTGAATCATCGAGATCGCTCTTTTCGAGCTATTGATTGCGAGAAACTCGTTTTCTGGGGTTTTCACGACTCCACAGTTCGTTGGATATGCAGAACCGGAGATATCTTGGTTTTCGTGGGGTTTCAAGATGAGATATGCATTTCCTGCGATAATCTTGGTGAGACTTCTGTCCGAAGTATACTGAATCATCGAGATCGCTCTTCTCGAGCTATTTAATGCGAGAAACACGTTCTCTGGTTGTTTTCACCACTCCACAGTTCGTTAGATATGCAGAACCGGAGATATCTTGGTTTTCGTGGGGTTTCAAGATGAGATATGCATTTCCTGCGATAATCTTGGTGAGACTTCTGTCCGAAGTATGCTGAATCATCGAGATCGCTCTTCTCGAGCTATTTAATACGAGAAACACGTTATCTGGTGTTTTCAACACTCCACAGTGCGTCTGATATGCAGAACCGACGATATCTTGGTTTTCGTGGAGTTTCCAGATGAGATATGCATTTTCTGCGATCATCTTGGTGAGTCTTCTGTCAGAAGTATGCAGAATCATCGTGATCGCTCTATTCGAGCTAGTTAATGCGAGAAAAACCTTATCCGGTGTTTTCACCACTCCACAGTGCGTTTGATATGCAGAACCGGCGATATTTTGGTTTTCGTCGGGTGTCAAGCTGAGATATGCATTTTCTGCGATAATCTTGGTGAAACATCTGTCCGAAGTATGCAGAAACATCGAGAGCGCTATTTTCGAGCTATTTAATGCGAGAAACTCGTTTTCTGGTGTTTTCACCACTCCACAGTTCGTTGGATATGCAGAACCGGAGATATCTTGCTTTCCGTGTGGTTTCAAGCTGAGATATGCATTTTCTGCGATAATCTTGTTGAGACTTCTGTCCGAAGTATGCTGAAACATCAGGGATTCGCTCTTTTCGAGCTATTTAATGCGAGAAACACGTTATCTGGTGTTTTCACCACTCCACAGTGCGTTTGATATGCAGAACCAGCGATATCTTGGTTTTCGTGGGGTTTCAAGCTGAGATTTGCATTTTCTGCGATTATATTGGTGAGACTTCTGTCCGAAGTATGCAGAATTATCGAGATCGCTCGTTTCGAGCTTCTTAATGCGAGAAACACGTTATCTGGTGTTTTTACCACTCCACGGTGCGTTGGATATGCAGAACCGGAGATATTTTGGTTTTCGTCGGGTTTCAAGCTGAGATATGCATTTTCTACGATAAGCTTGGTGAAACATCTGTCCGAAGTATGCAGAAACGTCGAGAGCGCTCTTTTCGAGCTATTTAATGCGAGAAACACGTTTTCTGGGGTTTTCAACACTCCACAGTTCGTTGGATATGCAGAACAGTAGATATCTTGGTTTTCGTGGGGTTTCAAGCAGAGATATGCATTTTCTGCGATAATCTTGGTGAGACCTCGGTTAGAAGTATGCAGAATCATCGAGATCACACTTTTCGAGCTATTTAATGCGTGAAACACGTTATCTGGTGTTTTCACCACTCCACAGTTGGTTTGATATGCAGAACCGGCGATATTTTGGTTTTCGTCGGGTTTCAAGATGAGATATGCATTTCCTACGATAATCTTGGTGAAACATCTGTCCGAAGTATGCAGAAACATCGAGAGCGCACTTTTCGTGCTATTTAATGCGAGAATCTCGTTTTCTGGGGTTTTCAACACTCCACAGTTCGTTGGATATGCAGAACCGGCGACATCTTGGTTTTCGTGGGGTTTCAAGCTGAGATATGCATTTTCTGCGATTATCTTGGTGAGACTTCTGTCCGAAGTATGCTGAAACATCGAGATCGCTCTTATCGAGCTAGTTAATGCGAGAAAAAACTTATCCGCTGTTTTCACCACTCCACAGTGCGTTTGATATGCAGAACCAGCGATATCTTGGCTTTCGTGGGGTTTCAAGCTGAGATATGCATTTTTTACGATAATCTTGGTGAGACTTCTGTCCGAAGTATGAAGAATCATCGAGATCGCTCTACTCGAGCTATTTAATGCGAGAAACACGTTATCTGGTGTTTTCACCACTCCACAGTGCGTTTGATATGCAGATCCGGCGATATTTTGGTTTTCGTCGGGTGTCAAGCTGAGATATGCATTTTCTACGATAATGTTGGTGAAACATCTGTCCGAAGTATGCAGAAACATCGAGAGCGCACTTTTCGTGCTATTTAATGCGAGAAACTCGTTTTCTGGTGTTTTCACCACTCCACGGTACGTTTGATGTGCAGAACCGGAGATAACTCGGTTTTCGTCGGGTTTCAAGCTGAGATATGCATTTTCTAAGATAATCCTGGTGAGACTTCTGTCAGAAGTATGCAGAATCTTCGAGAACGCTCTTTTCGAGATACTTAATGCGCGAAACTCGTTTTCTGGTGTTTTCACCACTCCACGGTACGTTTGATGTGCAGAACCGGAGATAACTCGGTTTTCGTCGGGTTTCAAGCTGAGATATGCATTTTCTACGATAATCCTGGTGAGACTTCTGTCAGAAGTATGCAGAATCATCGAGATCGCTCTACTCGAGCTATTTAATGCGAGAAACACGTTATCTGGTGTTTTCACCACTCCACAGTGCGTTTGATATGCAGAACCGGCGATATTTTGGTTTTCGTCGGGTGTCAAGCTGAGATATGCATTTTCTACGATAATCTTGGTGGGTCTTTTGTCAGAAGTATGCCGAATCATCGAGATCGCTCTCTTCGAGCTATTTAATGCGAGAAACACGTTATCTGGTTGTTTTCACCATTCCACAGTGCGTTTGATATGCAGAACCGGCGTCATCTTGATTTTCGTGAGGTTTCAAGATGAGATATGCATTTTCTGCGATAATATTGCTGAGACTTCTGTCCGAAGTATGCAGAATCATCGATATCGCTCTTTACGAGCTATTTAATGCGAGAAACACGTTATCTGGTGTATTGACCACTCCACAGTGCGTTTGATATGCAGAACCGGCGATATCTTGATTTTCGTGGTGTTTCCAGCTGAGATATGCATTTTCTGCGATAATCTTGGTGAGTCATCTGTCAGAAGTATGCAGAATCATCGAGAACGCTTTTTTCGAGTTAGTTAATGCGAGAAACACGTTTTCTGGTGTTTTCAACACTCCACAGTGCGTCTGATATGCAGAACCGACGATATCTTGGTTTTCGTGGGGTTTCCAGATGAGATATGCATTTTCTGCGATCATCTTGGTGAGTCTTCTGTCAGAAGTATGCAGAATCATCGTGATCGCTCTATTCGAGCTAGTTAATGCGAGAAAAACCTTATCCGGTGTTTTCACCACTCCACAGTGCGTTTGATATGCAGAACCGGCGATATTTTGGTTTTCGTCGGGTGTCAAGCTGAGATATGCATTTTCTGCGATAATCTTGGTGAAACATCTGTCCGAAGTATGCAGAAACATCGAGAGCGCTATTTTCGAGCTATTTAATGCGAGAAACTCGTTTTCTGGGGTTTTCACCACTCCACAGTTCGTTGGATATGCAGAACCGGAGATATCTTGCTTTCCGTGTGGTTTCAAGCTGAGATATGCATTTTCTGCGATAATCTTGTTGAGACTTCTGTCCGAAGTATGCTGAAACATCAGGGATTCGCTCTTTTCGAGCTATTTAATGCGAGAAACACGTTATCTGGTGTTTTCACCACTCCACAGTGCGTTTGATATGCAGAACCAGCGATATCTTGGTTTTCGTGGGGTTTCAAGCTGAGAATTGCATTTTCTGCGATTATATTGGTGAGACTTCTGTCCGAAGTATGCAGAATTATCGAGATCGCTCGTTTCGAGCTTCTTAATGCGAGAAACACGTTATCTGGTGTTTTCACCACTCCACAGTGCGTTGGATATGCAGAACCGGCGATATTTTGGTTTTCGTCGGGTTTCAAGCTGAGATATGCATTTTCTACGATAAGCTTGGTGAAACATCTGTCCGAAGTATGCAGAAACATCGAGAGCGCTCTTTTTGAGCTATTTATTGCGAGAAACACGTTCTCTGGTTGTTTTCACCAATCCACAGGTCGTTTGATATGCAGAACAGTAGATATCTTCATTTTCGTGGTGTTTCCAGCTGAGATATGCATTTTCTGCGATAATCTTGGTGGGTCTTTTGTCAGGAGGATGCAGAATCATCGATATCGCTCTTTACGAGCTATTTAATGCGAGAAACGCGTTATCTGGTGTATTGACCACTCCACAGTGCGTTTGATATGCAGAACCGGCGATATGTTGATTTTCGTGGTGTTTCCAGCTGAGATATGCATTTTCTGCGATAATCTTGGTGAGTCATCTGTCAGAAGTATGCAGGATCATCGAGAACGCTTTTTTCGAGTTAGTTAATGCGAGAAACACGTTTTCTGGTGTTTTCAACACTCCGCAGTGCGTCTGATATGCAGAACCGACGATATCTTGGTTTTCGTGGAGTTTCCAGATGAGATATGCATTTTCTGCGATCATCTTGGTGAGTCTTCTGTCAGAAGTATGCAGAATCATCGTGATCGCTCTATTCGAGCTAGTTAATGCGAGAAAAACCTTATCCGGTGTTTTCACCACTCCACAGTGCGTTTGATATGCAGAACCGGCGATATTTTGGTTTTCGTCGGGTGTCAAGCTGAGATATGCATTTTCTGCGAAAATCTTGGTGAAACATCTGTCCGAAGTATGCAGAAACATCGAGAGCGCTATTTTCGATCTATTTAATGCGAGAAACTCGTTTTCTGGGGTTTTCACCACTCCACAGTTCGTTGGATATGCAGAGCCGGATATATCTTGCTTTCCGTGTGGTTTCAAGCTGAGATATGCATTTTCTGCGATAATCTTGTTGAGACTTCTGTCCGAAGTATGCTGAAACATCAGGGATTCGCTCTTTTCGAGCTATTTAATGCGAGAAACACGTTATCTGGTGTTTTCACCACTCCACAGTGCGTTTGATATGCAGAACCAGCGATATCTTGGTTTTCGTGGGGTTTCAAGCTGAGATTTGCATTTTCTGCGATTATATTGGTGAGACTTCTGTTAGAAGTATGCAGAATCATCGAGATCGCACTTTTCGAGCTATTTAATGCGTGAAACACGTTATCTGGTGTTTTCACCACTCCACAGTTGGTTTGATATGCAGAACCGGCGATATTTTGGTTTTCGTCGGGTTTCAAGATGAGATATGCATTTCCTACGATAATCTTGGTGAAACATCTGTCCGAAGTATGCAGAAACATCGAGAGCGCACTTTTCGTGCTATTTAATGCGAGAAACTCGTTTTCTGGGGTTTTCAACACTCCACAGTTCGTTGGATATGCAGAACCGGCGACATCTTGGTTTTCGTGGGGTTTCAAGCTGAGATATGCATTTTCTGCGATTATCTTGGTGAGACTTCTGTCCGAAGTATGCTGAAACATCGAGATCGCTCTTATCGAGCTAGTTAATGCGAGAAAAAACTTATCCGCTGTTTTCACCACTCCACAGTGCGTTTGATATGCAGAACCAGCGATATCTTGGCTTTCGTGGGGTTTCAAGCTGAGATATGCATTTTTTACGATAATCTTGGTGAGACTTCTGTCCGAAGTATGAAGAATCATCGAGATCGCTCTACTCGAGCTATTTAATGCGAGAAACACGTTATCTGGTGTTTTCACCACTCCACAGTGCGTTTGATATGCAGATCCGGCGATATTTTGGTTTTCGTCGGGTGTCAAGCTGAGATATGCATTTTCTACGATAATCTTGGTGAAACATCTGTCCGAAGTATGCAGAAACATCGAGAGCGCACTTTTCGTGCTATTTAATGCGAGAAACTCGTTTTCTGGTGTTTTCACCACTCCACGGTACGTTTGATGTGCAGAACCGGAGATAACTCGGTTTTCGTCGGGTTTCAAGCTGAGATATGCATTTTCTACGATAATCCTGGTGAGACTTCTGTCAGAAGTATGCAGAATCTTCGAGAACGCTCTTTTCGAGATACTTAATGCGCGAAACTCGTTTTCTGGTGTTTTCACCACTCCACGGTACGTTTGATGTGCAGAACCGGAGATAACTCGGTTTTCGTCGGGTTTCAAGCTGAGATATGCATTTTCTACGATAATCCTGGTGAGACTTCTGTCAGAAGTATGCAGAATCATCGAGATCGCTCTACTCGAGCTATTTAATGCGAGAAACACGTTATCTGGTGTTTTCACCACTCCACAGTGCGTTTGATATGCAGAACCGGCGATATTTTGGTTTTCGTCGGGTGTCAAGCTGAGATATGCATTTTCTACGATAATCTTGGTGGGTCTTTTGTCAGAAGTATGCCGAATCATCGAGATCGCTCTCTTCGAGCTATTTAATGCGAGAAACACGTTATCTGGTTGTTTTCACCATTCCACAGTGCGTTTGATATGCAGAACCGGCGTCATCTTGATTTTCGTGAGGTTTCAAGATGAGATATGCATTTTCCTGCGATAATATTGCTGAGACTTCTGTCCGAAGTATGCAGAATCATCGATATCGCTCTTTACGAGCTATTTAATGCGAGAAACACGTTATCTGGTGTATTGACCACTCCACAGTGCGTTTGATATGCAGAACCGGCGATATCTTGATTTTCGTGGTGTTTCCAGCTGAGATATGCATTTTCTGCGATAATCTTGGTGAGTCATCTGTCAGAAGTATGCAGAATCATCGAGAACGCTTTTTTCGAGTTAGTTAATGCGAGAAACACGTTTTCTGGTGTTTTCAACACTCCACAGTGCGTCTGATATGCAGAACCGACGATATCTTGGTTTTCGTGGGGTTTCCAGATGACATATGCATTTTCTGCGATCATCTTGGTGAGTCTTCTGTCAGAAGTATGCAGAATCATCGTGATCGCTCTATTCGAGCTAGTTAATGCGAGAAAAACCTTATCCGGTGTTTTCACCACTCCACAGTGCGTTTGATATGCAGAACCGGCGATATTTTGGTTTTCGTCGGGTGTCAAGCTGAGATATGCATTTTCTGCGATAATCTTGGTGAAACATCTGTCCGAAGTATGCAGAAACATCGAGAGCGCTATTTTCGAGCTATTTAATGCGAGAAACTCGTTTTCTGGGGTTTTCACCACTCCACAGTTCGTTGGATATGCAGAACCGGAGATATCTTGCTTTCCGTGTGGTTTCAAGCTGAGATATGCATTTTCTGCGGTAATCTTGTTGAGACTTCTGTCCGAAGTATGCTGAAACATCAGGGATTCGCTCTTTTCGAGCTATTTAATGCGAGAAACACGTTATCTGGTGTTTTCACCACTCCACAGTGCGTTTGATATGCAGAACCAGCGATATCTTGGTTTTCGTGGGGTTTCAAGCTGAGATTTGCATTTTCTGCGATTATATTGGTGAGACTTCTGTCCGAAGTATGCAGAATTATCGAGATCGCTCGTTTCGAGCTTCTTAATGCGAGAAACACGTTATCTGGTGTTTTCACCACTCCACAGTGCGTTGGATATGCAGAACCGGCGATATTTTGGTTTTCGTCGGGTTTCAAGCTGAGATATGCATTTTCTACGATAAGCTTGGTGAAACATCTGTCCGAAGTATGCAGAAACGTCGAGAGCGCTCTTTTCGAGCTATTTAATGCGAGAAACACGTTTTCTGGGGTTTTCAACACTCCACAGTTCGTTGGATATGCAGAACAGTAGATATCTTGGTTTTCGTGGGGTTTCAAGCAGAGATATGCATTTTCTGCGATAATCTTGGTGAGACTTCTGTTAGAAGTATGCAGAATCATCGAGATCGCACTTTTCGAGCTATTTAATGCGTGAAACACGTTATCTGGTGTTTCACCACTCCACAGTTGGTTTGATATGCAGAACCGGCGATATTTTGGTTTTCGTCGGGTTTCAAGATGAGATATGCATTTCCTACGATAATCTTGGTGAAACATCTGTCCGAAGTATGCAGAAACATCGAGAGCGCACTTTTCGTGCTATTTAATGCGAGAAACTCGTTTTCTGGGGTTTTCAACACTCCACAGTTCGTTGGATATGCAGAACCGGCGACATCTTGGTTTTCGTGGGGTTTCAAGCTGAGATATGCATTTTCTGCGATTATCTTGGTGAGACTTCTGTCCGAAGTATGCTGAAACATCGAGATCGCTCTTATCGAGCTAGTTAATGCGAGAAAAAACTTATCCGCTGTTTTCACCACTCCACAGTGCGTTTGATATGCAGAACCAGCGATATCTTGGCTTTCGTGGGGTTTCAAGCTGAGATATGCATTTTTTACGATAATCTTGGTGAGACTTCTGTCCGAAGTATGAAGAATCATCGAGATCGCTCTACTCGAGCTATTTAATGCGAGAAACACGTTATCTGGTGTTTTCACCACTCCACAGTGCGTTTGATATGCAGATCCGGCGATATTTTGGTTTTCGTCGGGTGTCAAGCTGAGATATGCATTTTCTACGATAATCTTGGTGAAACATCTGTCCGAAGTATGCAGAAACATCGAAAGCGCACTTTTCGTGCTATTTAATGCGAGAAACTCGTTTTCTGGTGTTTTCACCACTCCACGGTACGTTTGATGTGCAGAACCGGAGATAACTCGGTTTTCGTCGGGTTTCAAGCTGAGATATGCATTTTCTACGATAATCCTGGTGAGACTTCTGTCAGAAGTATGCAGAATCTTCGAGAACGCTCTTTTCGAGATACTTAATGCGCGAAACTCGTTTTCTGGTGTTTTCACCACTCCACGGTACGTTTGATGTGCAGAACCGGAGATAACTCGGTTTTCGTCGGGTTTCAAGCTGAGATATGCATTTTCTACGATAATCCTGGTGAGACTTCTGTCAGAAGTATGCAGAATCATCGAGATCGCTCTACTCGAGCTATTTAATGCGAGAAACACGTTATCTGGAGTTTTCACCACTCCACAGTGCGTTTGATATGCAGAACCGGCGATATTTTGGTTTTCGTCGGGTGTCAAGCTGAGATATGCATTTTCTACGATAATCTTGGTGGGTATTTTGTCAGAAGTATGCAGAATCATCTAGATCGCTCTTTTCGAGCTACTTAATGCACGAAACACGTTTTCTGGTGTTTTCACCACTCCACAGTACGTTTGACATGCTGAACCGGAGATATCTTGGTTTCGGTCGGATTTCAAGCTGAGATATGCATTTTCTACGATAATCCTGGTGAGACTTCTGTCAGAAGTATGCAGAATCTTCGAGAACGCTCTTTTCGAGATACTTAATGCGCGAAACTCGTTTTCTGGTGTTTTCACCACTCCACGGTACGTTTGATGTGCAGAACCGGAGATAACTCGGTTTTCGTCGGGTTTCAAGCTGAGATATGCATTTTCTACGATAAGCTTAGTGAAACATCTGTCCGAAGTATGCAGAAACGTCGAGAGCGCTCTTTTCGAGCTATTTAATGCGAGAAACACGTTTTCTGGGGTTTTCACCACTCCACAGTTCGTTGGATATGCAGAACAGTAGATATCCTGGGTTTCGTGGGGTTTCAAGCAGAGATATGCATTTTCTGCGATAATCTTGGTGAGACTTCTGTTAGAAGTATGAAGAATCATCGAGATCGCTCTACTCGAGCTATTTAATGCGAGAAACACGTTTTCTGGGGTTTTCACCACTCCACAGTGCGTTTGATATGCAGAACACAGCGATATCTTGGTTTTCGTGGGGTTTCAAGCTGAGATATGCATTTTCTACGATAATCTTGGTGAGACTTCTGTCAGAAGTATGCACTATCTTCGATATCGATCTTTTCGAGCTATTTAATGCACGAAACACGTTTTCTGGTGTTTTCACCACTCCACAGTACGTTTGACATGCTGAACCGGAGATATCTTGGTTTCGGTCGGATTTCAAGCTGAGATATGCATTTTCTACGATAATCCTGGTGAGACTTCTGTCAGAAGTATGCAGAATCATCGAGATCGCTCTACTCGAGCTATTTAATGCGAGAAACACGTTTTCTGGGGTTTTCACCACTCCACAGTGCGTTTGATATGCAGAACACAGCGATATCTTGGTTTTCGTGGGGTTTCAAGCTGAGATATGCATTTTTTACGATAATCTTGGTGAGACTTCTGTCCGAAGTATGAAGAATCATCGAGATCGCTCTACTCGAGCTATTTAATGCGAGAAACACGTTTTCTGGTGTTTTCACCACTCCACGGTACGTTTGATGTGCAGAACCGACGATATCTTGGTTTTCGTGGGGTTTCCAGATGAGATAGGCATTTTCTGCGATCATCTTGGTGAGTCTTCTGTCAGAAGTATGCAGAATCATCGTGATCGCTCTATTCGAGCTAGTTAATGCGAGAAAAACCTTATCCGGTGTTTTCACCACTCCACAGTGCGTTTGATATGCAGAACCGGCGATATTTTGGTTTTCGTCGGGTGTCAAGCTGAGATATGCATTTTCTACGATAATCTTGGTGAAACATCTGTCCGAAGTATGCAGAAACATCGAGAGCGCTATTTTCGAGCTATTTAATGCGAGAAACACGTTTTCTGGGGTTTTCACCACTCCACAGTTCGTTGCATATGCAGAACCGGAGATATCTTGCTTTTCGTGTGGTTTCAAGCTGAGATATGCATTTTCTGCGATAATCTTGGTGAGACTTCTGTCCGAAGTATGCTGAAACATCAGGGATTCGCTCTTTTCGAGCTATTTAATGCGAGAAACACGTTTTCTGGGGTTTTCACCACTCCACAGTTCGTTGGATATGCAGAACAGTAGATATCTTGGGTTTCGTGGGGTTTCAAGCAGAGATATGCATTTTCTGCGATAATCTTGGTGAAACATCTGTCCGAAGTATGCAGAAACATCGAGATCGCTCGTTTCGAGCTATTTAATGCGAGAAACACGTTATCTGGTGTTTTTACCGCTCCACGGTGCGTTTGATATGCAGAACCGGCGATATTTTGGTTTTCGTCGGGTGTCAAGCTGAGATATGCATTTTCTACGATAATCTTGGTGAAACATCTGTCCGAAGTATGCAGAAACATCGAGATCGCTCGTTTCGAGCTATTTAATGCGAGAAACACGTTATCTGGTGTTTTTACCGCTCCACGGTGCGTTGGATATGCAGAACCGGAGATATTTTGGTTTTCGTCGGGTTTCAAGCTGAGATATGCATTTTCTACGATAAGCTTGGTGAAACATCTGTCCGAAGTATGCAGAAACGTCGAGAGCGCTCTTTTCGAGCTATTTAATGCGAGAAACACGTTTTCTGGGGTTTTCAACACTCCACAGTTCGTTGGATATGCAGAACAGTAGATATCTTGGTTTTCGTGGGGTTTCAAGCAGAGATATGCATTTTCTGCGATAATCTTGGTGAGACTTCTGTTAGAAGTATGCAGAATCATCGAGATCGCACTTTTCGAGCTATTTAATGCGTGAAACACGTTATCTGGTGTTTCACCACTCCACAGTTGGTTTGATATGCAGAACCGGCGATATTTTGGTTTTCGTCGGGTTTCAAGATGAGATATGCATTTTCTGCGATAATCTTGGTGAGACTTCTGTTAGAAGTATGAAGAATCATCGAGATCGCTCTACTCGAGCTATTTAATGCGAGGAACTCGCTTTCTGGGGTTTTCACCACTCCACAGTTCGTTGGATATGCAGAACCGGAGATATCTTGCTTTTCGTGTGGTTTCAAGCTGAGATATGCATTTTCTGCGATAATCTTGGTGAGACTTCTGTCCGAAGTATGCTGAAACATCAGGGAATCGCTCTTTTCGAGCTATTTAATGCGAGACACACGTTATCTGGTGTTTTCACCACTCCACAGTGCGTTTGATATGCAGAACCAGCGATATCTTGGTTTTCGTGGGGTTTCATGCTGCGATTTGCATTTTCTGCGATAATATTGGTGAGACTTCTGTCCGAAGTATGCAGAATTATCGAGATCGCTCGTTTCGAGCTTCTTAATGCGAGAAACACGTTATCTGGTGTTTTCACCACTCCACAGTGCGTTGGATATGCAGAACCGGCGATATTTTGGTTTTCGTCGGGTTTCAAGCTGAGATATGCATTTTCTACGATAAGCTTGGTGAAACATCTGTCCGAAGTATGCAGAAACATCGAGAGCGCTCTTTTTGAGCTATTTATTGCGAGAAACACGTTCTCTGGTTGTTTTCAGCAATCCACAGTTCGTTTGATATGCAGAACAGTAGATATCTTCATTTTCGTGGTGTTTCCAGCTGAGATATGCATTTTCTGCGATAATCTTGGTGGGTCTTTTGTCAGGAGGATGCAGAATCATCTAGATCGCTCTTTTCGAGCTATTTAATGCGAGAAACACGTTATCTGGTGTTTTCACCACTCCACAGTGCGTTTGATATGCAGAACCGGCGATATTTTGGTTTTCGTCGGGTTTCAAGCTGAGATATGCATTTTCTACGATAAGCTTGGTGAAACATCTGTCCGAAGTATGCAGAAACATCGAGAGCGCTCTTTTTGAGCTATTTATTGCGAGAAACACGTTCTCTGGTTGTTTTCAGCAATCCACAGTTCGTTTGATATGCAGAACAGTAGATATCTTCATTTTCGTGGTGTTTCCAGCTGAGATATGCATTTTCTGCGATAATCTTGGTGGGTCTTTTGTCAGGAGGATGCAGAATCATCTAGATCGCTCTTTTCGAGCTATTTAATGCGAGAAACACGTTATCTGGTGTTTTCACCACTCCACAGTGCGTTTGATATGCAGAACCGGCGATATTTTGGTTTTCGTCGTGTGTCAAGCTGAGATATGCATTTTCTACGATAATCTTGGTGAAACATCTGTCCGAAGTATGCAGAAACGTCGAGAGCGCTCTACTCGAGCTATTTAAAGCGAGAAACACGTTTTCTGGGGTTTTCACCACTCCACAGTGCGTTTGATATGCAGAACACAGCGATATCTTCATTTTCGTGGTGTTTCCAGCTGAGATATGCATTTTCTGCGATAATCTTGGTGGGTCTTTTGTCAGGAGGATGCAGAATCATCTAGATCGCTCTTTTCGAGCTATTTAATGCGAGAAACACGTTATCTGGTGTTTTCACCACTCCACAGTGCGTTTGATATGCAGAACCGGCGATATTTTGGTTTTCGTCGTGTGTCAAGCTGAGATATGCATTTTCTACGATAATCTTGGTGAAACATCTGTCCGAAGTATGCAGAAACATCGAGATCGCTCGTTTCGAGCTATTTAATGCGAGAAACACGTTATCTGGTGTTTTTACCGCTCCACGGTGCGTTTGATATGCAGAACCGGCGATATTTTGGTTTTCGTCGGGTGTCAAGCTGAGATATGCATTTTCTACGATAATCTTGGTGAAACATCTGTCCGAAGTATGCAGAAACATCGAGATCGCTCGTTTCGAGCTATTTAATGCGAGAAACACGTTATCTGGTGTTTTTACCGCTCCACGGTGCGTTGGATATGCAGAACCGGAGATATTTTGGTTTTCGTCGGGTTTCAAGCTGAGATATGCATTTTCTACGATAAGCTTGGTGAAACATCTGTCCGAAGTATGCAGAAACGTCGAGAGCGCTCTTTTCGAGCTATTTAATGCGAGAAACACGTTTTCTGGGGTTTTCAACACTCCACAGTTCGTTGGATATGCAGAACAGTAGATATCTTGGTTTTCGTGGGGTTTCAAGCAGAGATATGCATTTTCTGCGATAATCTTGGTGAGACTTCTGTTAGAAGTATGCAGAATCATCGAGATCGCACTTTTCGAGCTATTTAATGCGTGAAACACGTTATCTGGTGTTTCACCACTCCACAGTTGGTTTGATATGCAGAACCGGCGATATTTTGGTTTTCGTCGGGTTTCAAGATGAGATATGCATTTTCTGCGATAATCTTGGTGAGACTTCTGTTAGAAGTATGAAGAATCATCGAGATCGCTCTACTCGAGCTATTTAATGCGAGGAACTCGCTTTCTGGGGTTTTCACCACTCCACAGTTCGTTGGATATGCAGAACCGGAGATATCTTGCTTTTCGTGTGGTTTCAAGCTGAGATATGCATTTTCTGCGATAATCTTGGTGAGACTTCTGTCCGAAGTATGCTGAAACATCAGGGAATCGCTCTTTTCGAGCTATTTAATGCGAGACACACGTTATCTGGTGTTTTCACCACTCCACAGTGCGTTTGATATGCAGAACCAGCGATATCTTGGTTTTCGTGGGGTTTCATGCTGCGATTTGCATTTTCTGCGATAATATTGGTGAGACTTCTGTCCGAAGTATGCAGAATTATCGAGATCGCTCGTTTCGAGCTTCTTAATGCGAGAAACACGTTATCTGGTGTTTTCACCACTCCACAGTGCGTTGGATATGCAGAACCGGCGATATTTTGGTTTTCGTCGGGTTTCAAGCTGAGATATGCATTTTCTACGATAAGCTTGGTGAAACATCTGTCCGAAGTATGCAGAAACATCGAGAGCGCTCTTTTTGAGCTATTTATTGCGAGAAACACGTTCTCTGGTTGTTTTCAGCAATCCACAGTTCGTTTGATATGCAGAACAGTAGATATCTTCATTTTCGTGGTGTTTCCAGCTGAGATATGCATTTTCTGCGATAATCTTGGTGGGTCTTTTGTCAGGAGGATGCAGAATCATCTAGATCGCTCTTTTCGAGCTATTTAATGCGAGAAACACGTTATCTGGTGTTTTCACCACTCCACAGTGCGTTTGATATGCAGAACCGGCGATATTTTGGTTTTCGTCGGGTTTCAAGCTGAGATATGCATTTTCTACGATAAGCTTGGTGAAACATCTGTCCGAAGTATGCAGAAACATCGAGAGCGCTCTTTTTGAGCTATTTATTGCGAGAAACACGTTCTCTGGTTGTTTTCAGCAATCCACAGTTCGTTTGATATGCAGAACAGTAGATATCTTCATTTTCGTGGTGTTTCCAGCTGAGATATGCATTTTCTGCGATAATCTTGGTGGGTCTTTTGTCAGGAGGATGCAGAATCATCTAGATCGCTCTTTTCGAGCTATTTAATGCGAGAAACACGTTATCTGGTGTTTTCACCACTCCACAGTGCGTTTGATATGCAGAACCGGCGATATTTTGGTTTTCGTCGTGTGTCAAGCTGAGATATGCATTTTCTACGATAATCTTGGTGAAACATCTGTCCGAAGTATGCAGAAACGTCGAGAGCGCTCTACTCGAGCTATTTAAAGCGAGAAACACGTTTTCTGGGGTTTTCACCACTCCACAGTGCGTTTGATATGCAGAACACAGCGATATCTTCATTTTCGTGGTGTTTCCAGCTGAGATATGCATTTTCTGCGATAATCTTGGTGGGTCTTTTGTCAGGAGGATGCAGAATCATCTAGATCGCTCTTTTCGAGCTATTTAATGCGAGAAACACGTTATCTGGTGTTTTCACCACTCCACAGTGCGTTTGATATGCAGAACCGGCGATATTTTGGTTTTCGTCGTGTGTCAAGCTGAGATATGCATTTTCTACGATAATCTTGGTGAAACATCTGTCCGAAGTATGCAGAAACGTCGAGAGCGCTCTTTTCGAGCTATTTAATGCGAGAAACACGTTTTCTTGGGTTTTCACCACTCCACAGTTCGTTGGATATGCAGAACAGTAGATATCTTGGTTTTCGTGGGGTTTCAAGCAGAGATATGCATTTTCTGCGATAATCTTGGTGAGACTTCTGTTAGAAGTATGCAGAATCATCGAGATCGCACTTCTCGAGCTATTTAATGCGTGAAACACGTTATCTGGTGTTTTCACCACTCCACAGTTGGTTTGATATGCAGAACCGGCGATATTTTGGTTTTCGTCGGGTTTCAAGCTGAGATATGCATTTCCTACGATAATCTTGGTGAAACATCTGTCCGAAGTATGCAGAAACATCGAGAGCGCACTTTTCGTGCTATTTAATGCGAGAAACACGTTATCTGGTGTTTTCACCACTCCACAGTGCGTTTGATATGCAGATCCAGCGATATCTTGGCTTTCGTGGGGTTTCAAGCTGAGATATGCATTTTTTACGATAATCTTGGTGAGACTTCTGTTAGAAGTATGCAGAATCATCGAGATCGCACTTTTCGAGCTATTTAATGCGAGAAACTCGTTTTCTGGTGTTTTCACCACTCCACAGTGCGTTTGATATGCAGAACCGGCGACGTCTTTGATTTCGTCGGGGTTCAAGCTGAGATATGCATTTTCTACGATAATCTTGGTGAGACTTCTGTCCGAAGTATGCAGAATCATCGAGATCGCTCGTTCCGAGCTATTTAATGCGAGAAACACGTTATCTGGTGTTTTCACCACTCCACAGTGCGTTTGATATGCAGATCCAGCGATATCTTGGCTTTCGTGGGGTTTCAAGCTGAGATATGCATTTTTTACGATAATCTTGGTGAGACTTCTGTCCGAAGTATGAAGAATCATCGAGATCGCTCTACTCGAGCTATTTAATGCGAGAAACACGTTTTCTGGGGTTTCCACCACTCCACAGTGCGTTTGATATGCAGAACACAGCGATATCTTGGTTTTTGTGGGGTTTCAAGCTGAGATATGCATTTTCTACGATAATCTTGGTGAGACTTCTGTCCGAAGTATGAAGAATCATCGAGATCGCTCTACTCGAGCTATTTAAAGCGAGAAACACGTTTTCTGGGGTTTTCACCACTCCACAGTGCGTTTGATATGCAGAACACAGCGATATCTTGGTTTTCGTGGGGTTTCAAGCTGAGATATGCATTTTTTACGATAATCCTGGTGAGACTTCTGTCAGAACTATGCAGAATCTTCGAGAACGCTCTTTTCGAGCTACTTAATGCGCGAAACACGTTTTCTGGTGTTTTCACCACTCCACGGTACGTTTGATGTGCAGAACCGGAGATAACTCGGTTTTCGTCGGGTTTCAAGCTGAGATAAGCATTTTCTAAGATAAACTTGGTGAGACTTCTGTCAGAAGTATGCAGTATCTTCGAGAACGCTCTTTTCGAGCTATTTAATGCGAGAAACACGTTTTCTGGTGTTTTCACCACTCCACAGTGCGTTTGATATGCAGAACCGGCGACATCTTGGTTTTCGTGGGGTTTCAAGCTGAGATATGCATTTTCTGCGATAATCTTGGTGAGACTTCTGTCCGAAGTATGCAGAATCATCGATATCGCTCTTCTCGAGCTATTTAATGCGAGAAACACGTTATCTGGTGTTTTCACCACTCCACAGTGCGTTTGATATGCAGAACCAGCGATATCTTGGCTTTCGTGGGGTTTCAAGCTGAGATATGCATTTTTTACGATAATCTTGGTGAGACTTCTGTCCGAAGTATGAAGAATCATCGAGATCGCTCTACTCGAGCTATTTAATGCGAGAAACACGTTTTCTGGGGTTTTCACCACTCCACAGTGCGTTTGATATGCAGAACACAGCGATATCTTGGTTTTCGTGGGGTTTCAAGCTGAGATATGCATTTTTTAGGATAATCTTGGTGAGACTTCTGTCCGAAGTATGAAGAATCATCGAGATCGCTCTACTCGAGCTATTTAATGCGAGAAACACGTTTTCTGGTGTATTCGCCACTCCACGGTACGTTTGATGTGCAGAACCGGAGATAACTCGGTTTTCGACGGGTTTCAAGCTGAGGTATGCATTTTCTACGATAATCTTGGTGAGACTTCTGTCAGAAGTATGCACTATCTTCGAGATCGACCTTTTCGAGCTATTTAATGCGAGAAACACGTTCTCTGGTTGTTTTCACCACTCCACAGTGCGTTTGATATGCAGAACCGGCGACATCTTTGATTTCGTCGGGGTTCAAGTTGAGATATGCATTTTCTACGATAATCTTGGTGGGTCTTTTGTCAGCAGTATGCAGAATCGTCTAGATCGCTCTTTTCGAGCTACTTAATGCACGAAACACGTTTTCCGGTGTTTTCACCACTCCACAGTACGTTTGGAATGCTGAACCGGAGATATCTTGGTTTCGGTCGGATTTCAAGCTGAGATATGCATTTTCTAAGATAAACTTGGTGAGACTTCTGTCAGAAGTATGCAGGATCTTCGAGAACGCTCTTTTCGAGCTACTTAATGCGAGAAACACGTTTTCTGGTGTTTTCACCACTCCACAGTGCGTTTGATATGCAGAACCGGCGACATCTTGGTTTTCGTGGGGTTTCAAGCTGAGATATGCATTTTCTGCGATAATCTTGGTGAGACTTCTGTCCGAAGTATGCTGAATCTTCGAGAACGCTCTTTTCGAGCTACTTAATGCGCGAAACACGTTTTCTGGTGTTTTCACCACTCCACAGTGCGTTTGATATGCAGAACCGGCGACATCTTGGTTTTCGTGGGGTTTCAAGCTGAGATATGCATTTTCTGCGATAATCTTGGTGAGACTTCTGTCCGAAGTATGCAGAATCATCGATATCGCTCTTCTCGAGCTATTTAATGCGAGAAACACGTTATCTGGTGTTTTCACCACTCCACAGTGCGTTTGATATGCAGAACCAGCGATATCTTGGCTTTCGTGGGGTTTCAAGCTGAGATATGCATTTTTTACGATAATCTTGGTGAGACTTCTGTCCGAAGTATGAAGAATCATCGAGATCGCTCTACTCGAGCTATTTAATGCGAGAAACACGTTTTCTGGGGTTTTCACCACTCCACAGTGCGTTTGATATGCAGAACACAGCGATATCTTGGTTTTCGTGGGGTTTCAAGCTGAGATATGCATTTTTTAGGATAATCTTGGTGAGACTTCTGTCCGAAGTATGAAGAATCATCGAGATCGCTCTACTCGAGCTATTTAATGCGAGAAACACGTTTTCTGGTGTATTCGCCACTCCACGGTACGTTTGATGTGCAGAACCGGAGATAACTCGGTTTTCGACGGGTTTCAAGCTGAGGTATGCATTTTCTACGATAATCTTGGTGAGACTTCTGTCAGAAGTATGCACTATCTTCGAGATCGACCTTTTCGAGCTATTTAATGCGAGAAACACGTTCTCTGGTTGTTTTCACCACTCCACAGTGCGTTTGATATGCAGAACCGGCGACATCTTTGATTTCGTCGGGGTTCAAGTTGAGATATGCATTTTCTACGATAATCTTGGTGGGTCTTTTGTCAGCAGTATGCAGAATCGTCTAGATCGCTCTTTTCGAGCTACTTAATGCACGAAACACGTTTTCCGGTGTTTTCACCACTCCACAGTACGTTTGGAATGCTGAACCGGAGATATCTTGGTTTCGGTCGGATTTCAAGCTGAGATATGCATTTTCTAAGATAAACTTGGTGAGACTTCTGTCAGAAGTATGCAGGATCTTCGAGAACGCTCTTTTCGAGCTACTTAATGCGAGAAACACGTTTTCTGGTGTTTTCACCACTCCACAGTGCGTTTGATATGCAGAACCGGCGACATCTTGGTTTTCGTGGGGTTTCAAGCTGAGATATGCATTTTCTGCGATAATCTTGGTGAGACTTCTGTCCGAAGTATGCTGAATCTTCGAGAACGCTCTTTTCGAGCTACTTAATGCGCGAAACACGTTTTCTGGTGTTTTCACCACTCCACGGTACGTTTGATGTGCAGAACCGGAGATAACTCGGTTTTCGTCGGGTTTCAAGCTGAGATATGCATTTTCTAAGATAAACTTGGTGAGACTTCTGTCAGAAGTATGCAGAATCTTCGAGAACGCTCTTTTCGAGCTACTTAATGCGCGAAACACGTTTTCTGGTGTTTTCACCACTCCACGGTACGTTTGATGTGCAGAACCGGAGATAACTCGGTTTTCGTCGGGTTTCAAGCTGAGATATGCATTTTCTAAGATAAACTTGGTGAGACTTCTGTCAGAAGTATGCAGGATCTTCGAGAACGCTCTTTTCGAGCTACTTAATGCGAGAAACACGTTTTCTCGTGTTTTCACCACTCCACAGTGCGTTTGATATGCAGAACCGGCGACATCTTGGTTTTCGTGGGGTTTCAAGCTGAGATATGCATTTTCTGCGATAATCTTGGTGAGACTTCTGTCCGAAGTATGCTGAATCA
This sequence comes from Anthophora plumipes, assembly GCA_951804975.1. NCBI lineage: Eukaryota > Metazoa > Arthropoda > Insecta > Hymenoptera > Apidae > Anthophora > Anthophora plumipes. Next base: position 30,338 of record CATORF010000728.1, read on the forward strand.
TCGAGATCGCTCTTTTCGAGCGAGCTAGTGCGAGAAACACGTTATCTGGTGTTTTCACCACTCCACAGTGCGTTTGATATGCAGAACAGTAGATACCTTGGTTTTCGTGGGGTTTCAAGCTGAGATATGCAGTTTCTGCGATAATCTTGTGGAGACTTCTGTCCGAAGTATGCAGAATCATCGACATCGCTCGTTTCGAGCTACTGAATGCGAGAAACACGTTATCTGGTGTTTTCACCACTCCACAGTGCGTTGGATATGCAGAACCGGAGATATTTTGGTTTTCGTCGGGTTTCAAGCTGAGATATGCATTTTCTACGATAAGCTTGGTAAAACATCTGTCCGAAGTATGCAGAAACATCGAGAGCGCTCTTTTCGATCTATTTAATGCGAGAAACACGTTTTCTGGGGGTTTCACCACTCCACAGTTCGTCGGATATGCAGAACAGTAGATATCTTGGTTTTCGTGGGGTTTCAAGCAGAGATATGCATTTTCTGCGATAATCTTGGTGAGACTTCTGTCAGAATTATGCAGAATCTTCGAGAACGCTCTCTTCGAGCTACTTAATGCGCGAAACACGTTTTCTGGTGTTTTCACCACTCCACAGTGCGTTTGATATGCAGAACAGGAGATATCTTGCTTTCGTGGGGTTTCAAGCTGAGATATGCATTTTCTGCGATAATCTTGTTGAGACTTCTGTCCAAAGTATGCAGAATCATCGAGATCGCACTTTTCGAGCTATTTAATGCGAGAAACACGTTCTCTGGTTGTTTTCACCACTCCACAGTGCGTTTGATATGCAGAACCGGCGATATCTTGATTTTCGTGGTGTTTCCAGCTGAGATATGCATTTTCTGCGATAATATTGGTGAGACTTCAGTCAGAAGTATGCAGAATCATCTAGATCGCTCTTTTGGAGCTACCTAATGCACGAAACACGTTTTCTGGTGTTTTCACCACTCTACAGTACGTTTGACATGCAGAACCGGAGATATCTTGGTTTCGGTCGGGTTTCAAGCTGAGATATGCATTTTCTACGATAATCCTGGTGGACTTCTGTCAGAAGTATGCAGAATCTTCGAGAACGCTCTTTTCGAGCTACTTAATGCGCGAAACACGTTTTCTGGGGTTTTGGCCACTCCACGGTACCTTTGATGTGCAGAACAGGAGATAACTCGGTGTTCTTCGGGTTTCAAGCTGAGATATGCATTTTCTACGATAATCTTGGTGAGACTTCTGTCCGAAGTATGAAGAATCATCGAGATCGCTCTATTCGAGCTATTTAATGCGAGAAACACATTTTCTGGGGTTTTCACCACTCCACAGTTCGTTTGATATGCTGAACACAGCGATATCTTGGTTTTCGTGGGGTTTCATGCTGAGATATGCATTTTTTACTATAATTTTGGTGAGACTTCTGTCCGAAGTATGCAGAATCATTGAGATCGCTCGTTCCGAGCTATTTAATGCGAGACACACGTTTTCTGGTGTTTTGACCACTCCACGGTACGTTTGATGTGCAGAACCGGAGATAACTCGGTTATCGTCGGGTTTCAAGCTGAGATATGCATTTTCTAAGATAATCTTGGTGAGACTTCTGTCAGAAGTATGCAGGATCTTCGAGAACGCTCTTTTCGAGCTACTTAATGCGAGAAACACGTTTTCTGGTGTTTTCACCACTCCACACTGCGTTTGATATGCAGTACCGGCGACATTTTGGTTTTCGTGGGGTTTCAAGCTGAGAGATGCATTTTCTGCGATAATCTTGGTGAGACTTCTGTCCGAAGTATGCAGAATCATCGAGATCGCTCTTTTCGAGCTATTTAATGCGAGAAACACGTTATCTGGTGTTTTCACCACTCCACAGTGCTTTTGATATGCAGAACCAGAGATATCTTGGCTTTCGTGGGGTTTCAAGCTGAGATATGCATTTTCTACGATAAGCTTGGTAAAACATCTGTCCGAGGTATGAAGAATCATCGAGATCGCTCTACTCGAGCTATTTAATGCGAGAAACACGTTTTCTGGGGGTTCCACCACTCCACAGTTCGTTGGATATGCAGAACAGTAGATATCTTGGTTTTCGTGGGGTTTCAAGCAGAGATATGCATTTTCTGCGATAATCTTGGTGAGACTTCTGTCAGAATTATGCAGAATCTTCGAGAACGCTCTCTTCGAGCTACTTAATGCGCGAAACACGTTTTCTGGTGTTTTCACCACTCCACAGTGCGTTTGATATGCAGAACAGTAGATATCTTGCTTTCGTGGGGTTTCAAGCTGAGATATGCATTTTCTGCGATAATCTTGTTGAGACTTCTGTCCGAAGTATGCAGAATCATCGAGATCGCTCTTTTCGAGCTATTTAGTGCGAGAAACACGTTCTCTGGTTGTTTTCACCACTCCACAGTGCGTTTGATATGCAGAACCGGCGATATCTTGATTTTCGTGGTGTTTCCAGCTGAGATATGCATTTTCTGCGATAATATTGGTGAGACATCAGTCAGAAGTATGCAGAATCATCTAGATCGCTCTTTTGCAGCTACCTAATGCACGAAACACGTTTTCTGGTGTTTTCACCACTCTACAGTACGTCTGACATGCAGAACCGGAGATATCTTGGTTTCGGTCGGGTTTCAAGCTGAGATATGCATTTTCTACGATAATCCTGGTGGACTTCTGTCAGAAGTATGCAGAATCTTCGAGAACGCTCTTTTCGAGCTACTTAAAGCGCGAAACACGTTTTCTGGGGTTTTGGCCACTCCACGGTACCTTTGATGTGCAGAACAGGAGATAACTCGGTGTTCTTCGGGTTTCAAGCTGAGATATGCATTTTCTACGATAATCTTGGTGAGACTTCTGTCCGAAGTATGAAGAATCATCGAGATCGCTCTATTCGAGCTATTTAATGCGAGAAACACATTTTCTGGGGTTTTCACCACTCCACAGTTCGTTTGATACGCTGAACACAGCGATATCTTGGTTTTCGTGGGGTTTCAAGCTGAGATATGCATTTTTTACTATAATTTTGGTGAGACTTCTGTCCGAAGTATGCAGAATCATCGAGATCGCTCGTTCCGAGCTATTTAATGCGAGAAACACGTTTTCTGGTGTTTTCACCACTCCACGGTACGTTTGATGTGCAGAACCGGAGATAACTCGGTTTTCGTCGGGTTTCAAGCTGAGACATGCATTTTCTAAGATAATCTTGGTGAGACTTCTGTCAGAAGTATGCAGGATCTTCGAGAACGCTCTTTTCGAGCTACTTAATGCGCGAAACACGTTTTCTGGTGTTTTCACCACTCTACGGTACGTTTGATGTGCAGAACCGGAGATAACTCGGTTTTCGTCGGGTTTCAAGCTGAGATATGCATTTTCTAAGATAATCTTGGTGAGACTTCTGTCAGAAGTATGCAGGATCTTCGAGAACGCTCTTTTCGAGCTACTTAATGCGAGAAACTCGTTTTCTGGGGTTTTCACCACTCCACAGTGCGTTTGATATGCAGAACCGGCGATATTTTGGTTTTCGTGGAGTTTCAAGCAGAGATATGCATTTTCTGCGATAATCTTGGTGAGACTTCTGTCCGAAGTATGCTGAATCATGGAGATCGCTCTTTTCGAGCTATTTAATGCGAGAAACACGTTATCTGGTGTTTTCACCACTCCACAGTTGGTTTGATATGCAGAACCGGCGATATTTTGGTTTTCGTCGGGTTTCAAGCTGAGATATGCATTTTCTACGATAAGCTTGGTGAAACATGTGTCCGAAGTATGCAGAATCATCAAGTGCGCTCTTTTCGAGCTATTTAATGCGAGAAACTCGTTTTCTGGTGTTTTGACCACTCCACAGTGCGTTTGATATGTAGAGCCGCCGATAACTTGGTTTTCGTGGGGTTTCCAGCTGAAATATGCATTTTCTGCGATAATCTTGGTGTTTCGTCTATCAGAAGTATGCAGAATCATCGAGAACGCTCTTTTCGAGATAGTGAATGCGAGAAACACGTTTTCTGGTGTTTTCAACATTCCACAGTGCGTCTGGTATGCAGAACCGACGATATCTTGGTTTTCGTCGGGTTTCAAGCTGAGATATGCATTTTCTGCGATAATATTGGTGAGACTTCAGTCAGAAGTATGCAGAATCACCTAGATCGCTCGTTTCGAGCTATTTAATGCGAGAAACACGTTATCTGGTTGTTTTCACCACTCCACAGTGCGTTTGATATGCAGAACCGGCGTCATCTTGATTTTCGTGAGGTTTCAAGCTGAGATATGCATTTTCTGCGATAATATTGGTGAGACTTCTGTCCGAAGTATGCAGAATTATCGATATCGCTCTTTTCGAGCTACTTAATGCGAGAAACACGTTATTTGGTGTTTTGACCACTCCACAGTGCGTTTGATATGTAGAGCCGCCGATAACTTTGTTTTCGTGGGGTATCCAGCTGAGATATGCATTTTCTGCGATAATCTTGGTGTTTCAACTATGAAAAGTATGCAGAATCATCGAGAACGCTGTTTTCGAGCTAGTTAATGCGAGAAACACGTTTTCTGGTGTTTTCACCACTCCACAGTGCGTCTGATAAGCAGAAACGGCGATATCTTGGTTTTCGTGGGGTTTCCAGCTGAGATATGCATTTTCAGCGATAATCTTGGTGAGTGTTCTGTCAGAAGTATGCATAATCATCGAGATCGCTCTTTTCGAGCTATTTAATGCGAGAAGCACGATATCTGGTGTTTTCACCACTCCACAGTGCGTTTGTTATGTAGAGCCGCCGATAACTTGGTTTTCGTGGTGTTTCCAGCTGAGATATGAATTTTCTGCGATAATCTTGGTGAGTGTTCTGTCAGAAGAATGCAGAATCATCGAGATCGCTCTTATCGAGCTATTTAATGCGAGAAGCACGTTATCTGGTGTTTTCACCACTCCACAGTGCGTTTGATATGTAGAGCCGCCGATAACTTGGTTTTCGTGGGGTTTCCAGCTGAAATATGCATTTTCTGCGATAATATTTGTGTTTCATCTATGAGAAGTATGCAGAATCATCGAGAACTCTCTTTTCGAGCTATTTAATGCGAAAAAACAAGTTTTGTGGTGTTTTGACCACTTCACAGTGCGTTTGATATGTAGAGCCGCCGATAACTTGGTTTTCGTGGGTTTTTCAGCTGAAATATGCATTTTCTGCGATAATCTTGGTGTTTCAACTATGAGAAGTATGCAGAATCATCGAGAACGGTCTTTTCGAGCTAGCCAATGCGAGCAACTCGTTTTCTGGGGTTATCACCACTCCACAGTGTGTTTGATATGGAGAACCGGCGATATCTTGATTTTCGTGGTGTTTCCAGCTGAGTTATGCATTTTCTGCGATAATCTTGGTGAGTCTTCTGTCAGAAGTATGCAGAATCATCTAGATCGCTCTTTTCGAGCTATTTAATGCGAGAAACACGTTTTCTTGTGTTTTCACCACACCACAGTGCGTTTGATATGCAGAACAGGCGATATCTTGATTTTCGTGGTGTTTCCAGCTGAGATATGCATTTTCTGCGATAATCTTGGTGGGTCTTTTGTCAGAAGTATGCAGAATCATCTAGATCGCTCTTTTCGAGCTACTTAATGCACGAAACTTGTTTTCTGGTGTTTTCACCACTCCACAGTACGTTTGACATGCAGAACCGGAGATATCTTGGTTTAGGTCGGGTTTCAAGCTGAGATATGCATTTTCTACAATAATCTTGGTGAAACATCTGTCCGAAGTATGCAGAAACATCGAGAGCGCTCTTTTCGAGCTATTTAATGCGAGAAACTCGTTTTCTGGGGTTTTCACCACTCCACAGTTCGTTGGATATGCAGAACCGGCGATATTTTGGTTTTCGTCGGGTTTCAAGCTGAGATATGCATTTTCTACGATAAGCTTGGTGAAACATCTGTCCGAAGTATGCAGAAACGTCGAGATCGCTTGTTTCGAGCTATTTAATGCGAGAAACACGTTATCTGGAGTTTTCACCACTCCACAGTTGGTTTGATATGCAGAACCGGCGATATTTTGGTTTTCGTCGGGTTTCAAGCTGAGATATGCATTTTCTACGATAAGCTTGGTGAAACATCTGTCCGAAGTATGCAGAAACGTCGAGAGCGCTCTTTTCGAGCTATTTAATGCGCGAAACACGTTTTCTGGGGTTTTCACCACTCCACAGTTCCTTGGATATGCAGAACAGTAGATATCTTCGTTTTCGTGGGGTTTCAAGCAGAGATATGCATTTTCTGCGATAATCTTGGTGAGACTTCTGTCCGAAGCATGCAGAATCATCGAGATCGCTTGTTTCGAGCTATTTAATGCGAGAAACACGTTATCTGGTGTTTTCACCACTCCACAGTTGGTTTGATATGCAGAACCGGCGATATTTTGGTTTTCGTCGGGTTTCAAGCTGAGATATGCATTTTCTACGATAAGCTTGGTGAAACATGTGCCCGAAGTATGCAGAAACATCAAGTGCGCTCTTTTCGAGCTATTTAATGCGAGAAACTCGTTTTCTGGGGTTTTCACCACTCCACAGTGTGTTTGATATGCAGAACCGGCAACATCTTGATATTCGTGAGGTTTCGAGCTGAGATATGCATTTTCTGCGATAATATTGGTGAGACTTCAGTCAGAAGTATGCAGAATCATCTAGATCGCTCTTTTCGAGCTATTTAATGCGAGAAACACGTTCTCTGGTGTTTTGACCACTCCACAGTACGTTTGATATGCAGAACCGGCGACATCTTGGTTTTCGTCGGGTTTCAAGCTGAGATATGCATTTTCTACGATAAGCTTGGTGAAACATCTGTCCAAAGTATGCAGAAACATCGAGAGCGCTCTTTTCGAGCTACTTAATGCGAGAAACACGTTTTCTGGGGTTTTCACCACTCCACAGTGCGTTTGATATGCGGAAACTGCGATATCTTCGGATTCATTGGGTTTCCAGATCAGATATGCATTTTCTACGATAATCTTGGATATTCTTCTGTGAGACGTTTGCAGAATCACAGAAATCGCTCTATTCGAGCTATTTAATGTGAGAAACACGTTATCCGGTTGTTTTCACCGCTCCACAGTGCGTTTGATGTGCAGAACCGGCGACATCTTGATTTTCGTGATGTTTCTAGCTGAGATATGCATTTTCTGCGATAATATTGGTGAGACTTCAGTCAGAAGTATGCAGAATCATCTAGATCGCTCGTTTCGAGCTATTTAATGCGAAAAAACAAGTTTTCTGGTGTTTTGACCACTCCACAGTGCGTTTGATATGTAGAGCCGCCGATAACTTGGTTTTCGTGGGGTTTCCAGCTGAAATATGCATTTTCTGCGATAATATTGGTGAGACTTCAGTCAGAAGTATGCAGAATCATCTAGATCGCTCTTTTCGAGCTACTTAATGCACGAAACCCGTTTTCTGGTGTTTTCACCAATCCACGGTACGTTTGATGTGCAGATCCGGAGATAACTCGGTTTCGGTCGGGTTTCAAGCTGAGATATGCATTTCCTGCGATAATCTTGGTGAGACTTCGGTCCGAAGTATGCTGAATCATCTAGATCGCTCTTTTCGAGCTACTTAATGCGAGAAACACGTTTCCTGGTGTTTTAACCACTCCACAGTGCGTTTGATATGCAGAACCGGCGACATCTTGGTTTTCGTCAGGTTTCAAGCTGAGATATGCATTTTCTACGATAAGCTTGGTGAAACATCTGTCCAAAGTATGCAGAAACATCGAGAGCGCTCTTTTCGAGATTCTTAATGCGAGAAACACGTTTTCTGGGGTTTTCACCACTCCACAGTTCGTTGGATATGCAGAACCGGAGATATCTTGGTTTTCGTTGGGTTTCAAGCTGAGATATGCATTTCCTGCGATAATCTTGGTGTGACTTCTGTCCGAAGTATGCTGAATCATCTAGATCGCTCTTTTCGAGCTATTTAATGCGAGAAACACGTTATCTGGTGTTTTCACCACTCCACAGTGCGTTTGATGTGCAGAACCAGCGATATCCTGGTTTTCGGGGGTTTCAAGCTGAGATATGCATTTTCTGCGGTAATATTGGTGAGACTTCAGTCGGAAGTATGCAGAATCATCTAGAACGCTCTTTTCGAGCTACCTCATGCACGAAACACGTTTTCTGGTGTTTTCACCACTCGACGGTACGTTTGATGTGCAGAACCGGAGATAACTCGGTTTCGGTCGGGTTTCAAGCTGAGATAAGCATTTTCTACGATAATCTTGGTGACACTTCTGTCAGAAGTATGCAGGATCTTCGAGAACGCTCTTTTCGAGCTACTTAATGCGAGAAACACGTTTTCTGGTGTTTTCACCACTCCACAGTGCGTTTGATATACAGAACCGGCGACATCTTGGTTTTCGTGGGGTGTCAAGCTGAGATATGCATTTTCTGCGATAATCTTGGTGAGACTTCTGTCCGATGTATGCAGAAACATCGAGAGCGCTCTTTTCGTGCTATTTAATGCGAGAAACACGTTATCTGGTGTTTTCACCACTCCACAGTGCGTTTGATATGCAGTACCAGCGATATCTTGGTTTTCGTGGGGATTCATGCGGAGATATGCATTTTTTACGATAATCTTGGTGAGACTTCTGTCCGAAGTATGCTGAAACATCGAGATCGCTCTTTTCGAGCTAGTTAATGCGAGAAAAACCTTATCCGGTGTTTTCACCACTCCACAGTGCGTTTGATATGCAGAACCGGCGTCATCTTGATTTTCGTGAGGTTTCAAGCTGCGATATGCATTTTCTGCGATAATATTGGTGAGACTTCTGTCCGAAATATGCAGAATTATCGATATCGCTCTTTTCGAGCTATTTAATGCGAGAAACACGTTATCTGGTGTTTTGACCACTCCACAGTACGTTTGATATGTAGAGCCGCCGATAACTTGGTTTTCGTGGGGTTTCCAGCTGAAATATGCATTTTCTGCGATAATCTTGGTGTTTCATCTATGAGAAGTATGCAGAATCATCGAGAACGCTCTTTTCGAGCTTGTTAAAGCGAGAAACACGTTTTCTGGTGTTTTAACCACTCCACAGTGCGTCTGATATGGAGAACCGGCGATATCTTGGTTTTCGTCGGGTTTCAAGCTGAGATATGCATTTTCTGCGATAATATTGGTGAGACTTCAGTCAGAAGTATGCAGAATCACCTAGATCGCTCGTTTCGAGCTATTTAATGCGAGAAACACGTTATCTGGTTGTTTTCACCACTCCACAGTGCGTTTGATATGCAGAACCGGCGTCATCTTGATTTTCGTGAGGTTTCAAGCTGAGATATGCATTTTCTGCGATAATATTGCTGAGACTTCTGTCCGAAGTATGCAGAATTATCGATATCGCTCTTTTCGAGCTATTTAATGCGAGATACACGTTATTTGGTGTTTTGACCACTCCACAGTGCGTTTGATATGTAGAGCCGCCGATAACTTGGTTTTCGTGGGGTTTCCAGCTGAAATATGCATTTTCTGCGATAATCTTGGTGTTTCATCTATGAGAAGTATGCAGAATCATCGAGAACGCTCTTTTCGAGCTAGTTAATGCGAGAAACACGTTATCTGGAGTTTTGACCACTCCACAGTGCGTTTGATATGCAGAGCCGCCGATCACTTGGTTTTCGTGGGGTTTCCAGCTGAAATATGCATTTTCTGCGATAATCTTGGTGTTTCATCTACGAGAAGTATGCAGAATCATCGAGATCGCTCTTTTCGAGCTAGTTAATGCGAGAAACACGTTTTCTGGTGTTTTCAACATTCCACAGTGCGTCTGATATGCAGAACCGACGATATCTTGGTTTTCGTCGGGTTTCAAGCTGCAATATGCATTTTCTGCGATAATCATGGTGTTTCCTCTATGAGAAGTATGCAGAATCATCGAGTACGCTCTTTTCGAGATAGTTAATGCGAGAAACACGTTTTCTGGTGTTTTCAACATTCCACAGTGCGTCTGATATGCAGAACCGACGATATCTTGGTTTTCGTCGGGTTTCAAGCTGAGATATGCATTTTCTGCGATAATATTAGTGAGACTTCAGTCAGAAGTATGCAGCATCACCTAGATCGCTCGTTTCGAGCTATTTAATGCGAGAAACACGTTAGCTGGTTGTTTTCACCACTCCACAGTGCGTTTGATATGCAGACCCGGCGTCATCTTGATTTTCGTGAGGTTTCAAGCTGCGATATGCATTTTCTGCGATAATATTGGTGAGACTTCTGTCCGAAATATGCAGAATTATCGATATCGCTCTTTTCGAGCTATTTAATGCGAGAAACACGTTATCTGGTGTTTTGACCACTCCACAGTACGTTTGATATGTAGAGCCGCCGATAACTTGGTTTTCGTGGGGTTTCCAGCTGAAATATGCATTTTCTGCGATAATCTTGGTGTTTCATCTATGAGAAGTATGCAGAATCATCGAGAACGCTCTTTTCGAGCTTGTTAAAGCGAGAAACACGTTTTCTGGTGTTTTAACCACTCCACAGTGCGTCTGATATGGAGAACCGGCGATATCTTGGTTTTCGTCGGGTTTCAAGCTGAGATATGCATTTTCAGCGATAATATTGGTGAGACTTCAGTCAGAAGTATGCAGAATCACCTAGATCGCTCGTTTCGAGCTATTTAATGCGAGAAACACGTTATCTGGTTGTTTTCACCACTCCACAGTGCGTTTGATATGCAGAACCGGCGTCATCTTGATTTTCGTGAGGTTTCAAGCTGAGATATGCATTTTCTGCGATAATATTGGTGAGACTTCTGTCCGAAGTATGCAGAATTATCGATATCGCTCTTTTCGAGCTATTTAATGCGAGATACACGTTATTTGGTGTTTTGACCACTCCACAGTGCGTTTGATATGTAGAGCCGCCGATAACTTGGTTTTCGTGGGGTTTCCAGCTGAAATATGCATTTTCTGCGATAATCTTGGTGTTTCATCTATGAGAAGTATGCAGAATCATCGAGAACGCTCTTTTCGAGCTAGTTAATGCGAGAAACACGTTATCTGGAGTTTTGACCACTCCACAGTGCGTTTGATATGTAGAGCCGCCGATCACTTGGTTTTCGTGGGGTTTCCAGCTGAAATATGCATTTTCTGCGATAATCTTGGTGTTTCATCTACGAGAAGTATGCAGAATCATCGAGATCGCTCTTTTCGAGCTAGTTAATGCGAGAAACACGTTTTCTGGTGTTTTCAGCACTCCACAGTGCGTCTGATATGCAGAACCGGCGATATCTTGATTTTCGTGGTGTTTCCAGCTGAGATATGCATTTTCGGCGATATTCTTGGTGAGACTTCAGTCAGGAGTATGCACAATCATCTAGATCGTTCGTTTCGAGCTATTTAATGCGAGAAACACGTTATCTGGTTGTTTTCACCACTCCATAGTGCGTTTGATATGCAGAACCGGCGACATCTTGATTTTCGTGAGGTTTCCAGCTGAGATATGCATTTTCTGCGATCATCTTGGTGAGTCTTCTGTCAGAAGTATGCAGAATCATCGTGATCGCTCTATTCGAGCTATTTAATGCGAGAAACACGTTTTCTGGTGTTTTCATCACACCACAGTGCGTTTGATATGCAGAACCGGCGACATCGTGGTTTTCGTCGGGTTTCAAGCTGTGATATGCATTTTCCGCGATAATATTGGTGAGACTTCAGTCAGAAGTATGCAGAATCACCTAGATCGCTCGTTTCGAGCTATTTAATGCGAGAAACACGTTATCTGGTTGTTTTCACCACTTCACTGTGCGTTTGATATGCAGAACCGGCGTCATCTTGATTTTCGTGAGGTTTCAAGCTGAGATATGCATTTTCTGCGATAATATTGGTGAGACTTCTGTCCGAAGTATGCCGAATCATCGATATCGCTCTTTTCGAGCTATTTAATGCGAGAAACACGTTATCTGGTGTTTTGACCACTCCACAGTGCGTTTGATATGTAGAGCCGCCGATAACTTGGTTTTCGTGGGGTTTCCAGCTGAAATATTCATTTTCTGCGATAATCTTGGTGTTTCATCTATGAGAAGTATGCAGAATCATCAAGAACGCTCTTTTCGAGCTAGTAAATGCGAGTAACACGTTTTCTGGTGTTTTCACCACTCCACAGTGCGTCTGATATGGAGAACCGGCGATATCTTGGTTTTCGTAGGGTTTCCAACTGAGATATGCATTTTCAGCGATAATCTTGGTGAGTCAACTGTCAGAAGAATGCAGAATCATCTAGATCTCTCGTTTCGAGCTATTTAATGCGAAAAAACCAGTTTTCTGGTGTTTTGAAAATACCACAGTGCGTTTGATATGCAGAAATTGCGAAATCTTGGTTTTCGTCGGTTTTCATGCTGAGGTATGCATTTTCTGCGATAATCTTTATGAGTCTTCTGTCAGAAGTATGCAGAATCATCTAGATCGCTCTTTTCGAGCTATTTAATGCGAGAAACACTTTTTCTGGTGTATTCACCACTCCACTGTACGTTTGACATGCAGAACCGGAGATATTTTGGTTTCGGTCGAGTTTCAAGCTGCGATATGCATTTTCTACGATAATATTGGTGAGACCTCAGTCAGAAGTATGCAGAATCTTCGAGAACACTCTTTTCGAGCTACTTAATGCGAGAAACACGTTTTCTGGTGTTTTCACCACTCCACAGTACGTTTGATGTGCAGAACCGGAGATATCTTGGTTTTCGTGAGGTTTCAAGCTGAGATATGCACTTTCTGCGATAATCTTGGTGAGTCTTCTGTCAGAAGTATGCACAATCATCTAGATCGCTCTTTTCGAGCTATTTAATGCGAGAAACAAGTTATCTGGTGTTTTGACCACTCCACAGTGCGTTTGATATGTAGAGCCGCCGATAACTTGGTTTTCGTGGGGTTTCCAGCTGAAATATGCATTTTCTGCGATAATCTTGGTGTTTCATCTATGAGAAGTATGCAGAATCATCGAGAACGCACTTTTCGAGCCAGCTAATGCGAGAAACACGTTTTCTGGTGTTTTCAGCACTCCACAGTGCGTCTGATATGCAGAACAGGCGATATCTTGATTTTCGTGGTGTTTCCAGATGAGATATGCATTTTCTGCGATAATCTTGGTGGGTCTTTTGTCAGAAGTATGCAGAGTCATCTAGATCGCTCTATTCGAGCTATTTAATGCGAGAAACACGTTCTCTGGTTGTTTTCACCACTCCACAGTGCGTTTGATATGCAGAACCGGCAACATCTTGATATTCGTGAGGTTTCGAGCTGAGATATGCATTTTCTGCGATAATATTGGTGAGACTTCAGTCAGAAGTATGCAGAATCATCTAGATCGCTCTTTTCGAGCTATTTAATGCGAGAAACACGTTCTCTGGTGTTTTGACCACTCCACAGTGCGTTTGATATGCAGAACCGGCGACATCGCGGTTTTCGTCGGGTTTCAAGCTGAGATATGCATTTTCTACGATAAGCTTGGTGAAACATCTGTCCAAAGTATGCAGAAACATCGAGAGCGCTCTTTTCGAGCTACTTAATGCGAGAAACACGTTTTCTGGGGTTTTCACCACTCCACAGTTCGTTGGATATGCAGAACCGGAGATATCTTGGTTTTCGTGGGGTTTCAAGCTGAGATATGCATTTCCTGCGATAATCTTGGTGAGACTTCTGTCCGAAGTATGCTGAATCATCTAGATCGCTCTTTTCGAGCTAGTTAATGCGAGAAACACGTTATCTGGAGTTTTGACCACTCCACAGTGCGTTTGATATGTAGAGCCGCCGATAACTTGGTTTTCGTGGGGTTTCCAGCTGAAATATGCATTTTCTGCGATAATCTTGGTGTTTCATCTACGAGAAGTATGCAGAATCATCGAGATCGCTCTTTTCGAGCTAGTTAATGCGAGAAACACGTTTTCTGGTGTTTTCAGCACTCCACAGTGCGTCTGATATGCAGAACCGGCGATATCTTGATTTTCGTGGTGTTTCCAGCTGAGATATGCATTTTCGGCGATATTCTTGGTGAGACTTCAGTCAGGAGTATGCACAATCATCTAGATCGTTCGTTTCGAGCTATTTAATGCGAGAAACACGTTATCTGGTTGTTTTCACCACTCCATAGTGCGTTTGATATGCAGAACCGGCGACATCTTGATTTTCGTGAGGTTTCCAGCTGAGATATGCATTTTCTGCGATCATCTTGGTGAGTCTTCTGTCAGAAGTATGCAGAATCATCGTGATCGCTCTATTCGAGCTATTTAATGCGAGAAACACGTTTTCTGGTGTTTTCATCACACCACAGTGCGTTTGATATGCAGAACCGGCGACATCGTGGTTTTCGTCGGGTTTCAAGCTGTGATATGCATTTTCCGCGATAATATTGGTGAGACTTCAGTCAGAAGTATGCAGAATCACCTAGATCGCTCGTTTTGAGCTATTTAATGCGAGAAACACGTTATCTGGTTGTTTTCACCACTTCACTGTGCGTTTGATATGCAGAACCGGCGTCATCTTGATTTTCGTGAAGTTTCAAGCTGAGATATGCATTTTCTGCGATAATATTGGTGAGACTTCTGTCCGAAGTATGCCGAATCATCGATATCGCTCTTTTCGAGCTATTTAATGCGAGAAACACGTTATCTGGTGTTTTGACCACTCCACAGTGCGTTTGATATGTAGAGCCGCCGATAACTTGGTTTTCGTGGGGTTTCCAGCTGAAATATTCATTTTCTGCGATAATCTTGGTGTTTCATCTATGAGAAGTATGCAGAATCATCAAGAACGCTCTTTTCGAGCTAGTAAATGCGAGTAACACGTTTTCTGGTGTTTTCACCACTCCACAGTGCGTCTGATATGGAGAACCGGCGATATCTTGGTTTTCGTAGGGTTTCCAACTGAGATATGCATTTTCAGCGATAATCTTGGTGAGTCAACTGTCAGAAGAATGCAGAATCATCTAGATCTCTCGTTTCGAGCTATTTAATGCGAGAAACACTTTTTCTGGTGTATTCACCACTCCACTGTACGTTTGACATGCAGAACCGGAGATATTTTGGTTTCGGTCGAGTTTCAAGCTGCGATATGCATTTTCTACGATAATATTGGTGAGACCTCAGTCAGAAGTATGCAGAATCTTCGAGAACACTCTTTTCGAGCTACTTAATGCGAGAAACACGTTTTCTGGTGTTTTCACCACTCCACAGTACGTTTGATGTGCAGAAACGGAGATATCTTGGTTTTCGTGAGGTTTCAAGCTGAGATATGCACTTTCTGCGATAATCTTGGTGAGTCTTCTGTCAGAAGTATGCACAATCATCTAGATCGCTCTTTTCGAGCTATTTAATGCGAGAAACACGTTATCTGGTGTTTTGACCACTCCACAGTGCGTTTGATATGTAGAGCCGCCGATAACTTGGTTTTCGTGGGGTTTCCAGCTGAAATATGCATTTTCTGCGATAATCTTGGTGTTTCATCTATGAGAAGTATGCAGAATCATCGAGAACGCTCTTTTCGAGCCAGCTAATGCGAGAAACACGTTTTCTGGTGTTTTCAGCACTCCACAGTGCGTCTGATATGCAGAACAGGCGATATCTTGATTTTCGTGGTGTTTCCAGATGAGATATGCATTTTCTGCGATAATCTTGGTGGGTCTTTTGTCAGAAGTATGCAGAATCATCTAGATCGCGCTTTTCGAGCTATTTAATGCGAGAAACACGTTATCTGGTGTTTTCACCACGCCACAGTTGGTTTGATATGCAGAACCGGCGATATTTTGGTTTTCGTCGGGTTTCAAGCTGAGATGTGCATTTCCTGCGATAATCTTGGTGGGTCTTTTGTCAGAAGTATGCAGAGTCATCTAGATCGCTCTATTCGAGCTATTTAATGCGAGAAACACGTTCTCTGGTTGTTTTCACCACTCCACAGTGCGTTTGATATGCAGAACCGGCAACATCTTGATATTCGTGAGGTTTCGAGCTGAGATATGCATTTTCTGCGATAATATTGGTGAGACTTCAGTCAGAAGTATGCAGAATCATCTAGATCGCTCTTTTCGAGCTATTTAATGCGAGAAACACGTTCTCTGGTGTTTTGACCACTCCACAGTGCGTTTGATATGCAGAACCGGCGACATCTTGGTTTTCGTCGGGTTTCAAGCTGAGATATGCATTTTCTACGATAAGCTTGGTGAAACATCTGTCCAAAGTATGCAGAAACATCGAGAGCGCTCTTTTCGAGCTACTTAATGCGAGAAACACGTTTTCTGGGGTTTTCACCACTCCACAGTTCGTTGGATATGCAGAACCGGAGATATCTTGGTTTTCGAGGGGTTTCAAGCTGAGATATGCATTTCCTGCGATAATCTTGGTGAGACTTCTGTCCGAAGTATGCTGAATCATCTAGATCGCTCTTTTCGAGCTATTTAATGCGAGAAACACGTTATCTGGTGTTTTCACCACTCCACAGTGCGTTTGATATGCGGAAACTGCGATATCTTCGGATTCATTGGGTTTCCAGATGAGATATGCATTTTCTACGATAATCTTGGATATTCTTCTGTGAGACGTTTGCAGAATCACAGAAATCGCTCTATTCGAGCTATTTAATGTGAGAAACACGTTATCCGGTTGTTTTCACCACTCCACAGTGCGTTTGATGTGCAGAACCGGCGACATCTTGATTTTCGTGATGTTTCTAGCTGAGATATGCATTTTCTGCGATAATATTGGTGAGACTTCAGTCAGAAGTATGCAGAATCATCTAGATCGCTCGTTTCGAGCTATTTAATGCGAAAAAACAAGTTTTCTGGTGTTTTCACCACTCGACGGTACGTTTGATGTGCAGAACCGGAGATAACTCGGTTTCGGTCGGGTTTCAAGCTGAGATAAGCATTTTCTACGATAATCTTGGTGACACTTCTGTCAGAAGTATGCAGGATCTTCGAGAACGCTCTTTTCGAGCTACTTAATGCGAGAAACACGTTTTCTGGTGTTTTCACCACTCCACAATGCGTTTGATATACAGAACCGGCGACATCTTGGTTTTCGTGGGGTGTCAAGCTGAGATATGCATTTTCTGCGATAATCTTGGTGAGACTTCTGTCCGATGTATGCAGAAACATCGAGAGCGCTCTTTTCGAGCTATTTAATGCGAGAAACACGTTATCTGGTGTTTTCACCACTCCACAGTGCGTTTGATATGCAGAACCGGCGACATCTTGATTTTCGTGAGGTTTCTAGCTGAGATATGCATTTTCTGCGATAATATTGGTGAGACTTCAGTCTGAAGTATGCAGAATCACCTAGATCGCTCTTTTCGAGCTATTTAATGTGAGAAACACGTTTTCTGGTGTATTCACCACTCCACTGTACGTTTGACATGCAGAACCGGAGATATCTTGGTTTCGGTCGAGTTTCAAGCTGAGATATGCATTTTCTACGATAATATTGGTGAGACCTCTGTCAGATGTATGCAGAATCTTCGATATCGCTCTTTTCGAGCTATTTAATGCGAGAAACACGTTATCTGGTGTTTTGACCACTCCACAGTGCGTTTGATATGTAGAGCCGCCGATAACTTGGTTTTCGTGGGGTTTCCAGCTGAAATATGCATTTTCTGCGATAATCTTGGTGTTTCATCTATGAGAAGTATGCAGAATCATCGATATCGCTCTTTTCGAGCTATTTAATGCGAGAAACACGTTTTCTGGTGTTTTCATCACACCACAGTGCGTTTGATATGCAGAAACGGCGACATCGTGGTTTTCGTCGGGTTTCAAGCTGAGATATGCATTTTCCGCGATAATATTGGTGAGACTTCAGTCAGAAGTATGCAGAATCACCTAGATCGCTCGTTTCGAGCTATTTAATGCGAGAAACACGTTATCTGGTTGTTTTCACCACTTCACTGTGCGTTTGATATGCAGAACCGGCGATATCTTGATTTTCGTGGTGTTTCAAGCTGAGATATGCATTTTCTGCGATAATATTGGTGAGACTTCAGTCAGAAGTTTCCAGAATCATCTAGATCGCTCGTTTCGAGCTATTTAATGCGAGAAACACGTTTTCTGGTGTTTTCACCCCCCCCCCCCCCCACAGTGCGTTTGATATGCACAACCGGCGACATCGTGGTTTTCGTCGTGTTTCAAGCTGAGATATGCATTTTCTGCGATAATATTGGTGAGACTTCAGTCTGAAGTATGCAGAATCACCTAGATCGCTCTTTCCGAGCTATTTAAGGTGAGAAACACGTTTTCTGGTGTATTCACCACTCCACTGTACGTTTGACTTGCAGAACCGGAGATATCTTGGTTGCGGTCGAGTTTCAAGCTGAGATATGCATTTTCTACGATAATATTGGTGAGACCTCTGTCAGATGTATGCAGAATCTTCGATATCGCTCTTTTCGAGCTATTTAATGCGAGAAACACGTTATCTGGTGTTTTGACCACTCCACAGTGCGTTTGATATGTAGAGCCGCCGATAACTTGGTTTTCGTGGGGTTTCCAGCTGAAATATGCATTTTCTGCGATAATCTTGGTGTTTCATCTATGAGAAGTATGCAGAATCATCGAGAACGCTCTTTTCGAGCTAGTTAATGCGAGAAACTCGTTATCTGGTTGTTTTCACCACTCCATAGTGCGTTTGATATGCAGAACCGGCGATATCTTGATTTTCGTGGTGTTTCCAGCTGAGATATGCATTTTCTGCGATAATCTTGGTGAGACTTCAGTCAGAAGTGTGCAGAATCATCTAGATCGCTCGTTTCGAGCTATTTAATGCGAGAAACACGTTATCTGGTTGTTTTCACCACTCCACAGTGCGTTTGATATGCAGAACCGGCGTCATCTTGATTTTCGTGAGGTTTCAAGCTGAGATATGCATTTTCTGCGATAATATTGGTGAGACTTCTGTCCGAAGTATGCAGAATTATCGATATCGCTCTTTTCGAGCTATTTAATGCGAGATACACGTTATTTGGTGTTTTGACCACTCCACAGTGCGTTTGATATGTAGAGCCGCCGATAACTTGGTTTTCGTGGGGTTTCCAGCTGAAATATGCATTTTCTGCGATAATCTTGGTGTTTCATCTATGAGAAGTATGCAGAATCATCGAGAACGCTCTTTTCGAGCTAGTTAATGCGAGAAACACGTTATCTGGAGTTTTGACCACTCCACAGTGCGTGTGATATGTAGAGCCGCCGATCACTTGGTTTTCGTGGGGTTTCCAGCTGAAATATGCATTTTCTGCGATAATCTTGGTGTTTCATCTACGAGAAGTATGCAGAATCATCGAGATCGCTCTTTTCGAGCTAGTTAATGCGAGAAACACGTTTTCTGGTGTTTTCAACATTCCACAGTGCGTCTGATATGCAGAACCGACGATATCTTGGTTTTCGTCGGGTTTCAAGCTGCAATATGCATTTTCTGCGATAATCTTGGTGTTTCCTCTATGAGAAGTATGCAGAATCATCGAGAACGCTCTTTTCGAGATAGTTAATGCGAGAAACACGTTTTCTGGTGTTTTCAACATTCCACAGTGCGTCTGATATGCAGAACCGACGATATCTTGGTTTTCGTCGGGTTTCAAGCTGAGATATGCATTTTCTGCGATAATATTAGTGAGACTTCAGTCAGAAGTATGCAGCATCACCTAGATCGCTCGTTTCGAGCTATTTAATGCGAGAAACACGTTAGCTGGTTGTTTTCACCACTCCACAGTGCGTTTGATATGCAGAACCGGCGTCATCTTGATTTTCGTGAGGTTTCAAGCTGCGATATGCATTTTCTGCGATAATATTGGTGAGACTTCTGTCCGAAATATGCAGAATTATCGATATCGCTCTTTTCGAGCTATTTAATGCGAGAAACACGTTATCTGGTGTTTTGACCACTCCACAGTACGTTTGATATGTAGAGCCGCCGATAACTTGGTTTTCGTGGGGTTTCCAGCTGAAATATGCATTTTCTGCGATAATCTTGGTGTTTCATCTATGAGAAGTATGCAGAATCATCGAGAACGCTCTTTTCGAGCTTGTTAAAGCGAGAAACACGTTTTCTGGTGTTTTAACCACTCCACAGTGCGTCTGATATGGAGAACCGGCGATATCTTGGTTTTCGTCGGGTTTCAAGCTGAGATATGCATTTTCTGCGATAATATTGGTGAGACTTCAGTCAGAAGTATGCAGAATCACCTAGATCGCTCGTTTCGAGCTATTTAATGCGAGAAACACGTTATCTGGTTGCTTTCACCACTCCACAGTGCGTTTGATATGCAGAACCGGCGTCATCTTGATTTTCGTGAGGTTTCAAGCTGAGATATGCATTTTCTGCGATAATATTGGTGAGACTTCTGTCCGAAGTATGCAGAATTATCGATATCGCTCTTTTCGAGCTATTTAATGCGAGATACACGTTATTTGGTGTTTTGACCACTCCACAGTGCGTTTGATATGTAGAGCCGCCGATAACTTGGTTTTCGTGGGGTTTCCAGCTGAAATATGCATTTTCTGCGATAATCTTGGTGTTTCATCTATGAGAAGTATGCAGAATCATCGAGAACGCTCTTTTCGAGCTAGTTAATGCGAGAAACACGTTATCTGGAGTTTTGACCACTCCACAGTGCGTTTGATATGTAGAGCCGCCGATCACTTGGTTTTCGTGGGGTTTCCAGCTGAAATATGCATTTTCTGCGATAATCTTGGTGTTTCATCTACGAGAAGTATGCAGAATCATCGAGATCGCTCTTTTCGAGCTAGTTAATGCGAGAAACACGTTTTCAGGTGTTTTCAGCACTCCACAGTGCGTCTGATATGCAGAACCGGCGATATCTTGATTTTCGTGGTGTTTCCAGCTGAGATATGCATTTTCGGCGATATTCTTGGTGAGACTTCAGTCAGGAGTATGCACAATCATCTAGATCGTTCGTTTCGAGCTATTTAATGCGAGAAACACGTTATCTGGTTGTTTTCACCACTCCATAGTGCGTTTGATATGCAGAACCGGCGACATGTTGATTTTCGTGAGGTTTCCAGCTGAGATATGCATTTTTTGCGATCATCTTGGTGAGTCTTCTGTCAGAAGTATGCAGAATCATCGTGATCGCTCTATTCGAGCTATTTAATGCGAGAAACACGTTTTCTGGTGTTTTCATCACACCACAGTGCGTTTGATATGCAGAACCGGCGACATCGTGGTTTTCGTCGGGTTTCAAGCTGTGATATGCATTTTCCGCGATAATATTGGTGAGACTTCAGTCAGAAGTATGCAGAATCACCTAGATCGCTCGTTTCGAGCTATTTAATGCGAGAAACACGTTATCTGGTTGTTTTCACCACTTCACTGTGCGTTTGATATGCAGAACCGGCGTCATCTTGATTTTCGTGAGGTTTCAAGCTGAGATATGCATTTTCTGCGATAATATTGGTGAGACTTCTGTCCGAAGTATGCCGAATCATCGATATCGCTCTTTTCGAGCTATTTAATGCGAGAAACACGTTATCTGGTGTTTTGACCACTCCACAGTGCGTTTGATATGTAGAGCCGCCGATAACTTGGTTTTCGTGGGGTTTCCAGCTGAAATATTCATTTTCTGCGATAATCTTGGTGTTTCATCTATGAGAAGTATGCAGAATCATCAAGAACGCTCTTTTCGAGCTAGTAAATGCGAGTAACACGTTTTCTGGTGTTTTCACCACTCCACAGTGCGTCTGATATGGAGAACCGGCGATATCTTGGTTTTCGTAGGGTTTCCAACTGAGATATGCATTTTCAGCGATAATCTTGGTGAGTCAACTGTCAGAAGAATGCAGAATCATCTAGATCTCTCGTTTCGAGCTATTTAATGCGAAAGAACCAGTTTTCTGGTGTTTTGAAAATACCACAGTGCGTTTGATATGCAGAAATTGCGAAATCTTGGTTTTCGTCGGTTTTCATGCTGAGGTATGCATTTTCTGCGATAATCTTTATGAGTCTTCTGTCAGAAGTATGCAGAATCATCTAGATCGCTCTTTTCGAGCTATTTAATGCGAGAAACACTTTTTCTGGTGTATTCACCACTCCACTGTACGTTTGACATGCAGAACCGGAGATATTTTGGTTTCGGTCGAGTTTCAAGCTGCGATATGCATTTTCTACGATAATATTGGTGAGACCTCAGTCAGAAGTATGCAGAATCTTCGAGAACACTCTTTTCGAGCTACTTAATGCGAGAAACACGTTTTCTGGTGTTTTCACCACTCCACAGTACGTTTGATGTGCAGAACCGGAGATATCTTGGTTTTCGTGAGGTTTCAAGCTGAGATATGCACTTTCTGCGATAATCTTGGTGAGTCTTCTGTCAGAAGTATGCACAATCATCTAGATCGCTCTTTTCGAGCTATTTAATGCGAGAAACAAGTTATCTGGTGCTTTGACCACTCCACAGTGCGTTTGATATGTAGAGCCGCCGATAACTTGGTTTTCGTGGGGTTTCCAGCTGAAATATGCATTTTCTGCGATAATCTTGGTGTTTCATCTATGAGAAGTATGCAGAATCATCGAGAACGCTCTTTTCGAGCCAGCTAATGCGAGAAACACGTTTTCTGGTGTTTTCAGCACTCCACAGTGCGTCTGATATGCAGAACAGGCGATATCTTGATTTTCGTGGTGTTTCCAGATGAGATATGCATTTTCTGCGATAATCTTGGTGGGTCTTTTGTCAGAAGTATGCAGAATCATCTAGATCGCGCTTTTCGAGCTATTTAATGCGAGAAACACGTTATCTGGTGTTTTCACCACGCCACAGTTGGTTTGATATGCAGAACCGGCGATATTTTGGTTTTCGTCGGGTTTCAAGCTGAGATGTGCATTTCCTGCGATAATCTTGGTGGGTCTTTTGTCAGAAGTATGCAGAGTCATCTAGATCGCTCTATTCGAGCTATTTAATGCGAGAAACACGTTCTCTGGTTGTTTTCACCACTCCACAGTGCGTTTGATATGCAGAACCGGCAACATCTTGATATTCGTGAGGTTTCGAGCTGAGATATGCATTTTCTGCGATAATATTGGTGAGACTTCAGTCAGAAGTATGCAGAATCATCTAGATCGCTCTTTTCGAGCTATTTAATGCGAGAAACACGTTCTCTGGTGTTTTGACCACTCCACAGTGCGTTTGATATGCAGAACCGGCGACATCTTGGTTTTCGTCGGGTTTCAAGCTGAGATATGCATTTTCTACGATAAGCTTGGTGAAACATCTGTCCAAAGTATGCAGAAACATCGAGAGCGCTCTTTTCGAGCTACTTAATGCGAGAAACACGTTTTCTGGGGTTTTCACCACTCCACAGTTCGTTGGATATGCAGAACCGGAGATATCTTGGTTTTCGTGGGGTTTCAAGCTGAGATATGCATTTCCTGCGATAATCTTGGTGAGACTTCTGTCCGAAGTATGCTGAATCATCTAGATCGCTCTTTTCGAGCTAGTTAATGCGAGAAACACGTTATCTGGAGTTTTGACCACTCCACAGTGCGTTTGATATGTAGAGCCGCCGATAACTTGGTTTTCGTGGGGTTTCCAGCTGAAATATGCATTTTCTGCGATAATCTTGGTGTTTCATCTACGAGAAGTATGCAGAATCATCGAGATCGCTCTTTTCGAGCTAGTTAATGCGAGAAACACGTTTTCTGGTGTTTTCAGCACTCCACAGTGCGTCTGATATGCAGAACCGGCGATATCGTGATTTTCGTGGTGTTTCCAGCTGAGATATGCATTTTCGGCGATATTCTTGGTGAGACTTCAGTCAGGAGTATGCACAATCATCTAGATCGTTCGTTTCGAGCTATTTAATGCGAGAAACACGTTATCTGGTTGTTTTCACCACTCCATAGTGCGTTTGATATGCAGAACCGGCGACATCTTGATTTTCGTGAGGTTTCCAGCTGAGATATGCATTTTCTGCGATCATCTTGGTGAGTCTTCTGTCAGAAGTATGCAGAATCATCGTGATCGCTCTATTCGAGCTATTTAATGCGAGAAACACGTTTTCTGGTGTTTTCATCACACCACAGTGCGTTTGATATGCAGAACCGGCGACATCGTGGTTTTCGTCGGGTTTCAAGCTGTGATATGCATTTTCCGCGATAATATTGGTGAGACTTCAGTCAGAAGTATGCAGAATCACCTAGATCGCTCGTTTTGAGCTATTTAATGCGAGAAACACGTTATCTGGTTGTTTTCACCACTTCACTGTGCGTTTGATATGCAGAACCGGCGTCATCTTGATTTTCGTGAGGTTTCAAGCTGAGATATGCATTTTCTGCGATAATATTGGTGAGACTTCTGTCCGAAGTATGCCGAATCATCGATATCGCTCTTTTCGAGCTATTTAATGCGAGAAACACGTTATCTGGTGTTTTGACCACTCCACAGTGCGTTTGATATGTAGAGCCGCCGATAACTTGGTTTTCGTGGGGTTTCCAGCTGAAATATTCATTTTCTGCGATAATCTTGGTGTTTCATCTATGAGAAGTATGCAGAATCATCAAGAACGCTCTTTTCGAGCTAGTAAATGCGAGTAACACGTTTTCTGGTGTTTTCACCACTCCACAGTGCGTCTGATATGGAGAACCGGCGATATCTTGGTTTTCGTAGGGTTTCCAACTGAGATATGCATTTTCAGCGATAATCTTGGTGAGTCAACTGTCAGAAGAATGCAGAATCATCTAGATCTCTCGTTTCGAGCTATTTAATGCGAAAAAACCAGTTGTCTGGTGTTTTGAAAATACCACAGTGCGTTTGATATGCAGAAATTGCGAAATCTTGGTTTTCGTCGGTTTTCATGCTGAGGTATGCATTTTCTGCGATAATCTTTATGAGTCTTCTGTCAGAAGTATGCAGAATCATCTAGATCGCTCTTTTCGAGCTATTTAATGCGAGAAACACTTTTTCTGGTGTATTCACCACTCCACTGTACGTTTGACATGCAGAACCGGAGATATTTTGGTTTCGGTCGAGTTTCAAGCTGCGATATGCATTTTCTACGATAATATTGGTGAGACCTCAGTCAGAAGTATGCAGAATCTTCGAGAACACTCTTTTCGAGCTACTTAATGCGAGAAACACGTTTTCTGGTGTTTTCACCACTCCACAGTACGTTTGATGTGCAGAACCGGAGATATCTTGGTTTTCGTGAGGTTTCAAGCTGAGATATGCACTTTCTGCGATAATCTTGGTGAGTCTTCTGTCAGAAGTATGCACAATCATCTAGATCGCTCTTTTCGAGCTATTTAATGCGAGAAACACGTTATCTGGTGTTTTGACCACTCCACAGTGCGTTTGATATGTAGAGCCGCCGATAACTTGGTTTTCGTGGGGTTTCCAGCTGAAATATGCATTTTCTGCGATAATCTTGGTGTTTCATCTATGAGAAGTATGCAGAATCATCGAGAAGGCTCTTTTCGAGCCAGCTAATGCGAGAAACACGTTTTCTGGTGTTTTCAGCACTCCACAGTGCGTCTGATATGCAGAACAGGTGATATTTTGATTTTCGTGGTGTTTCCAGATGAGATATGCATTTTCTGCGATAATCTTGGTGGGTCTTTTGTCAGAAGTATGCAGAATCATCTAGATCGCGCTTTTCGAGCTATTTAATGCGAGAAACACGTTATCTGGTGTTTTCACCACGCCACAGTTGGTTTGATATGCAGAACCGGCGATATTTTGGTTTTCGTCGGGTTTCAAGCTGAGATGTGCATTTCCTGCGATAATCTTGGTGGGTCTTTTGTCAGAAGTATGCAGAGTCATCTAGATCGCTCTATTCGAGCTATTTAATGCGAGAAACACGTTCTCTGGTTGTTTTCACCACTCCACAGTGCGTTTGATATGCAGAACCGGCAACATCTTGATATGCGTGAGGTTTCGAGCTGAGATATGCATTTTCTGCGATAATATTGGTGAGACTTCAGTCAGAAGTATGCAGAATCATCTAGATCGCTCTTTTCGAGCTATTTAATGCGAGAAACACGTTCTCTGGTGTTTTGACCACTCCACAGTGCGTTTGATATGCAGAACCGGCGACATCTTGGTTTTCGTCGGGTTTCAAGCTGAGATATGCATTTTCTACGATAAGCTTGGTGAAACATCTGTCCAAAGTATGCAGAAACATCGAGAGCGCTCTTTTCGAGCTACTTAATGCGAGAAACACGTTTTCTGGGGTTTTCACCACTCCACAGTTCGTTGGATATGCAGAACCGGAGATATCTTGGTTTTCGAGGGGTTTCAAGCTGAGATATGCATTTCCTGCGATAATCTTGGTGAGACTTCTGTCCGAAGTATGCTGAATCATCTAGATCGCTCTTTTCGAGCTATTTAATGCGAGAAACACGTTATCTGGTGTTTTCACCACTCCACAGTGCGTTTGATATGCGGAAACTGCGATATCTTCGGATTCATTGGGTTTCCAGATGAGATATGCATTTTCTACGATAATCTTGGATATTCTTCTGTGAGACGTTTGCAGAATCACAGAAATCGCTCTATTCGAGCTATTTAATGTGAGAAACACGTTATCCGGTTGTTTTCACCACTCCACAGTGCGTTTGATGTGCAGAACCGGCGACATCTTGATTTTCGTGATGTTTCTAGCTGAGATATGCATTTTCTGCGATAATATTGGTGAGACTTCAGTCAGAAGTATGCAGAATCATCTAGATCGCTCGTTTCGAGCTATTTAATGCGAAAAAACAAGTTTTCTGGTGTTTTCACCACTCGACGGTACGTTTGATGTGCAGAACCGGAGATAACTCGGTTTCGGTCGGGTTTCAAGCTGAGATAAGCATTTTCTACGATAATCTTGGTGACACTTCTGTCAGAAGTATGCAGGATCTTCGAGAACGCTCTTTTCGAGCTACTTAACGCGAGAAACACGTTTTCTGGTGTTTTCACCACTCCACAATGCGTTTGATATACAGAACCGGCGACATCTTGGTTTTCGTGGGGTGTCAAGCTGAGATATGCATTTTCTGCGATAATCTTGGTGAGACTTCTGTCCGATGTATGCAGAAACATCGAGAGCGCTCTTTTCGAGCTATTTAATGCGAGAAACACGTTATCTGGTGTTTTCACCACTCCACAGTGCGTTTGATATGCAGAACCGGCGACATCTTGATTTTCGTGAGGTTTCTAGCTGAGATATGCATTTTCTGCGATAATATTGGTGAGACTTCAGTCTGAAGTATGCAGAATCACCTAGATCGCTCTTTTCGAGCTATTTAATGTGAGAAACACGTTTTCTGGTGTATTCACCACTCCACTGTACGTTTGACATGCAGAACCGGAGATATCTTGGTTTCGGTCGAGTTTCAATCTGAGATATGCATTTTCTACGATAATATTGGTGAGACCTCTGTCAGATGTATGCAGAATCTTCGATATCGCTCTTTTCGAGCTATTTAATGCGAGAAACACGTTATCTGGTGTTTTGACCACTCCACAGTGCGTTTGATATGTAGAGCCGCCGATAACTTGGTTTTCGTGGGGTTTCCAGCTGAAATATGCATTTTCTGCGATAATCTTGGTGTTTCATCTATGAGAAGTATGCAGAATCATCGAGAACGCTCTTTTCGAGCTAGTTAATGCGAGAAACGCGTTATCTGGTTGTTTTCACCACTCCATAGTGCGTTTGATATGCAGAACCGGCGATATCTTGATTTTCGTGGTGTTTCCAGCTGATATATGCACTTTCTGCGATAATCTTGGTGAGACTTCAGTCAGAAGTGTGCAGAATCATCTAGATCGTTCGTTTCGAGCTATTTAATGCGAGAAATACGTTATCTGGTTGTTTTCACCACTCCATAGTGCGTTTGATATGCAGAACCGGCGACATCTTGATTTTCGTGAGGTTTCTAGCTGAGATATGCATTTTCTGCGATAATATTGGTGAGACTTCAGTCAGAAGTTTCCAGAATCATCTAGATCGCTCGTTTCGAGCTATTTAATGCGAGAAACACGTTTTCTGGTGTTTTCACCCCACCCCCACAGTGCGTTTGATATGCAGAACCGGCGACATCTTGATTTTCGTGAGGTTTCAAGCTGAGATATGCATTTTCTGCGATAATATTGGTGAGACTTCTGTCCGAAGTATGCCGAATCATCGATATCGCTCTTTTCGAGCTATTTAATGCGAGAAACACGTTTTCTGGTGTTTTCATCACACCACAGTGCGTTTGATATGCAGAAACGGCGACATCGTGGTTTTCGTCGGGTTTCAAGCTGAGATATGCATTTTCCGCGATAATATTGGTGAGACTTCAGTCAGAAGTATGCAGAATCACCTAGATCGCTCGTTTCGAGCTATTTAATGCGAGAAACACGTTATCTGGTTGTTTTCACCACTTCACTGTGCGTTTGATATGCAGAACCGGCGATATCTTGATTTTCGTGGTGTTTCAAGCTGAGATATGCATTTTCTGCGATAATATTGGTGAGACTTCAGTCAGAAGTTTCCAGAATCATCTAGATCGCTCGTTTCGAGCTATTTAATGCGAGAAACACGTTTTCTGGTGTTTTCACCCCCCCCCCCCCCCCACAGTGCGTTTGATATGCACAACCGGCGACATCGTGGTTTTCGTCGGGTTTCAAGCTGAGATATGCTTTTTCTGCGATAATATTGGTGAGACTTCAGTCAGAAGTTTCCAGAATCATCTAGATCGCTCGTTTCGAGCTATTTAACGCGAGAAACACGTTTTCTGGTGTTTTCACCACCCCCCCCCCAGAGTGCGTTTGATATGCAGAACCGGCGACATCGTGGTTTTCGTCGTGTTTCAAGCTGAGATATGCATTTTCTGCGATAATATTGGTGAGACTTCAGTCTGAAGTATGCAGAATCACCTAGATCGCTCTTTCCGAGCTATTTAAGGTGAGAAACACGTTTTCTGGTGTATTCACCACTCCACTGTACGTTTGACTTGCAGAACCGGAGATATCTTGGTTGCGGTCGAGTTTCAAGCTGAGATATGCATTTTCTACGATAATATTGGTGAGACCTCTGTCAGATGTATGCAGAATCTTCGATATCGCTCTTTTCGAGCTATTTAATGCGAGAAACACGTTATCTGGTGTTTTGACCACTCCACAGTGCGTTTGATATGTAGAGCCGCCGATAACTTGGTTTTCGTGGGGTTTCCAGCTGAAATATGCATTTTCTGCGATAATCTTGGTGTTTCATCTATGAGAAGTATGCAGAATCATCGAGAACGCTCTTTTCGAGCTAGTTAATGCGAGAAACTCGTTATCTGGTTGTTTTCACCACTCCATAGTGCGTTTGATATGCAGAACCGGCGATATCTTGATTTTCGTGGTGTTTCCAGCTGAGATATGCATTTTCTGCGATAATCTTGGTGAGACTTCAGTCAGAAGTGTGCAGAATCATCTAGATCGTTCGTTTCGAGCTATTTAATGCGAGAAATACGTTATCTGGTTGTTTTCACCACTCCATAGTGCGTTTGATATGCAGAACCGGCGATATCTTGATTTTCGTGGTGTTTCCTGCTGAGATATGCATTTTCTGCGATAATCTTGGTGAGACTTCAGTCAGAAGTGTGCAGAATCATCTAGATCGTTCGTTTCGGGCTATTTCATGCGAGAAATACGTTATCTGGTTGTTTTCACCACTCCATAGTGCGTTTGATATGCAGAACCGGCGACATCTTGATTTTCGTGAGGTTTCTAGCTGAGATATGCATTTTCTGCGATAATATTGGTGAGACTTCAGTCAGAAGTTTCCAGAATCATCTAGATCGCTCGTTTCGAGCTATTTAATGCGAGAAACACGTTTTCTGGTGTTTTCACCCCACCCCCACAGTGCGTTTGATATGCAGAACCGGCGACATCTTGATTTTCGTGAGGTTTCAAGCTGAGATATGCATTTTCCGCGATAATATTCGTGAGACTTCAGTCAGAAGTATGCAGAATCACCTAGATCGCTCGTTTCGAGCTATTTAATGCGAGAAACACGTTATCTGGTTGTTTTCACCACTTCACTGTGCGTTTGATATGCAGAACCGGCGATATCTTGATTTTCGTGGTGTTTCCTGCTGAGATATGCATTTTCTGCGATAATCTTGGTGAGACTTCAGTCAGAAGTGTGCAGAATCATCTAGATCGTTCGTTTCGGGCTATTTCATGCGAGAAATACGTTATCTGGTTGTTTTCACCACTCCATAGTGCGTTTGATATGCAGAACCGGCGACATCTTGATTTTCGTGAGGTTTCTAGCTGAGATATGCATTTTCTGCGATAATATTGGTGAGACTTCAGTCAGAAGTTTCCAGAATCGTCTAGATCGCTCGTTTCGAGCTATTTAATGCGAGAAACACGTTTTCTGGTTGTTTTCACCACTCCACAGTGCGTTTGATATGCAGAACCGGCAACATCTTGATATTCGTGAGGTTTCGAGCTGAGATATGCATTTTCTGCGATAATATTGGTGAGACTTCAGTCAGAAGTATGCAGAATCATCTAGATCGCTCTTTTCGAGCTATTTAATGCGAGAAACACGTTCTCTGGTGTTTTGACCACTCCACAGTGCGTTTGATATGCAGAACCGGCGACATCTTGGTTTTCGTCGGGTTTCAATCTGAGATATGCATTTTCTACGATAAGCTTGGTGAAACATCTGTCCAAAGTATGCAGAAACATCGAGAGCGCTCTTTTCGAGCTACTTAATGCGAGAAACACGTTTTCTGGGGTTTTCACCACTCCACAGTTCGTTGGATATGCAGAACCGGCGACATCGTGGTTTTCGTCGGGTTTCAAGCTGAGATATGCATTTTCTGCGATAATATTGGTGAGACTTCAGTCAGAAGTTTCCAGAATCATCTAGATCGCTCGTTTCGAGCTATTTAATGCGAGAAACACGTTTTCTGGTGTTTTCACCCCCCCCCCCCACAGTGCGTTTGATATGCAGAACCGGCGACATCTTGATTTTCGTGAGGTTTCAAGCTGAGATATGCATTTTCTGCGATAATATTGGTGAGACTTCTGTCCGAAGTATGCCGAATCATCGATATCGCTCTTTTCGAGCTATTTAATGCGAGAAACACGTTTTCTGGTGTTTTCATCACACCACAGTGCGTTTGATATGCAGAACCGGCGACATCGTGGTTTTCGTCGGGTTTCAAGCTGAGATATGCATTTTCCGCGATAATATTGGTGAGACTTCAGTCAGAAGTATGCAGAATCACCTAGATCGCTCGTTTCGAGCTATTTAATGCGAGAAACACGTTATCTGGTTGTTTTCACCACTTCACTGTGCGTTTGATATGCAGAACCGGCGATATCTTGATTTTCGTGGTGTTTCAAGCTGAGATATGCATTTTCTGCGATAATATTGGTAAGACTTCAGTCAGAAGTTTCCAGAATCCTCTAGATCGCTCGTTTCGAGCTATTTAATGCGAGAAACACGTTTTCTGGTGTTTTCACCCCCCCCCCCCCCACAGTGCGTTTGATATGCACAACCGGCGACATCGTGGTTTTCGTCGGGTTTCAAGCTGAGATATGCATTTTCTGCGATAATATTGGTGAGACTTCAGTCAGAAGTTTCCAGAATCATCTAGATCGCTCGTTTCGAGCTATTTAACGCGAGAAACACGTTTTCTGGTGTTTTCACCCCCCCCCCCCCCAGAGTGCGTTTGATATGCAGAACCGGCGACATCGTGGTTTTCGTCGTGTTTCAAGCTGAGATATGCATTTTCTGCGATAATATTGGTGAGACTTCAGTCTGAAGTATGCAGAATCACCTAGATCGCTCTTTCCGAGCTATTTAAGGTGAGAAACACGTTTTCTGGTGTATTCACCACTCCACTGTACGTTTGACTTGCAGAACCGGAGATATCTTGGTTGCGGTCGAGTTTCAAGCTGAGATATGCATTTTCTACGATAATATTGGTGAGACCTCTGTCAGATGTATGCAGAATCTTCGATATCGCTCTTTTCGAGCTGTTTAATGCGAGAAAAGCGTTATCTGGTGTTTTGACCACTCCACAGTGCGTTTGATATGTAGAGCCGCCGATAACTTGGTTTTCGTGGGGTTTCCAGCTGAAATATGCATTTTCTGCGATAATCTTGGTGTTTCATCTATGAGAAGTATGCAGAATCATCGAGAACGCTCTTTTCGAGCTAGTTACTGCGAGAAACTCGTTATCTGGTTGTTTTCACCACTCCATAGTGCGTTTGATATGCAGAACCGGCGATATCTTGATTTTCGTGGTGTTTCCAGCTGAGATATGCATTTTCTGCGATAATCTTGGTGAGACTTCAGTCAGAAGTGTGCAGAATCATCTAGATCGTTCGTTTCGAGCTATTTAATGCGAGAAATACGTTATCTGGTTGTTTTCACCACTCCATAGTGCGTTTGATATGCAGAACCGGCGATATCTTGATTTTCGTGGTGTTTCCAGCTGAGATATGCATTTTCTGCGATAATCTTGGTGAGACTTCAGTCAGAAGTGTGCAGAATCATCTAGATCGTTCGTTTCGGGCTATTTCATGCGAGAAATACGTTATCTGGTTGTTTTCACCACTCCATAGTGCGTTTGATATGCAGAACCGGCGACATCTTGATTTTCGTGAGGTTTCTAGCTGAGATATGCATTTTCTGCGATAATATTGGTGAGACTTCAGTCAGAAGTTTCCAGAATCATCTAGATCGCTCGTTTCGAGCTATTTAATGCGAGAAACACGTTTTCTGGTTGTTTTCACCACTCCACAGTGCGTTTGATATGCAGAACCGGCAACATCTTGATATTCGTGAGGTTTCGAGCTGAGATATGCATTTTCTGCGATAATATTGGTGAGACTTCAGTCAGAAGTATGCAGAATCATCTAGATCGCTCTTTTCGAGCTATTTAAAGCGAGAAACACGTTCTCTGGTGTTTTGACCACTCCACAGTGCGTTTGATATGCAGAACCGGCGACATCTTGGTTTTCGTCGGGTTTCAAGCTGAGATATGCATTTTCTACGATAAGCTTGGTGAAACATCTGTCCAAAGTATGCAGAAACATCGAGAGCGCTCTTTTCGAGCTACTTAATGCGAGAAACACGTTTTCTGGGGTTTTCACCACTCCACAGTTCGTTGGATATGCAGAACCGGAGATATCTTGGTTTTCGTGGGGTTTCAAGCTGAGATATGCATTTCCTGCGATAATCTTGGTGAGACTTCTGTCCGAAGTATGCTGAATCATCTAGATCGCTCTTTTCGAGCTATTTAATGCGACAAACACGTTATCTGGTGTTTTCACCACTCCACAGTGCGTTTGATATGCGGAAACTGCGATATCTTCGGATTCATTGGGTTTCCAGATGAGATATGCATTTTCTACGATAATCTTGGATATTCTTCTGTGAGACGTTTGCAGAATCACAGAAATCGCTCTATTCGAGCTATTTAATGTGAGAAACACGTTATCCGGTTGTTTTCACCACTCCACAGTGCGTTTGATGTGCAGAACCGGCGACATCTTGATTTTCGTGATGTTTCTAGCTGAGATATGCATTTTCTGCGATAATATTGGTGAGACTTCAGTCAGAAGTATGCAGAATCATCTAGATCGCACGTTTCGAGCTATTTAATGCGAAAAAACAAGTTTTCTGGTGTTTTGACCACTCCACAGTGCGTTTGATATGTAGAACCGGCGATATCTTGATTTTCGTGAGGTTTCAAGCTGAGATATGCATTTTCTGCGATAATATTGGTGAGACTTCTGTCCGAAGTATGCAGAATCATCGATATCGCTCTTTTCGAGCTATTTAATGCGAGAAACACGTTATCTGGTTGTTTTCACCACTCCATAGTGCGTTTGATATGCAGAACCGGCGATATCTTGATTTTCGTGGTGTTTCCAGCTGAGATATGCATTTTCTGCGATAATCTTGGTGAGACTTCAGTCAGGAGTGTGCAGAATCATCTAGATCGTTCGTTTCGGGCTATTTCATGCGAGAAATACGTTATCTGGTTGTTTTCACCACTCCATAGTGCGTTTGATATGCAGAACCGGCGACATCTTGATTTTCGTGAGGTTTCTAGCTGAGATATGCATTTTCTGCGATAATATTGGTGAGACTTCAGTCAGAAGTTTCCAGAATCATCTAGATCGCTCGTTTCGAGCTATTTAATGCGAGAAACACGTTTTCTGGTGTATTCACCACTCCACTGTACGTTTGACTTGCAGAACCGGAGATATCTTGGTTGCGGTCGAGTTTCAAGCTAAGATATGCATTTTCTACGATAATATTGGTGAGACCTCTGTCAGATGTATGCAGAATCTTCGATATCGCTCTTTTCGAGCTATATAATGCGAGAAACACGTTATCTGGTGTTTTGACCACTCCACAGTGCGTTTGATATGTAGAGCCGCCGATAACTTGGTTTTCGTGGGGTTTCCAGCTGAAATATGCATTTTCTGCGATAATCTTGGTGTTTCATCTATGAGAAGTATGCAGAATCATCGAGAACGCTCTTTTCGAGCTAGTTAATGCGAGAAACTCGTTATCTGTTTGTTTTCACCACTCCATAGTGCGTTTGATATGCAGAACCGGCGATATCTTGATTTTCGTGGTGTTTCCAGCTGAGATATGCATTTTCTGCGATAATCTTGGTGAGACTTCAGTCACAAGTGTGCAGAATCATCTAGATCGTTCGTTTCGAGCTATTTAATGCGAGAAATACGTTATCTGGTTGTTTTCACCACTCCATAGTGCGTTTGATATGCAGAACCGGCGATATCTTGATTTTCGTGGTGTTTCCAGCTGAGATATGCATTTTCTGCGATAATCTTGGTGAGACTTCAGTCAGAAGTGTGCAGAATCATCTAGATCGTTCGTTTCGGGCTATTTCATGCGAGAAATACGTTATCTGGTTGTTTTCACCACTCCATAGTGCGTTTCATATGCAGAACCGGCGACATCTTGATTTTCGTGAGGTTTCTAGCTGAGATATGCATTTTCTGCGATAATATTGGTGAGACTTCAGTCAGAAGTTTCCAGAATCATCTAGATCGCTCGTTTCGAGCTATTTAATGCGAGAAACACGTTTTCTGGTGTTTTCACCCCCCCCCCCCAAAGTGCGTTTGATATGCAGAACCGGCGACATCTTGATTTTCGTGAGGTTTCAAGCTGAGATATGCATTTTCTGCGATAATATTGGTGAGACTTCTGTCCGAAGTATGCCGAATCATCGATATCGCTCTTTTTGAGCTATTTAATGCGAGAAACACGTTTTCTGGTGTTTTCATCACACCACAGTGCGTTTGATATGCAGAACCGACGACATCGTGGTTTTCGTCGGGTTTCAAGCTGAGATATGCATTTTCCGCGATAATATTGGTGAGACTTCAGTCAGAAGTATGCAGAATCACCTAGATCGCTCGTTTCGAGCTATTTAATGCGAGAAACACGTTATCTGGTTGTTTTCACCACTTCACTGTGCGTTTGATATGCAGAACCGGCGACATCTTGATTTTCGTGAGGTTTCCAGCTGAGATATGCATTTTCTGCGATCATCTTGGTGAGTCTTCTGTCAGAAGTATGCAGAATCATCGTGATCGCTCTATTCGAGCTATTTAATGCGAGAAACACGTTTTCTGGTGTTTTCATCACACCACAGTGCGTTTGATATGCAGAACCGGCGACATCGTGGTTTTCGTCGGGTTTCAAGCTGAGATATGCATTTTCCGCGATAATATTGGTGAGACTTCAGTCAGAAGTATGCAGAATCACCTAGATCGCTCGTTTCGAGCTATTTAATGCGAGAAACACGTTATCTGGTTGTTTTCACCACTTCACTGTGCGTTTGATATGCAGAACCGGCGATATCTTGATTTTCGTGGTGTTTCAAGCTGAGATATGCATTTTCTGCGATAATATTGGTGAGACTTCAGTCAGAAGTTTCCAGAATCATCTAGATCGCTCGTTTCGAGCTATTTAACGCGAGAAACACGTTTTCTGGTGTTTTCACCCCCCCCCCCAGAGTGCGTTTGATATGCAGAACCGGCGACATCGTGGTTTTCGTCGTGTTTCAAGCTGAGATATGCATTTTCTGCGATAATATTAGTGAGACTTCAGTCTGAAGTATGCACAATCACCTAGATCGCTCTTTTCGAGCTAGTTAATGCGAGAAACGCGTTATCTGGTTGTTTTCACCACTCCATTGTGCGTTTGATATGCAGAACCGGCGATATCTTGATTTTCGTGGTGTTTCCAGCTGAGATATGCATTTTCTGCGATAATCTTGGTGAGACTTCAGTCAGAAGTGTGCAGAATCATCTAGATCGTTCGTTTCGAGCTATTTAATGCGAGAAATACGTTATCTGGTTGTTTCCACCACTCCATAGTGCGTTTGATATGCAGAACCGGCGATATCTTGATTTTCGTGGTGTTTCCAGCTGAGATATGCATTTTCTGCGATAATCTTGGTGAGACTTCAGTTAGAAGTGTGCAGAATCATCTAGATCGTTCGTTTCGGGCTATTTCATGCGAGAAATACGTTATCTGGTTGTTTTCACCACTCCATAGTGCGTTTGATATGCAGAACCGGCGACATCTTGATTTTCGTGAGGTTTCAAGCTGAGATATGCATTTTCTGCGATAATATTGGTGAGACTTCTGTCCGAAGTATGCCGAATCATCGATATCGCTCTTTTCGAGCTATTTAATGCGAGAAACACGTTTTCTGGTGTTTTCATCACACCACAGTGCGTTTGATATGCAGAACCGGCGACATCGTGGTTTTCGTCGGGTTTCAAGCTGAGATATGCATTTTCCGCGATAATATTGGTGAGACTTCAGTCAGAAGTATGCAGAATCACCTAGATCGCTCGTTTCGAGCTATTTAATGCGAGAAACACGTTATCTGGTTGTTTGCACCACTTCACTGTGCGTTTGATATGCAGAACCGGCGATATCTTGATTTTCGTGGTGTTTCAAGCTGAGATATGCATTTTCTGCGATAATATTGGTGAGACTTCAGTCAGAAGTTTCCAGAATCATCTAGATCGCTCGTTTCGAGCTATTTAACGCGAGAAACAAGTTTTCTGGTGTTTTCACCCCCCCCCCCCCCCAGAGTGCGTTTGATATGCAGAACCGGCGACATCGTGGTTTTCGTCGTGTTTCAAGCTGAGATATGCATTTTCTGCGATAATATTGGTGAGACTTCAGTCTGAAGTATGCAGAATCACCTAGATCGCTCTTTTCGAGCTAGTTAATGCGAGAAACGCGTTATCTGGTTGTTTTCACCACTCCATTGTGCGTTTGATATGCAGAACCGGCAATATCTTGATTTTCGTGGTGTTTCCAGCTGAGATATGCATTTTCTGCGATAATCTTGGTGAGACTTCAGTCAGAAGTGTGCAGAATCATCTAGATCGTTCGTTTCGAGCTATTTAATGCGAGAAATACGTTATCTGGTTGTTTCCACCACTCCATAGTGCGTTTGATATGCAGAACCGGCGATATCTTGATTTTCGTGGTGTTTCCAGCTGAGATATGCATTTTCTGCGATAATCTTGGTGAGACTTCAGTCAGAAGTGTGCAGAATCATCTAGATCGTTCGTTTCGGGCTATTTCATGCGAGAAATACGTTATCTGGTTGTTTTCACCACTC
Organism: Anthophora plumipes; assembly: GCA_951804975.1. Lineage (NCBI taxonomy): Eukaryota > Metazoa > Arthropoda > Insecta > Hymenoptera > Apidae > Anthophora > Anthophora plumipes. The sequence continues at coordinate 67,966 of CATORF010000728.1, forward strand.
CATAGGGCGTTTGATATGCAGAACCGGCGACATCTTGATTTTCGTGAGGTTTCAAGCTGAGATATGCATTTTCTGCGATAATATTGGTGAGACTTCTGTCCGAAGTATGCCGAATCATCGATATCGCTCTTTTCGAGCTATTGAATGCGAGAAACACGTTTTCTGGTGTTTTCATCACACCACAATGCGTTTGATATGCAGAACCGGCGACATCGTGGTTTTCGTCGGGTTTCAAGCTGAGATATGCATTTTCCGCGATAATATTGGTGAGACTTCAGTCAGAAGTATGCAGAATCACCTAGATCGCTCGTTTCGAGCTATTTAATGCGAGAAACACGTTATCTGGTTGTTTTCACCACTTCACTGTGCGTTTGATATGCAGAACCGGCGATATCTTGATTTTCGTGGTGTTTCAAGCTGAGATATGCATTTTCTGCGATAATATTGGTGAGACTTCAGTCTGAAGTATGCAGAATCACCTAGATCGCTCTTTTCGAGCTATTTATTGCGAGAAACACGTTATCTGGTTGTTTTCAGCACTCCATAGTGCGTTTGATATGCAGAAACGGCGACATCTTGATTTTCGTGAGGTTTCCAGCTGAGATATGCATTTTCCGCGATAATATTGGTGAGACTTCAGTCAGAAGTTTCCAGAATCATCTAGATCGCTCGTTTCGAGCTATTTAATGCGAGAAACACGTTTTCTGGTGTTTTCACCACCCCCCCCCCCACAGTGCGTTTGATATGCAGAACCGGCGACATCTTGATTTTCGTGAGGTTTCAAGCTGAGATATGCATTTTCTGCGATAATATTGGTGAGACTTCTGTCCGAAGTATGCCGAATCATCGATATCGCTCTTTTCGAGCTATTTAATGCGAGAATCACGTTTTCTGGTGTTTTCATCACACCACAGTGCGTTTGATATGCAGAACCGGCGACATCGTGGTTTTCGTCGGGTTTCAAGCTGAGATATGCATTTTCCGCGATAATATTGGTGAGACTTCAGTCAGAAGTATGCAGAATCACCTAGATCGCTCGTTTCGAGCTATTTAATGCGAGAAACACGTTATCTGGTTGTTTTCACCACTTCACTGTGCGTTTGATATGCAGAACCGGCGATATCTTGATTTTCGTGGTGTTTCAAGCTGAGATATGCATTTTCTGCGATAATATTGGTGAGACTTCAGTCTGAAGTAAGCAGAATCACCTAGATCGCTCTTTTCGAGCTATTTATTGCGAGAAACACGTTATCTGGTTGTTTTCACCACTCCATAGTGCGTTTGATATGCAGAACCGACGACATCTTGATTTTCGTGAGTTTTCCAGCTGAGATATGCATTTTCTGCGATCATATTGGTGAGTCTTCTGTCAGAAGTATGCAGAATCATCGTGATCGCACTATTCGAGCTATTTAATGCGAGAAACACGTTTTCTGGTGTTTTGACCACTCCACAGTGCGTTTGATATGCAGAACCGGAGATATCTTGGTTTTCGTGAGGTTTCAAGCTGAGATATGCACTTTCTGCGATAATCTTGGTGAGTCTTCTGTCAGAAGTATGCAGAATCATCTAGATCGCTCTTTTCGAGCTATTTAATGCGAGAAACACGTTTTCTGGTGTTTTCATCACACCACAGTGCGTTTGATATGCAGAACCGGCGACATCGTGGTTTTCGTCGGGTTTCAAGCTGAGATATGCATTTTCCGCGATAATATTGGTGAGACTTCAGTCAGAAGTATGCAGAATCACCTAGATCGCTCGTTTCGAGCTATTTAATGCGAGAAACACGTTATCTGGTTGTTTGCACCACTTCACTGTGCGTTTGATATGCAGAACCGGCGATATCTTGATTTTCGTGGTGTTTCAAGCTGAGATATGCATTTTCTGCGATAATATTGGTGAGACTTCAGTCAGAAGTATCCAGAATCATCTAGATCGCTCGTTTCGAGCTATTTAACGCGAGAAACAAGTTTTCTGGTGTTTTCACCCCCCCCCCCCCAGAGTGCGTTTGATATGCAGAACCGGCGACATCGTGGTTTTCGTCGTGTTTCAAGCTGAGATATGCATTTTCTGCGATAATATTGGTGAGACTTCAGTCTGAAGTATGCAGAATCACCTAGATCGTTCGTTTCGGGCTATTTCATGCGAGAAATACGTTATCTGGTTGTTTTCACCACTCCATAGGGCGTTTGATATGCAGAACCGGCGACATCTTGATTTTCGTGAGGTTTCAAGCTGAGATATGCATTTTCTGCGATAATATTGGTGAGACTTCTGTCCGAAGTATGCCGAATCATCGATATCGCTCTTTTCGAGCTATTTAATGCGAGAAACACGTTTTCTGGTGTTTTCATCACACCACAATGCGTTTGATATGCAGAACCGGCGACATCGTGGTTTTCGTCGGGTTTCAAGCTGAGATATGCATTTTCCGCGATAATATTGGTGAGACTTCAGTCAGAAGTATGCAGAATCACCTAGATCGCTCGTTTCGAGCTATTTAATGCGAGAAACACGTTATCTGGTTGTTTTCACCACTTCACTGTGCGTTTGATATGCAGAACCGGCGATATCTTGATTTTCGTGGTGTTTCAAGCTGAGATATGCATTTTCTGCGATAATATTGGTGAGACTTCAGTCTGAAGTAAGCAGAATCACCTAGATCGCTCTTTTCGAGCTATTTATTGCGAGAAACACGTTATCTGGTTGTTTTCACCACTCCATAGTGCGTTTGATATGCAGAACCGACGACATCTTGATTTTCGTGAGTTTTCCAGCTGAGATATGCATTTTCTGCGATCATATTGGTGAGTCTTCTGTCAGAAGTATGCAGAATCATCGTGATCGCACTATTCGAGCTATTTAATGCGAGAAACACGTTTTCTGGTGTTTTGACCACTCCACAGTGCGTTTGATATGCAGAACCGGAGATATCTTGGTTTTCGTGAGGTTTCAAGCTGAGATATGCACTTTCTGCGATAATCTTGGTGAGTCTTCTGTCAGAAGTATGCAGAATCATCTAGATCGCTCTTTTCGAGCTATTTAATGCGAGAAACACGTTTTCTGGTGTTTTCATCACACCACAGTGCGTTTGATATGCAGAACCGGCGACATCGTGGTTTTCGTCGGGTTTCAAGCTGAGATATGCATTTTCCGCGATAATATTGGTGAGACTTCAGTCAGAAGTATGCAGAATCACCTAGATCGCTCGTTTCGAGCTATTTAATGCGAGAAACACGTTATCTGGTTGTTTGCACCACTTCACTGTGCGTTTGATATGCAGAACCGGCGATATCTTGATTTTCGTGGTGTTTCAAGCTGAGATATGCATTTTCTGCGATAATATTGGTGAGACTTCAGTCAGAAGTTTCCAGAATCATCTAGATCGCTCGTTTCGAGCTATTTAACGCGAGAAACAAGTTTTCTGGTGTTTTCACCCCCCCCCCCCCAGAGTGCGTTTGATATGCAGAACCGGCGACATCGTGGTTTTCGTCGTGTTTCAAGCTGAGATATGCATTTTCTGCGATAATATTGGTGAGACTTCAGTCTGAAGTATGCAGAATCACCTAGATCGCTCTTTTCGAGCTAGTTAATGCGAGAAACGCGTTATCTGGTTGTTTTCACCACTCCATTGTGCGTTTGATATGCAGAACCGGCAATATCTTGATTTTCGTGGTGTTTCCAGCTGAGATATGCATTTTCTGCGATAATCTTGGTGAGACTTCAGTCAGAAGTGTGCAGAATCATCTAGATCGTTCGTTTCGAGCTATTTAATGCGAGAAATACGTTATCTGGTTGTTTCCACCACTCCATAGTGCGTTTGATATGCAGAACCGGCGATATCTTGATTTTCGTGGTGTTTCCAGCTGAGATATGCATTTTCTGCGATAATCTTGGTGAGACTTCAGTCAGAAGTGTGCAGAATCATCTAGATCGTTCGTTTCGGGCTATTTCATGCGAGAAATACGTTATCTGGTTGTTTTCACCACTCCATAGGGCGTTTGATATGCAGAACCGGCGACATCTTGATTTTCGTGAGGTTTCAAGCTGAGATATGCATTTTCTGCGATAATATTGGTGAGACTTCTGTCCGAAGTATGCCGAATCATCGATATCGCTCTTTTCGAGCTATTTAATGCGAGAAACACGTTTTCTGGTGTTTTCATCACACCACAATGCGTTTGATATGCAGAACCGGCGACATCGTGGTTTTCGTCGGGTTTCAAGCTGAGATATGCATTTTCCGCGATAATATTGGTGAGACTTCAGTCAGAAGTATGCAGAATCACCTAGATCGCTCGTTTCGAGCTATTTAATGCGAGAAACACGTTATCTGGTTGTTTTCACCACTTCACTGTGCGTTTGATATGCAGAACCGGCGATATCTTGATTTTCGTGGTGTTTCAAGCTGAGATATGCATTTTCTGCGATAATATTGGTGAGACTTCAGTCTGAAGTATGCAGAATCACCTAGATCGCTCTTTTCGAGCTATTTATTGCGAGAAACACGTTATCTGGTTGTTTTCAGCACTCCATAGTGCGTTTGATATGCAGAAACGGCGACATCTTGATTTTCGTGAGGTTTCCAGCTGAGATATGCATTTTCCGCGATAATATTGGTGAGACTTCAGTCAGAAGTTTCCAGAATCATCTAGATCGCTCGTTTCGAGCTATTTAATGCGAGAAACACGTTTTCTGGTGTTTTCACCACCCCCCCCCCCCCCCCCACAGTGCGTTTGATATGCAGAACCGGCGACATCTTGATTTTCGTGAGGTTTCAAGCTGAGATATGCATTTTCTGCGATAATATTGGTGAGACTTCTGTCCGAAGTATGCCGAATCATCGATATCGCTCTTTTCGAGCTATTTAATGCGAGAATCACGTTTTCTGGTGTTTTCATCACACCACAGTGCGTTTGATATGCAGAACCGGCGACATCGTGGTTTTCGTCGGGTTTCAAGCTGAGATATGCATTTTCCGCGATAATATTGGTGAGACTTCAGTCAGAAGTATGCAGAATCACCTAGATCGCTCGTTTCGAGCTATTTAATGCGAGAAACACGTTATCTGGTTGTTTTCACCACTTCACTGTGCGTTTGATATGCAGAACCGGCGATATCTTGATTTTCGTGGTGTTTCAAGCTGAGATATGCATTTTCTGCGATAATATTGGTGAGACTTCAGTCTGAAGTAAGCAGAATCACCTAGATCGCTCTTTTCGAGCTATTTATTGCGAGAAACACGTTATCTGGTTGTTTTCACCACTCCATAGTGCGTTTGATATGCAGAACCGACGACATCTTGATTTTCGTGAGTTTTCCAGCTGAGATATGCATTTTCTGCGATCATATTGGTGAGTCTTCTGTCAGAAGTATGCAGAATCATCGTGATCGCACTATTCGAGCTATTTAATGCGAGAAACACGTTTTCTGGTGTTTTGACCACTCCACAGTGCGTTTGATATGCAGAACCGGAGATATCTTGGTTTTCGTGAGGTTTCAAGCTGAGATATGCACTTTCTGCGATAATCTTGGTGAGTCTTCTGTCAGAAGTATGCAGAATCATCTAGATCGCTCTTTTCGAGCTATTTAATGCGAGAAACACGTTATCTGGTTGTTTTCGCCACTCCGCAGTGTGTTTGATATGCAGAACCGGCGACATCTTGGTTTGCGTGGGGTTTCCAGCTGAAATATGCATTTTCTACGATAATCTTGGTGTTTCATCGATGAGAAGTATGCAGAAACACCGAGATCGCTCTTTTCGAGTTATTTAATGCGAAAAAACAAGTTTTCTGGTGTTTTCAACATTCCACGGTGCGTTTGATATGCAGAACCGGCGATATCTTGGTTTTCGTGGGGTTTCCAGCTGAGATATGCATTTTCTGCTATAATCTTGGTGAGACTTCTGTCCGAAGTATGCAGAATCATCGAGATCGCTCTTTTCGAGATATTTAATGCGAGAAACACGTTATCTGTTGTATTGACCACTCCACAGTGCGTTTGATATGCAGAACCGGCGCCATCTTGATTTTCGTGAGGTTTCAAGCTGAGATATGCATTTTCTGCGATAATATTGGTGAGACTTAAGTCAGAAGTAAGCAGAATCATCTAGATCGCTCGTTTCGAGCTATTTAATGCGAGCAAACACGTTTTCTGGTGTATTCACCACTCCACAGTACGTTTGACATGCAGAACCGGAGATATCTTGATTTCGGTCGGGTTTCAAGCTGAGATATACATTTTCTGCGATAATCAGGGTGAGACTTCAGTCAGACATATGCAGAATCATCTAGAGCGCTCTTTTCGAGCTATTTAATGCGAAAAAACTAGTTTTCTGGTGTTTTGACCACTCCACAGTGCGTTTGATATGTAGCGCCGCCGATAACTTGGTTTTCGTGGGGTTTCCAGCTGAGATATGCATTTTCTGCGAAAATCTTGGTGAGTCTTCTGTCAGAAGTATGCAGAATCATCGAGATCGCTCTATTCGAGCTATTTAATGCGAGAAACACGTTATCTGGTTGTTTTCACCACTCCAGAGTGCGTTTGATTTGCAGAACCGGCGACATCTTGGATTTCGTCGGGGTTCAAGCTGAGATATGCAATTTCTACGATAATCTTGGTGTGACTTCTGTCAGAAGTATGCAGAAACATCGAGATCCCTCTCTTGGAGCTATTTAATGCGAGAACCACGTTATCTGGTCTATTGACCACTCCACAGTGCGTTTGATATGCAGAACCGGCGACATCTTGGTTTTCGTGGGGTGTCCAGCTAAAATATGCATTTTCTGCGATAATCTTGGTGTTTCATCTATGAGAAGTATGCAGAAACATCGAGATCGCTCTTTTCGAGCTATTTAATGCGAAAAAACAAGTATTCTGGTGTTTTCAACATTCCACAGTGCGTTTGACATGCAGAACCGGCGACATCTTGGATTTCGTCGGGGTTCAAGCTGAGATATGCATTTTCTACGATAATCTTGGTGAGACTTCTGTCAGAAGTATGCAGAAACATCGAGATCGCTCTTGTCCAGCTATTTAATGCGAAAAAACAAGTTTTCTGGTGTTTTGACCACTCCACAGTGCGTTTGATATGTAGAGCCGCCGATAACTTGGTTTTCGTGGGGTTTCCAGCTGAAATATGCATTTTCTGCGATAATCTTGGTGAGTCTTCTGTCAGAAGTATGCAGAATCATCGAGATCGCTCTATTCGAGCTATTTAATGCGAGAAACACGTTATCTGGTTGTTTTCACCACTCCACAGTGCGTTTGATATGCAGAACCGGCGACATCTTGATTTTCGTGATGTTTCTAGCTGAGATATGCATTTTCTGCGATCATATTGGTGAGACTTCAGTCAGAAGTATGCAGAAACATCGAGATCCCTCTCTTCGAGCTATTTAATGCGAGAACCACGTTATCTGGTCTATTGACCACTCCACAGTGCGTTTGATATGCAGAACTGGCGACATCTTGGTTTTCGTGGGGTTTCCAGCTGAAATATGCATTTTCTGCGATAATCTCGGTGAGTCTTCTGTCAGAAGTATGCAGAATCATCGAGGTCGCTCTATTCGAACTGTTTAATGCGAGAAACACGTTATCTGGTTGTTTTCACCACTCCACAGTGCGTTTGATATACAGAACCGGCGACATCTTGATTTTCGTGATGTTTCTAGCTGAGATATGCATTTTCTGCGATAATATTGGTGAGACTTCTGTCAGAAGTATGCAGAATCATCGGGATCGCTCTTTTCGAACTATTTAATGCGAGAAACACGTTATCTGGTGTTTTCACCACTCCACAGAGCGTTTGATAAACAGAACCGGCGACATCTTGGATTTCGTCGGGGTTCAAGCTGAGACATGCATTTTCTACGATAATATTGGTGAGACTTAAGTCAGAAGTAAGCAGAATCATCTAGATCGCTCGTTTCGAGCTATTTATTGCGAGAAACACGTTTTCTGGTGTATTCACCACTCCACAGTACGTTTGACATGCAGAACCGGAGATATCTTGATTTCGGTCGGGTTTCAAGCTGAGATATGCAGTTTCTGCGATAATATTGGTGAGACTTCTGTCAGAAGTATGCAGAATCATCGGGATCGCTCTTTTCGAACTATTTAATGCGAGAAACACGTTATCTGGTGTTTTCACCACTCCACAGAGCGTTTGATAAACAGAACCGGCGACATCTTGGATTTCGTCGGGGTTCAAGCTGAGATATGCATTTTCTACGATAATATTGGTGAGACTTAAGTCAGAAGTAAGCAGAATCATCTAGAGCGCTCTTTTCGAGCTATTTAATGCGAAAAAACAAGTTTTCTGGTGTTTTCAACATTCCACAGTGCGTTTGACATGCAGAACAGGCGACATCTTGGATTTCGTCGGGGTTCATGCTGAGATATGCATTTCCTACGATAATCTTGGTGAGACTTCTGTCAGAAGTATGCAGAAACATCGAGATCGCTCTTGTCCAGCTATTTAATGCGAAGAAACAAGTTTTCTGGTGTTTTGACCACTCCACAGTGCGTTTGATATGTAGAGCCGCCGATAACTTGGTTTTCGTGGGGTTTCCAGCTGAAATATGCATTTTCTGCGATAATCTTGGTGAGTCTTCTGTCAGAAGTATGCAGAATCATCGAGATCGCTCTACTCGAGCTATTTAATGCGAGAAACACGTTATCTGGTTGTTTTCACCACTCCACAGTGCGTTTGATATGCAGAACCGGCGACATCTTGATTTTCGTGATGTTTCTAGCTGAGATATGCATTTTCTGCGATCATATTGGTGAGACTTCAGTCAGAAGTATGCAGAAACATCGAGATCCCTCTCTTCGAGCTATTTAATGCGAGAACCACGTTATCTGGTCTATTGACCACTCCACAGTGCGTTTGATATGCAGAACTGGCGACATCTTGGTTTTCGTGGGGTTTCCAGCTGAAATATGCATTTTCAGCGATAATCTCGGTGAGTCTTCTGTCAGAAGTATGCAGAATCATCGAGGTCGCTCTATTCGAACTATTTAATGCGAGAAACACGTTATCTGGTTGTTTTCACCACTCCACAGTGCGTTTGATATACAGAACCGGCGACATCTTGATTTTCGTGATGTTTCTAGCTGAGATATGCATTTTCTGCGATAATATTGGTGAGACTTCTGTCAGAAGTATGCAGAATCATCGGGATCGCTCTTTTCGAACTATTTAATGCGAGAAACACGTTATCTGGTGTTTTCACCACTCCACAGAGCGTTTGATAAACAGAACCGGCGACATCTTGGATTTCGTCGGGGTTCAAGCTGAGACATGCATTTTCTACGATAATATTGGTGAGACTTAAGTCAGAAGTAAGCAGAATCATCTAGATCGCTCGTTTCGAGCTATTTATTGCGAGAAACACGTTTTCTGGTGTATTCACCACTCCACAGTACGTTTGACATGCAGAACCGGAGATATCTTGATTTCGGTCGGGTTTCAAGCTGAGATATGCAGTTTCTGCGATAATATTGGTGAGACTTCTGTCAGAAGTATGCAGAATCATCGGGATCGCTCTTTTCGAACTATTTAATGCGAGAAACACGTTATCTGGTGTTTTCACCACTCCACAGAGCGTTTGATAAACAGAACCGGCGACATCTTGGATTTCGTCGGGGTTCAAGCTGAGATATGCATTTTCTACGATAAGCTTGGTGAAACATCTGTCCAAAGTATGCAGAAACATCGAGAGCGCTCTTTTCGAGCTACTTAATGCGAGAAACACGTTTTCTGGGGTTTTCACCACTCCACAGTTCGTTGGATATGCAGAACCGGCGACATCGTGGTTTTCGTCGGGTTTCAAGCTGAGATATGCATTTTCTGCGATAATATTGGTGAGACTTCAGTCAGAAGTTTCCAGAATCATCTAGATCGCTCGTTTCGAGCTATTTAATGCGAGAAACACGTTTTCTGGTGTTTTCACCCCCCCCCCCCCCCCACAGTGCGTTTGATATGCAGAACCGGCGACATCTTGATTTTCGTGAGGTTTCAAGCTGAGATATGCATTTTCTGCGATAATATTGGTGAGACTTCTGTCCGAAGTATGCCGAATCATCGATATCGCTCTTTTCGAGCTATTTAATGCGAGAAACACGTTTTCTGGTGTTTTCATCACACCACAGTGCGTTTGATATGCAGAACCGGCGACATCGTGGTTTTCGTCGGGTTTCAAGCTGAGATATGCATTTTCCGCGATAATATTGGTGAGACTTCAGTCAGAAGTATGCAGAATCACCTAGATCGCTCGTTTCGAGCTATTTAATGCGAGAAACACGTTATCTGGTTGTTTTCACCACTTCACTGTGCGTTTGATATGCAGAACCGGCGATATCTTGATTTTCGTGGTGTTTCAAGCTGAGATATGCATTTTCTGCGATAATATTGGTAAGACTTCAGTCAGAAGTTTCCAGAATCCTCTAGATCGCTCGTTTCGAGCTATTTAATGCGAGAAACACGTTTTCTGGTGTTTTCACCCCCCCCCCCCACAGTGCGTTTGATATGCACAACCGGCGACATCGTGGTTTTCGTCGGGTTTCAAGCTGAGATATGCATTTTCTGCGATAATATTGGTGAGACTTCAGTCAGAAGTTTCCAGAATCATCTAGATCGCTCGTTTCGAGCTATTTAACGCGAGAAACACGTTTTCTGGTGTTTTCACCCCCCCCCCCCCAGAGTGCGTTTGATATGCAGAACCGGCGACATCGTGGTTTTCGTCGTGTTTCAAGCTGAGATATGCATTTTCTGCGATAATATTGGTGAGACTTCAGTCTGAAGTATGCAGAATCACCTAGATCGCTCTTTCCGAGCTATTTAAGGTGAGAAACACGTTTTCTGGTGTATTCACCACTCCACTGTACGTTTGACTTGCAGAACCGGAGATATCTTGGTTGCGGTCGAGTTTCAAGCTGAGATATGCATTTTCTACGATAATATTGGTGAGACCTCTGTCAGATGTATGCAGAATCTTCGATATCGCTCTTTTCGAGCTGTTTAATGCGAGAAACACGTTATCTGGTGTTTTGACCACTCTACAGTGCGTTTGATATGTAGAGCCGCCGATAACTTGGTTTTCGTGGGGTTTCCAGCTGAAATATGCATTTTCTGCGATAATCTTGGTGTTTCATCTATGAGAAGTATGCAGAATCATCGAGAACGCTCTTTTCGAGCTAGTTACTGCGAGAAACTCGTTATCTGGTTGTTTTCACCACTCCATAGTGCGTTTGATATGCAGAACCGGCGATATCTTGATTTTCGTGGTGTTTCCAGCTGAGATATGCATTTTCTGCGATAATCTTGGTGAGACTTCAGTCAGAAGTGTGCAGAATCATCTAGATCGTTCGTTTCGAGCTATTTAATGCGAGAAATACGTTATCTGGTTGTTTTCACCACTCCATAGTGCGTTTGATATGCAGAACCGGCGATATCTTGATTTTCGTGGTGTTTCCAGCTGAGATATGCATTTTCTGCGATAATCTTGGTGAGACTTCAGTCAGAAGTGTGCAGAATCATCTAGATCGTTCGTTTCGGGCTATTTCATGCGGGAAATACGTTATCTGGTTGTTTTCACCACTCCATAGTGCGTTTGATATGCAGAACCGGCGACATCTTGATTTTCGTGAGGTTTCTAGCTGAGATATGCATTTTCTGCGATAATATTGGTGAGACTTCAGTCAGAAGTTTCCAGAATCATCTAGATCGCTCGTTTCGAGCTATTTAATGCGAGAAACACGTTATCTGGTTGTTTTCACCACTCCATAGTGCGTTTGATATGCAGAACCGGCGATATCTTGATTTTCGTGGTGTTTCCAGCTGAGATATGCATTTTCTGCGATAATCTTGGTGAGACTTCAGTCAGAAGTGTGCAGAATCATCTAGATCGTTCGTTTCGGGCTATTTCATGCGAGAAATACGTTATCTGGTTGTTTTCACCACTCCATAGTGCGTTTGATATGCAGAACCGGCGACATCTTGATTTTCGTGAGGTTTCTAGCTGAGATATGCATTTTCTGCGATAATATTGGTGAGACTTCAGTCAGAAGTTTCCAGAATCATCTAGATCGCTCGTTTCGAGCTATTTAATGCGAGAAACACGTTTTCTGGTTGTTTTCACCACTCCACAGTGCGTTTGATATGCAGAACCGGCAACATCTTGATATTCGTGAGGTTTCGAGCTGAGATATGCATTTTCTGCGATAATATTGGTGAGACTTCAGTCAGAAGTATGCAGAATCATCTAGATCGCTCTTTTCGAGCTATTTAAAGCGAGAAACACGTTCTCTGGTGTTTTGACCACTCCACAGTGCGTTTGATATGCAGAACCGGCGACATCTTGGTTTTCGTCGGGTTTCAAGCTGAGATATGCATTTTCTACGATAAGCTTGGTGAAACATCTGTCCAAAGTATGCAGAAACATCGAGAGCGCTCTTTTCGAGCTACTTAATGCGAGAAACACGTTTTCTGGGGTTTTCACCACTCCACAGTTCGTTGGATATGCAGAACCGGAGATATCTTGGTTTTCGTGGGGTTTCAAGCTGAGATATGCATTTCCTGCGATAATCTTGGTGAGACTTCTGTCCGAAGTATGCTGAATCATCTAGATCGCTCTGTTCGAGCTATTTAATGCGACAAACACGTTATCTGGTGTTTTCACCACTCCACAGTGCGTTTGATATGCGGAAACTGCGATATCTTCGGATTCATTGGGTTTCCAGATGAGATATGCATTTTCTACGATAATCTTGGATATTCTTCTGTGAGACGTTTGCAGAATCACAGAAATCGCTCTATTCGAGCTATTTAATGTGAGAAACACGTTATCCGGTTGTTTTCACCACTCCACAGTGCGTTTGATGTGCAGAACCGGCGACATCTTGATTTTCGTGATGTTTCTAGCTGAGATATGCATTTTCTGCGATAATATTGGTGAGACTTCAGTCAGAAGTATGCAGAATCATCTAGATCGCACGTTTCGAGCTATTTAATGCGAAAAAACAAGTTTTCTGGTGTTTTGACCACTCCACAGTGCGTTTGATATGTAGAACCGGCGATATCTTGATTTTCGTGAGGTTTCAAGCTGAGATATGCATTTTCTGCGATAATATTGGTGAGACTTCTGTCCGAAGTATGCAGAATCATCGATATCGCTCTTTTCGAGCTATTTAATGCGAGAAACACGTTATCTGGTTGTTTTCACCACTCCATAGTGCGTTTGATATGCAGAACCGGCGATATCTTGATTTTCGTGGTGTTTCCAGCTGAGATATGCATTTTCTGCGATAATCTTGGTGAGACTTCAGTCAGGAGTGTGCAGAATCATCTAGATCGTTCGTTTCGGGCTATTTCATGCGAGAAATACGTTATCTGGTTGTTTTCACCACTCCATAGTGCGTTTGATATGCAGAACCGGCGACATCTTGATTTTCGTGAGGTTTCTAGCTGAGATATGCATTTTCTGCGATAATATTGGTGAGACTTCAGTCAGAAGTTTCCAGAATCATCTAGATCGCTCGTTTCGAGCTATTTAATGCGAGAAACACGTTTTCTGGTGTATTCACCACTCCACTGTACGTTTGACTTGCAGAACCGGAGATATCTTGGTTGCGGTCGAGTTTCAAGCTAAGATATGCATTTTCTACGATAATATTGGTGAGACCTCTGTCAGATGTATGCAGAATCTTCGATATCGCTCTTTTCGAGCTATATAATGCGAGAAACACGTTATCTGGTGTTTTGACCACTCCACAGTGCGTTTGATATGTAGAGCCGCCGATAACTTGGTTTTCGTGGGGTTTCCAGCTGAAATATGCATTTTCTGCGATAATCTTGGTGTTTCATCTATGAGAAGTATGCAGAATCATCGAGAACGCTCTTTTCGAGCTAGTTAATGCGAGAAACTCGTTATCTGGTTGTTTTCACCACTCCATAGTGCGTTTGATATGCAGAACCGGCGATATCTTGATTTTCGTGGTGTTTCCAGCTGAGATATGCATTTTCTGCGATAATCTTGGTGAGACTTCAGTCACAAGTGTGCAGAATCATCTAGATCGTTCGTTTCGAGCTATTTAATGCGAGAAATACGTTATCTGGTTGTTTTCACCACTCCATAGTGCGTTTGATATGCAGAACCGGCGATATCTTGATTTTCGTGGTGTTTCCAGCTGAGATATGCATTTTCTGCGATAATCTTGGTGAGACTTCAGTCAGAAGTGTGCAGAATCATCTAGATCGTTCGTTTCGGGCTATTTCATGCGAGAAATACGTTATCTGGTTGTTTTCACCACTCCATAGTGCGTGTCATATGCAGAACCGGCGACATCTTGATTTTCGTGAGGTTTCTAGCTGAGATATGCATTTTCTGCGATAATATTGGTGAGACTTCAGTCAGAAGTTTCCAGAATCATCTAGATCGCTCGTTTCGAGCTATTTAATGCGAGAAACACGTTTTCTGGTGTTTTCACCCCCCCCCCCCCCCAAAGTGCGTTTGATATGCAGAACCGGCGACATCTTGATTTTCGTGAGGTTTCAAGCTGAGATATGCATTTTCTGCGATAATATTGGTGAGACTTCTGTCCGAAGTATGCCGAATCATCGATATCGCTCTTTTTGAGCTATTTAATGCGAGAAACACGTTTTCTGGTGTTTTCATCACACCACAGTGCGTTTGATATGCAGAACCGACGACATCGTGGTTTTCGTCGGGTTTCAAGCTGAGATATGCATTTTCCGCGATAATATTGGTGAGACTTCAGTCAGAAGTATGCAGAATCACCTAGATCGCTCGTTTCGAGCTATTTAATGCGAGAAACACGTTATCTGGTTGTTTTCACCACTTCACTGTGCGTTTGATATGCAGAACCGGCGACATCTTGATTTTCGTGAGGTTTCCAGCTGAGATATACATTTTCTGCGATCATCTTGGTGAGTCTTCTGTCAGAAGTATGCAGAATCATCGTGATCGCTCTATTCGAGCTATTTAATGCGAGAAACACGTTTTCTGGTGTTTTCATCACACCACAGTGCGTTTGATATGCAGAACCGGCGACATCGTGGTTTTCGTCGGGTTTCAAGCTGAGATATGCATTTTCCGCGATAATATTGGTGAGACTTCAGTCAGAAGTATGCAGAATCACCTAGATCGCTCGTTTCGAGCTATTTAATGCGAGAAACACGTTATCTGGTTGTTTTCACCACTTCACTGTGCGTTTGATATGCAGAACCGGCGATATCTTGATTTTCGTGGTGTTTCAAGCTGAGATATGCATTTTCTGCGATAATATTGGTGAGACTTCAGTCAGAAGTTTCCAGAATCATCTAGATCGCTCGTTTCGAGCTATTTAACGCGAGAAACACGTTTTCTGGTGTTTTCACCCCCCCCCCCAGAGTGCGTTTGATATGCAGAACCGGCGACATCGTGGTTTTCGTCGTGTTTCAAGCTGAGATATGCATTTTCTGCGATAATATTAGTGAGACTTCAGTCTGAAGTATGCACAATCACCTAGATCGCTCTTTTCGAGCTAGTTAATGCGAGAAACGCGTTATCTGGTTGTTTTCACCACTCCATTGTGCGTTTGATATGCAGAACCGGCGATATCTTGATTTTCGTGGTGTTTCCAGCTGAGATATGCATTTTCTGCGATAATCTTGGTGAGACTTCAGTCAGAAGTGTGCAGAATCATCTAGATCGTTCGTTTCGAGCTATTTAATGCGAGAAATACGTTATCTGGTTGTTTCCACCACTCCATAGTGCGTTTGATATGCAGAACCGGCGATATCTTGATTTTCGTGGTGTTTCCAGCTGTGATATGCATTTTCTGCGATAATCTTGGTGAGACTTCAGTCAGAAGTGTGCAGAATCATCTAGATCGTTCGTTTCGGGCTATTTCATGCGAGAAATACGTTATCTGGTTGTTTTCACCACTCCATAGTGCGTTTGATATGCAGAACCGGCGACATCTTGATTTTCGTGAGGTTTCAAGCTGAGATATGCATTTTCTGCGATAATATTGGTGAGACTTCTGTCCGAAGTATGCCGAATCATCGATATCGCTCTTTTCGAGCTATTTAATGCGAGAAACACGTTTTCTGGTGTTTTCATCACACCACAGTGCGTTTGATATGCAGAACCGGCGACATCGTGGTTTTCGTCGGGTTTCAAGCTGAGATATGCATTTTCCGCGATAATATTGGTGAGACTTCAGTCAGAAGTATGCAGAATCACCTAGATCGCTCGTTTCGAGCTATTTAATGCGAGAAACACGTTATCTGGTTGTTTGCACCACTTCACTGTGCGTTTGATATGCAGAACCGGCGATATCTTGATTTTCGTGGTGTTTCAAGCTGAGATATGCATTTTCTGCGATAATATTGGTGAGACTTCAGTCAGAAGTTTCCAGAATCATCTAGATCGCTCGTTTCGAGCGATTTAACGCGAGAAACAAGTTTTCTGGTGTTTTCACCCCCCCCCCCCAGAGTGCGTTTGATATGCAGAACCGGCGACATCGTGGTTTTCGTCGTGTTTCAAGCTGAGATATGCATTTTCTGCGATAATATTGGTGAGACTTCAGTCTGAAGTATGCAGAATCACCTAGATCGCTCTTTTCGAGCTAGTTAATGCGAGAAACGCGTTATCTGGTTGTTTTCACCACTCCATTGTGCGTTTGATATGCAGAACCGGCAATATCTTGATTTTCGTGGTGTTTCCAGCTGAGATATGCATTTTCTGCGATAATCTTGGTGAGACTTCAGTCAGAAGTGTGCAGAATCATCTAGATCGTTCGTTTCGAGCTATTTAATGCGAGAAATACGTTATCTGGTTGTTTCCACCACTCCATAGTGCGTTTGATATGCAGAACCGGCGATATCTTGATTTTCGTGGTGTTTCCAGCTGAGATATGCATTTTCTGCGATAATCTTGGTGAGACTTCAGTCAGAAGTGTGCAGAATCATCTAGATCGTTCGTTTCGGGCTATTTCATGCGAGAAATACGTTATCTGGTTGTTTTCACCACTCCATAGGGCGTTTGAT